>WEKX01028865.1:377873-510703 GCA_013390025.1 Pitta sordida
CTTTACTCTCCCTTCCCCTCCCCCACTTCTAATAGCTTGCAGACATTTTTGCTGGATGGCAACTTTCTCCAGTCCCTTCCTGATGAATTGGAGCATATGCATCAACTCAGCTACGTGAGTCTGTCCTTCAATGAGTTCACTGACATTCCAGGGGTACTGGAGAAGCTGACTGCCATGGATAAGCTCTGTATGTCAGGAAACTGCATGGACACATTAAACCTACAGGTGTTAAAAAGGATGCCTCATATTAAACATGTGGATCTAAGGTGGGTATTAGGAAAAGGGGAAGAATAAGCAAGCTTAAATTATTGATGTTGAAATAGCTTCTCCGTGACTGTCAGAATAGCCCTCGGGTATAAATCTCTTGTGTTAGTTCATTGAACTGTGTTTCTGGTGGCGTTACGTAACTCACAGCACTTTCTGTGACTTAGCACTCTTCTCTGAGGAAGTGGGAGCATTTAGGGAGATCAGTAGGTAGGAAGATGAGTTTGGAGGGAAATTGATGTTTGCACAAAAAGATCAAACAAAACTGAGCCTGGGTCACTGGTGATTCCTGCAGTTCTTGTTGCTGTAGTGTTAGTATAATAGAGATGATAGTCTCTAACCCAAAAAGAATCTATCTGAAATGTTACAGAAATGTGAGATGAAGAAAAGGGCAAAAATAGATATCCTAGCATTTCTTGGTATGTTAAAAGGCCTTGCCCTCCATAAGAAATGTTATTTTATTGATGCCCTCAAAAGAGTCTATAAACAGATAGTTAATGGCTATGGTATGAGGGGGTTCTTTATTCTTACGGTCTTTAGGGAGCCAACTTCTGAAATCAGCTGGGCAAGGCTCAGTTCAGAGCCTGGACCATGAGTTCCACTACTACGCCAAGTAGCAGTGAATTTTGGAACCACTTAGATAAGCTGAAGTAGGATAAAACTTTTCCGTATTGCCATGTAGCTTTCAGACTTTGCAGTGAAGGAAGGGCCACCAGAAGTTAAGAAAAGAGCTAAAATAGGTAGATGAATGCTGAAGCATTTCTGGTAGGGTTAAAATCCATCTGTGCATTTGTATGTATATGTTAAAAGCAAATTACAAATACATAAATGGGCCTTAGAGTAGGGATCGTGTGGCTGACCTGGCCATGAATTCCAGGGATGCAATTCCAGTTCTCTCATTGTCTGCTACATCCTTTCTACTCGAAGCAGTGAACAGTGGTTCTTTGTGATGCTACCTGAAATAGTAAATATTGTATCTGCTGTACAGTGAAGTGCTTTACTTCAGTGAAATCAGAAGGAAGCGCTGCTTGTAAATTGAAAACAGAAAAAATAGGGTAGTTTTCTTTTAACTGGAAGATGTAACTACTCTGGAAACACAACTGTTACACAGAGGGCAACTCTCTGAAAGCAAGAGCAACAGCAGAACTGTAGATACCATATTATAGCTTGGGAAGGTTCAGCTGGCTTGATTTTACAGTCAAGGAAGGGCCAGTTGGCTTAGTGGACCAACAGGAGATACCATACTGATTTTAGTGTTCTGGTCAGAGTTGGGAATTTGAAACCGAACTCTTTGGAGTGCTCTGCATCTCAAACTTTGCTGTGTTATAGATAGTCTCATTCAGTTATAATTTCTGGGGAAATTGCTTAGTGTTGTCAGTGTCAGTGAACTGCAATGAAGATGTGATTAAGGTTTGTCCTCTTTGTCTGACAGATCCACTTATTTTGGGTTTTCACTTTGCTTTCATTCAACACCCGTTTCCAGGTCTCTGAATTTGCTCACTATGAAATGTAGAGAGGCAAGAAGCAAGTATATTCATAAAACTCAGTTTTGCCTTTCCGTAAGGCAAGAGTCTCCAATACCTATCTGTAGGTTTTTCTTATCTTCTAGGCTTTTCCGGCACATACTCATGATACAGCAACAGGAACTGGATAGGTTTTGTTCTTTTCCAAACTGTTGGGCACAAATAATAGCCAGATCATCTTTTATTTTTACAGACACAGTAAGAGTAATACTTAGCTTCTTTCAGAGCTTTTCGTAAGTAGTTTGGAGAGGAGCATGGTGCCATCATTCTTTGTCTTGATGATAAAGCCACAGAGTGGTTCCATCCTGTTTTTCAAATACCATAACAAAGGGGAAAATATTAAAAATCAACCTTGATCAGAACCTGAAGGCATGCTAGTTTAATCCATTGCAGCTGATTGATTGTAGAGAGAGCATTGGTTTCTCAGCAGGGGGCTGCCACATAACTACACTTAATCTCCTTTTTTGTCTGCAAGATTGAATTCAATTAGGAGATTGGAGTCTGATGAAGTAGATTTTCTGCATCACGTGACCCAACTGGATCTGAGAGACAACAAACTTGGGGAGCTGGATGCAACAATTTTTAACAATGTTGAAGTGTTACACTGTGAACGGAATCAACTGGTAACCCTCAAAATCAGTGGATATTTTCTCAAAGCACTGTATGCTTCCTCGAATGGTGAGTGCATTTCCAGGGCAGCTGTGGTGTTGTCATCTGACTTCTGCTTTCATACCTGGTTCTCTGGGGAATGCTTGTGGAATGTAGTGCCCCGCAGTCAGGAGGCTCTTGACATTACCCTTATTGAAGAATTGGCCATTTGTGAGACAAATCAAAACAATATGTATTTTTGATACTATGTACTTCTTACTCTCTACTCTAGGCAGAAAGCGACAAAATCCATAATAAGTAACTTCATTTTTATTTGATAATAAAAATAATGCAGCGTTCTCTAGGTGAATAGCTCCTGTGTTTCATTTATAGGATCTTTTTTTAATCTCTCTCTGCAAACTGCTGTTACTCAGTTTGCACCACCACTTTTATTGCTTGGAGTAGTTCAGTATGGAATAGAAAAAATGCAAGCTTAGAGAACTGTGAATTTGATGAACAGTCTTAACTGCCTTTAAAAGGCTGTCATCTCAGTGATATCCAAGCCTGTGCCTTTATTAAGTATTCATGCCAGAATCTTTGTAGCTGAGAAAAGTTAACATAGTCTGAGCGTGTGCTGCTCGGTGTGGGCTGAGAATCCAAGTCATCCCCTGTCTTGCTGCCTATTTGGTCTTCCTGTTCTTCCTGACTATCCTATCTTTGCAGCCTCAGCCACCTTGTTTTAGTTTCAAAAGAAAACCATTTCGTTTCCAAAGAAACTGTGATACTGGTTATGTTTAATTTTAGTGGATTTTTCTGTAGGCTTAAATAAATGTCTGGTTTGGGTTTTTTAACCTTAATACTAACCATTAGCTACCTACAAACCTTAGTCTATGAGCCATATTTTCATTGCTTCACTAATGACATTGCTAGCAGTAGTCAAGGTGCCATGGAAGGTCTGAAAGGCTGCCTGCAATTGGGAGCTCCACAGGCATGCAAAGGCTCATGTAATCTGTTGGAAAATATTCTGGATCTTGCCATGACCTAGAGGGCTCTGTGGTATTCTGTAACTTGCTGTTCCAGAGCGGGGAGTTTCCCTTCCCATGTCGGTACTGCAGCTTTGTGACTGATTCTGTGGGAGAGGGCAGTGGGGGGTGAAGTTACAGCTGTGTAACAAAAATGGAAAAATGAAAATTTGCAAAGAAACTTCTGAAATTCTCTGATCAGTTAGCAGTTTCTGTCATAGCAAGTACGTACAATGTAATATAGCAAATGTAATGAGATACAATAAAGAAGCAGAACTGAGTTCACGGAGATCCAGATCTTCAGAAGTTTTTTAGGATCTTGACTTGCTCTGAAATCTTAGGGTGTTAGCTCTTAAAGTAATTCTTACGGAGCAGTCATTTAGGTGCAATTTTTTATGTTATTGTATATACATTTTTTTTCCCTCCTAGAACTTGTTCATCTTGATGTGTATCCGGTTCCTAATTGCCTGGCTTATATGGATATTTCTAGGTAAGAGTATGTTTTTTCTTGGAGCTGTGGAATATATGTACATGAAAGAGGCTTATGGAACAATGACATTCACTGGTTTATTACTGGGTAGGAGTAGAAGCAGGAATTGGGCCTTGGGATATGAAAAGACTGATTTTCAGAGTTAGAGCATGGGCTCTTTTTCTACTGGTCAGTTCTTCCCTGTTTTATTTTTATAGATTCCCCTGTTTGTTTTGGTGTTTGTTTTGTTGGGTTTTTTTACTGCCAAAAGCAAAAGGTGCCTTTATAGTTAAAGAGTTTCCATGATTTAAAGATCATGATTTAGAGACATCTTACAGTGTTATAACACGATGATTCAAATGTACACCAATATGAGACACGTACAGAAGTTACTTTCTGGATGTGTCTGCATCTTAAACCCAGCATAGGGGATGGTTTGATAGTTTACTCATCATTCTGGCAGCTCCTGCAGCTCATCGTTGTTCTCTGCAGCTCTGGCTGCTGCAGGGATGTCTGCAGTTCCCGTTTGAATGCCCCTTAATGAGGCAGGTGGGATATGGGAAGAAATGTAAAAGAGGGTGTTTAAGTTTGTTTTACATTTTCAGGACTGAATCAGGGAAACATTTATACCTGTGCTTAATGGCTGTCTTATTTAAGAAATTACTCATCTGCATTTGAAGTGATAATCTCATTCATTAAGAAATCTACTTAAAGCACTCAAGCTCTTGTGGGTGATCAGAACTATTAGTGAGTTAACCTGGGCTAGTGGCCACCAACTGCAAAGTTTCATCACCTCTGAGTTACCCACATTGTGCACCTAAATGTAGCACAGTGGTGTGACTAAATAAGTGATTTATTGAAAAGCAGTCTTTGTAAAAATGTGTTCTCCATTTATTTGTAAATGAATTTGTACAGAATGCATGGTTTTGATTACAACCCCCTTTTTGTGCTTCATTTTAGTGATGGCATTGTAACTAAATGGGTAGAGTGTCTTTAGCTTTTTGGCTCACTTGGAATTTGGGAAATCCCTTTGAGATCAGAAAGGAGGATCTGAGAAGAGGGGTTGTGTTGCTATTGCATATTTTGGTTAAAGACTATGGCAGGAATAAATTAAAGGATACAAGTACACGATTGATTTATGTTCATGCTTTGTAAGTGTCCTGTTCCTGAATTTCAGGTGTCTGATTGACTATTACTTGATGCCCATTTTTGCATCTTGTGTATGCTAACTGAAGTACAGTCAACCCTCTTCCACGTCGCGTGCCCCATATTGCGGCTTCACATCTTAGCAGCATGATTTTTCAGCGATTAAGGAGGCCCGTTTTACAACTGTGCATGCATGACCTGACACACATGAACATTCAAATTAGGCAGCCATGAATATTCAAATCAACCCCCACGCCATGCTGCACCCACCCCGAGGCAACCATGGTGGTTTGCCTCCGCTCCGCTCAAGTATGGGCTGCGTCCCGCACTCTGCTCAAGTGTGCGCCGCCTGCCACCCCTGCCCCGCTCAAGCACGAACCACCCCCCTGGTCGGAGTGAAGCAGCTGCCAAGATTTACACACTCTCAAGTTAGGCATGATGTCCAAGACTTTCTCAGGGTAGACGTGGTGTCTGAGACCAGACACCACGTCTACCCCAAGTACGGAGAAACCAGATCTACCCACTCGGAGAGACACTGGAACAGTGACGCAGACAGCTCCCCACACCCGTGTCCCCACCTGAGCAAAAAAGGGTTTTTTCCTGGCCTGGGGTGGCTGCGGGTGCCAGAGAGCACCGACACAAACACCGACACACAGTGCCGATACAGCGCGGGGGGCCGTGTGAGGGTGCAAGGCAAATTTGCATATTAATGAGCTGCCATTCGATGCGGAAGGAGGGCTTCTTGGATGGGGGACAAAACCCGCAGTACCGTGGTATAGGAGACCCGACTGTAGTGGTTATGTGAAGGCATGTGCAAACAATCTACTCCATGTGTCTTGTGCTGCTAATTTTTGTCTTTAAGACAGGATACAGGAGTGCCCCAAGGTTGCCTATCTGCATGCTTTCAGTGGCAGTATTTGGAAAAACTCCAATACCTTAATTTTCAGAAGGATTAGTTTCTGTGAAGACAAATGCTTAAAGAACAAAACAGTTGGATTTAAAGATATACACACAAATTGCTTTATTTAGTGAGATAGCTAAAGAATGGTGAGTGGATTTGGGGATTAAATTTATGAGGGATCAGAAAGACGTGTTTCAGTTGTGTAGTGTGTGGATATCTTCCGAGGAGCATCAGAAATTTTCTTCTTCATGAAGAGACTTCATTTCTGATACTGATAATCTTAATACTTCCCTGGTAATTTGGGAGCAATTCTTTCCATTTTTTCAGTGACTGCACATGTAAGGAGATAACAGTGCCGTTAGTTTTCTTTCCCACTCACTCAGACCTGACTGCACTGGTTGTGTCCTTACAGAAGGAGGGATGGTACAATCTCATGGGAAATGTGCTGCTAGTATATAGCAGATTTATTTCCTGCAGGTATCTGTATCTCTCTTGAGGCTGTATTCTTACTAGCCTTTACATCTCGATTATCCTTTACCTAGTTACACCTCTTTGTGTTCTTCATTCATAGAAATCACCTGGAAAACCTGCCTGAGTGGGTGTGTGACAGCAGGAAACTGGAAGTGTTGGATGTTGGCCACAATCAGATACGTGAGCTGCCTGCCCGGTAAGTCTTGCAGACTAGTTGCACAATGTGGAACAGGGTAAGTGATTCAGAAATAATTGCTGATTCGGTGTTTAGCTTGTTCCAGTGGCTGTCAGGGCTGTTTTATCTTTTGTTTGATTTTATTTTTACCTTGTGGGGTGTCGTCATGCCTCAAGCTTCCACCTAGCCTTTCTTCTTTTACTTTCATGCCAAGAAAGTAGTGCCTTTGAACTCCAAGTAGAAGTTTTGAAGCCGTTCATGTGGCTTTCAGGCAGGAAAGCCCTTCATTTTTAATGCTGAATATTAAATATTTACAACCATAACTTTGCATGGCAGTTCAGAGGTCCAGAACTTGTAACTCAGACTCCAGTTCACAGCCCCTCTTTGAGAGAAAAAGTTTTAGAGAAGTTAAAGGCTCATCAAGAAAGTAAACTCCTGTGAGTAGAGCAATTGCCTTCACTACAAAGAGGATCTCTTTTCCAGGAGTCTGAACTTAGAATAGATAAATACGAATCATAGAAGGAAATTGAACAGGAAGCAAAATAGGAGTTAAGTTTAAATAATGAAAGGGTCTTCTTATTTTTTTCCTATGGAGATCTGTCCTAAGTGAGTATACTAGTCAGGTCCTGATGTTGAAAATTTTTAATTCCTGCCTTCACTTGAAGAGAGCTGTCATTCTTGGCTGTTCTGCACGCTTTGAAAGAGAAGTTGTGAAAGAGGGAGAACATACTAGATACAAAGGGTAAAAATGCATGGGGATATGCAGAGCCACTGAAGATGGTGGACAGCTAGTACGTATATGATGAGCTATTAAATATTTTCCTTAAGGAGCTGCATGGCACAGAAGAGCATGAGAGACCAAGAAGGATAGTTTTCTGGGTCAGATGAATGTGTAATATTGTGTAAATGTGATGTTTTTAGTGTCAGAAATACGAAGAGAATATATTTCAGAAATGTAAGCAAAAGGGGATGTGAGGAGACTTACCAAGCAAACTAACAGGCTAATGCACAGACTATTAATCCCTCTGGTTTTTCACACAAAGTGAAACTGTGCCTACTAAGAAGATGGGGGTGCAAAAGTTCATTTGTCTTTCATTTGCACTTCATAACAGCCAGGACTATCGAGGCATACCGGATATCTCTGGCAGATTAATGATTAGCTGAAATTAGGTACAGTCAACATCCCACTTGTCTCTCCTGCCATCTTATCATCAACCCCAGGAAATAGCTTATCTCTGAAAGCTCTTCTTTGTAGTATGTGTCTAGATAGCTTAGCTCCTAATAAGTCAGTTGGTTCTAAATCCCTGTTCCATTCAAAAGACAGGCTTTGAATATTTGTTAAACTTCAGGAAAATCTGGGTCTGCACTCAAATGCAAATGACTCAACAGTAGGTTCACCCACCTAAAAATCAAGTAAATACAAGTGCTCAGTCAGCATGTTCATGTTCGTGTCTGTGTGCTTTTCTTTCTACATAGAATACCACTCTGGAAACCTGTGAAATGAGTGAGCAGGGCTCTCCTAGGAGGCTGCTTGCAATTCTTAAACACAAATATTGAAGCCTTGAGCAACCAGCAGTTTCCTGCAAGGGTGAAGGTTGCACCTAATCAAACAAACTACAGTTGATGCTCTGTGTTTTCCTCTTGTAACAGAAAAATAATCCCTGAAGACAAAGCATTGAAGCATTTGAGACAGAGCATTCTGTACTAATGTTTATCTCAATTAAAGAAAATGGTAACAATGTCCTCTGAACTATAATGCAACCATTTCAGCTTTAAAAGTACCAAAAACTAACAAAAAGGGTACTTAGTCTTAGCTATGCAGGACGAATTCACAAACTTGATGTAGCCAAAGATTCCCCAAAGACAGAGGAAATAACAGTTGCCAAAATGATCTTGTTGCCACCAGTAAATAGATGTCTGTATGTATTTTTGTGCCTTTTTGTGTGTTTTTTGAAAAGGTCTGTTTGTATTCAACATTGTGTTCTCTCGAAGAGTTGCTTACTAAAGGAATTGGTTGAATGCTTACACCAAACCATATTTCCTCAGAAGACAATGATGCTGAGTGATGTGCTCGTCCTTAGGACTTACTGATTCCACCAAAACTTCCAGTGGGAACTGGGCATGGGGGAAAGTTGCCCATATGGAAGAGCAGGCCCAGCATCTTGGTTCCCCACTACTGGGCATCCTGGGCTCACCAGGAAGTTGTTTAGTTAAATGTTGATTATTCAACTTCTTTTCAGGCAGCCCAGTTTCTTTTGTGCATGTGTAACTTGAAAAATAAGAGAAAATTTTAAAAAACGAAACGAGAATTCCCTAAAGACTTACTCAGTTCTTCTGAATTACAGAAAACCAAATTGCTGATTTTTTGCCCTGATTTGAACTTTTTTTTTTTTCAAATTTAAAATGGCAATGGCACTGCCAACTTAAAAAACAAACAAAAAAACTCAAATTGAAGTGATAAATTCTTTTTGCTGTCAACCAGTTCTGTTTTCTTCTGTAGTGTTTGGTGTTGATGATACTGGCCAGTCTCGATTAGGAAAGGCAATAGAATAGAAAGGCAAATCCATAACAGAGAGATTTTTGTAAAAAATAAATGAAACAAAAATGGTTAAATACTGAAAATATGATAGATAGCTTATCACCATGGCAAGTCTTTTCACCCTGTGTTGAGCCTCTGGAATGATACTGCTGTCTGTTGACTTGTATCCATGGTCATAACACAGACAATCCAGCCAGCTGAGATAACTGTTAACACTGGCATGCAGATACAGAGTATGACCGTATCTGTCAAGTGGAAAATACTTGGCACACTTGATTGATTATTCTAGCACAATAATCCGATGACCTGATGTACTGTAGGGAAGGGGCAGGGAGGTTCTTTGTATTTGGGTCATTGTGACAGAGGGAAGAAGATTTTTACTTTAATGCTGAGTAATTTGGGAGTATTTGACTGAGGCAGACCAGCATGTTGCACAGGCTCACCAGATTAAGCAGTACAGTAGCAGGCATGTAAGACAGGTGGCAGATGAAGAATAATCTTTTTTTCTTAATTTGCTGAAAGTGGTTTCTGTCAAAAATTAAGAGTCGTTCCATTTTTGGTCATCTTTAGGGGCAGATTTTAAGCTTTTTATTGCATTGTTTGTACTGCAAAATTTAGCTATACTGTTTGATCAGAAAAAGGTGTTTTTCTCCGTTCTCCCTTTTCTCCTCTTCCCTTCTCCCCCAGCCCCTGAAAAAATGGAGCAAGGGAGATGGGACTCCAGGTCATCTATCACTTGTAAAAGCTCAAGAAAGCAAAGCCGATTAGATACATTTCATTTGCTGTTGAACTGGAAAGGAGGCTTTATGTTAGTCTGGTATTAACAGAAAAGAAAAATTGTGGGGGTGGGGAATTGCATTGGATTATGAGTCAGCACATGATGAGTAGAGCACTATGAAGCTTGTGGGGTGACTGATGATTTCACCCTCGCTTCTGAAGCTCTTCCATTAGCTTGAAGGATCTCGCATGGGCAGATTTCTGCAGCCTTTGTTGGCAGTTGCCTCCTTCATGGTCGTGCTTCTATATTCATGTTTCATACAGTGCAATAAAATAACCCTTTGTCACTACTTTCACTCCTGAATCATTTGCAAACCACCTTCTCTGACTCTGAACAACGTTTTCAAGAAGTTGGTGGAGAGTGGGAAGACATTCTTGGATCTGTGTGTAATTAATACCGCGTCTGCTAATCAGTTGGCTGAATCACTTTCTTACAATGAACTGTGATACCCTCTCTAAATTATCAAAGAAAGTCTTCAGTTTAAATTTTTCTCATTTTTGGTGTTTTCTATTTTTCTTAAGGTTATTTTACAATAGTAGCTTGCGTAAGCTGCTGGCAGGACATAACATGTTAGGAAGGCTACCCGATCGGCTCGAGCGAACACAAGTGGAGGTCCTGGATGTGCAACACAACCAGCTCCTTGAACTGCCACCTAACCTGCTTTTGAAAGCAGACAGGTAATTATGAAGAAATTCGGTCTTTTTGACTTGCATGTGATGAACCTTGCTTTGTGTGTTGCTTCCTAGCTCAAAGGGTAATCTGAGGTTCCCCTACTTTTAAAGTTGCCAAACCTTGTGTGGTAGGAACAGATGTCTGTCCAACTCACTAAAACGCACACTTTTTATTCTGGTTTTGTTGCCTTATATGGTTGTTTCTTTTTTCCCCACCAAGCTCCTGTTGAACACCTACTTCTTGAAATCTAGCTGTAAAGTGAAGCACATGCTATTTTTTACTACATACACTGAGATGGTTTAGTGACAGTTTCTTTAAATACGTGTTTCTTAGGCTTGTTTGATGGCGTGTGAAAGCTTTTTTCCCCCCCTTCAGTCAGAGGCTAGAACTTATATATACCTGTCAAACAAAACAAAATCTGTGCATGAGGCTTTCAGAATAATTCAGTTATTCCCCTGTCCTTGCTTTGTGAATTTTTTTATGCTCTTTGAATATTTGTCACTAATTTAGCTGGTGTCACCATTTGACTGCTTCCTGGATTCTTATTTTTATGCTGCTGTTTCTTCAGTATCAGAGTCTTTGTAGAGGGTTTTTTCTGGATACAAATACGTTTATCCTTAGCGTAGCTATGATTGAAATAGAGAGAGATGTGGTGGATGGGCTGACCTCACTTAGTGTCAGCATTCCTTGCACCTTGTGCTTCCACGTGTAGTTCTGGGAGTTTTGAGTGCTTGACACATGCATAATTTAACAGACAGTGAGATTGGGTGCTGTGGGGTTTTATTGCTGATCCTAGCTGTGACAAAAGGAATGTGTAGCTCCTAGCTTTTTTGAGAGGTGAAGGAAAAGGGGTGGTGATGTCACATGCAGAGCTCTCCTCCCAGTCTTGCAAACCCCCTGCTTTTATACTGTTGTTAATTCTGTCGTGAGCCTCTGGTTAAATTTTCTGGAATTCGCTTGGAGAATTAAGTTGGTGGTTGAGATGCTTTGTAAATGAACTCTTTTAGCTGTCCCAAGTTGAAATTCCTATCTGTTCACTTGGAAAGGAAAGAAATCTTTAGAAATAAGTTTCAGAGAGCTACTGGCATCTATGAAATCAAAAAGAGGAATCATTTTGTAAAATTTTTATTAAAAACAGATTGTACTTCTAGGAAGCAGTTTAATGCAGTTTTGGGAGAGAGAACCTGATTTGTTTTGTACAGAAACTCATCTGTAGACAACTTTTTTTTTTTTTTTTAATAATGTCAAAATGAACAAGAAGAAGCTAAAAGCAGGACTGGAGATAGATCCCCGAAGTTTACTAGAAATGTACGAAGAAGAACTAGAATTAAAGAATATGTTGAATAACGTTGTTCAGCTGGTTCAGCCTTGGGGTTTTCTTACCATCTGCATCTTTTGAACACTACAGGGCACATGTTTTCAAAGTCTTGGACAGGTCTTAACAAAGTCATTCACCATCACAGGAGAGAAACAGAGCTTACCCATTCTGGCATCTCATCACCTCTGCAGCCTCCCTCATTTGTGGTGGTGGTAAAAGCCTCCCCACTGATCCCTACCCCTTAACTAATTTAGATGGCATGGCTTGCAAATGGCTTGTATATGGTAGCACTCGTGTGACTGCTGCAAAAGTGAGAACTGTGAAGGAAAACACCCGTCTGGATTAGTAGATTAGTGTACAATGTCAGAGTTTTTAAGTTTGGGCTTTCCCACAGGAACCGTCTCTTTATTTTGTTTTCAAACGCTTGCATCTTGTCAGCAGCCAAGTGTCAACAGAAGTGGGTCTGGGCCAGGGAAAGGTGTTCAGGGGATTGTTTTGTTTTAAGAAAGTACAATGCTTTTCTTGTCCAAGCATTCCCTGGCAAGCACAATCTGTACTGCCAAATGTGCCAAGAGAAATGGTTTTCCTGAGTGGTCTGCCATGGTCTCTACCCAGCGTGTAATGTTAGACAAATCACTTTACGTTACAGAACCTTTATCTGCATAAAATGACTTACATTTTGCAGCCCTGAGAAGATTAGTTTTGGTTTTTTTGAAAGGTACTAAGGTCTGTGGAAATGACAGATGATACCTTGTCTGGATATGAAGAGTCATGCTGTGAATTATAAATGGTTTCTCTTTCTCAATCCTGAATATTTGACAAAGTGGGTGTGAAGTGCCTTGGGTGAACTTCAGTGCAAGCACTGGTGGGCTTTGACATCTAGAACATCTGAGGAAGGGAGGGAAATTGGTGCATTAGTGCATGAAGAAAGAATATTGCTTTCACCAATTCCCCCTCCCCCCCAAAATACTGAATAATTTCACTTTTCTTCATAGAAGAATCTATGAACATGGATTTTCTGCTTTAATCCTTCAGACAACAATGAAAAAGTGTTGTTTTCTGCTGAAGACTATAATTAGGGATATTTTTTTGTTCCGCTTTTTAATTAATTTTGTGTTTTAAACTGTTGAGGAGAAATTGAGGACTAGCCTATGAAACATTTCTGACTGAGACAGAATTTGGTTCTGTTTATTGCACTGAAAGTATGCACATCTTGATCATGTTAGAAAGGATTTCTCTTGTAGGGTGGGGATTTTCTTGGCAAGATGAACACCACAGAGGCAGCCAGATAATCTCTTCATTTCTCATTACCATATGCTGGAAAAACAGAATTTATGCAAGTGCTGCAACTGATGGGGAAAACTCCCAAGTGGAGTCCTGAACCTTTTTTTTGTGTGTGTGCACGTGCATTCCTGAAGCCTTTCCTTTCTATCCACTGCTGCCTCTGTTGTGATGCCTTTTCCACTGTAAGATTCTCGTGTACAGAGTTTTTTACTGCCTTCTTTGAGCAGCTTGCAGCAAACAACCATTTAATGGCATGGAAACTGTTGTACAAAGGACTCTTCAGATAAGACTAGCAAGCATTCAAGAGCTTTAGCTGGGTATGGTGGAAAAGCTGTGACAGTGGTCAGGGCAGGGTTAAAAATGGAGACAGAGTGGGGAGAAGGGCGGGGATTTGTCTCGCCTAAGCATCCTTTCCAGTTGGAATGAATGTTTTCAGTATAAACCCTTAAAACATCCATCGGACTACTTAAAGCCCGTGTGTAGCGAAGATGTGTAGCTGTGATTGCACAGTTTAAACCTTGGGCTTTGTTTTGCAGTGTCTGGTGGAGGCCAGTTGTGGTGGATAAGCCAGTGTCAGCTATTCAGAGCCTGTCTAGGCTCTGTCTGTGTGATTCCTGTTTTCAACTTTGTTCA
Organism: Pitta sordida; assembly: GCA_013390025.1. Classification (NCBI taxonomy): domain Eukaryota; kingdom Metazoa; phylum Chordata; class Aves; order Passeriformes; family Pittidae; genus Pitta; species Pitta sordida. Next base: position 391,657 of record WEKX01028865.1, read on the forward strand.
GCTGTTCTTATCTCATTTGATTTTCTGGGGTTTTTTTGAATTTATTTAATTTGGGGGGGGGGTTGGGTTTTTTGGCTGGAGTTCTGGAAGGTGACCCAGTTAAACTTGCTCTTGTATGATATTTGCCATTTCCACCCACTGTGGCTGCTTCTTTGTGATACAGCTAGTCAGGCCTATCCTGGATGCTGGTGAAGTCTGAGGGAGGAAAAAAGTCAAATGAATGCCAAGTGCTGTTTGAGTGTTTGATGCACATTCTTGTGTTGCAGGAATGCCTGGCTGCATTTGTCTCTGTTGATAGGTTAAGGATTTGCAAGCAAGTACATTAGAAACTGGAGAAATCCCAGTTAATAAAACGGCTCAAGATAGGTTAGAAAGTAAGGGGGCTGAGGAGACAGCAGCAGTTAAGTGGATTTTTTTGGCAGTTCATCAACAGGAAAGGGAGTCACTTGAATGTTTCCATTCTTTAATTTTATTTATTTATTTATTTTAAAAAGACGAAATCCTGTACCCTCTTTTGCATGGGCTAGCAAAACAGCATTGATGATTTTTTTTCCCCCTCTCTTTTTCTCTCCAGACATGCTTAGCATACAGGATTCTTCGTCACACAGCTGCTACCACAACCATAAATTATTTTAGTATTAGGTGATCAGAAATTGAGGGCATGTGTCTGCAGAAGGCACTGAAGAAGAAATTCTATATTTTGGTTGCTCTGTACTGATGGAGATCTTGGGGCATAGGCCAAACTGGAGATCTTGATTTCTCTATGAATTCTCCTTTTGCAACTACAGTGTTCTTACCAACTCTTACAAGTACTGTCAAGCTAAACATATTGGTTTTGATTTGCTGTTGCTTTACCACTGAATGCAGTTGTCTGTGTCCCTCCTTTTAATCCCTGACATTACTAAGCGTTTTAGAGAACTTATATTTTTCAGTGGTGACTGTTTCTTACCAGCAAGCCAAGTTTGCCAAGCTACCTCAGAGAACGGTGAGGAATTGAGAGATGCTGTATTCTCACAGTTGTCTGTATTCAGCTTTTGTGTGTGCTAGAGGTAGGCAGTAGTGACACTGGTAGGCAAAGTCCAAACCTTTTGCAGTTTTATATAGAAGGTTTTCTTCTGCTGCTTTTAAAATGGAGATCAGAATCCTCAGGTTAAAAATAGGGAATGCATGTGACTGCATTTTAGGTCTTTTTTGTTGAATTAGATCCCTGCCCTAGATTATGGCCTGTTCTTTGGGACAGTATTTTTTCTTATTTTGTCTATTGGAAAAGTTAAATCCAGCAAGGGACTGTACTTGAGTCCCTCATAAAACCAAAGGGGACTTATTCCAACCAGAGATTGCTGTTCATATGTATTATTACACCAGAGGAGAATACTCTCCTTGTCAAAGCTGAAGAATTCTGACATCTCCCTGCCAGCGCCTTCATTTCTTTCTTAATCTCCAACACTTTTAGTACTTAATTCATGTTAATTCATGCTTTCCTTGCTATATTATGCTCTGGTATGTGTGCAGGCTGCTGAATTCAGGTCTTTGTAGTGATGCTGTAGTTTTTTCAAGAGCTTGTGGTATAATGTGTGGGTGGAATTGGAAAGGGAAACAATTAATTTTGGACTGAGCTTTAATACTTGACATTCTGCTTCCATCTGATAAGCACTATGTGTGGGATATCTTCAAGGAACATGAATCAGTTTAAGTCCATGCACAAGAGAGATGGGAACAGTTGTGCCCAAGTAAATTCCACTCCTCTGGAGGGCATTTATAAGATGTACCTTCTAAGGTAGCTGGCATATTGCACGAGGGTAAAGAAATAGGGGAGTAGAAATAACGTGGAGGAGGACTTCTGTGTTAAATCAGCATGAGGAAAAACCTGATGGGCAAGTACAGTTCCGTGTGTTGGGGTTTTTTGTTGTCTTTGAGGGGGTTTTTGTAGTTTATTTACATGAGATTATAGCACGGAATTGACAAATCTTTGGCAGTAGCAGTCTGCTGGTTCATTCTGTTCTTTGGCCAAAGAATGTGTCCCTTTTTTATTTTTCTTCTTAAATCCAGATAATATCTTGACAGAATTATCATATCAGAATGTTTTTGCCATTTTAATGTAACAGCTGGTCAAAAGGAACATGTAAGCAAGCAGCATACTCATTTCAAAAAGTTAATTTAATTCTAATTATGTCCTCTACAGACAGAGATTAGTGTGTGTTTCTGTTCTGAACCTGTCAATTCTTTAAGGTGAGATACCCTGCTACCACTAGGTTCTCCTTCTGAGCTGTTGGCAAGAGTTTTGCTGGTCACCTAAATTTTGTTCACAGCAAGGTACTAAGCTGTAGGCCAGGATGATGGGGATTCATTGCCAATGTTGTTATATCACACCCTGGAAGATTTGACAAACAGGCAGGGTCAGAGGGAAGGGGCTGTGTTTGCAGAGCATCATCCATCCTTTCCTTTCCCCATTGGAATATATATGCATCAAAACTTATTTCTGGCAGGAACATACAGATTCTGTTCAGTTTTACTGCCAGTGAAGGAACAGGGTGAAATTTCTTGCGTTATTCCACCAACATTGAAAATTATTGAAATCAGAAGAATGTTTGATTCATTTTAGTTGTAAATTTAAAATGGCTTCAGTATAGTACACTGGATTCATTTCAGCTTTATCAGCAATAGTCCTTTTCTTGCTTGAAGCTTTTAGTCGTACTTTGGGCTAGCTGCTCTTGAGAGAACTTTATAGCCATAGTTTAGGATGCTCTCAAGGTTACTCGTGTGTCTGCTGGTACCTGTGAAATGCTCCAGGTTATTCTCCTGCAGCTTGCAAGAACAAAAGTAAAATACAGGTTCTTCTTCAGGGTAACAGTAACACGACCTTTGTTTTGAGGGATGTTTTGCTGTTACCTCCTCATCCCCATTGTATTCCTGTGAAAACTCAATTTTCTGAGCAGCCTTAAACCTGTTTAATACTTAAGTCTTTCCAGACTGAGATGAAGATTATCATTTTGTACTATATACTGTACCTTAATGGTAATCAGAGTGCCTTTATTTTGTGGAGAGGGAAGACTTACCATGCATATTGGATTGAAGTTACCAAAGTAGTAGCTGTCTGTACTTTAGTAATAGGTGTACTTGCAGTTGTTTAATGAAGTACAGGATCTGTTAATGTGATATGCTTCAGTTTAATGGTCCAACTTTGAATAAGCTTAATATATTTTTAGCTTGTAGCTAAAGGGCGAAACTGAGCAGCAACTTTTTTGAATAAATAAATAAAATTAAACCCGTTTTTCAGCTGCTTATTCCCTTCTCTGTATTAATCCTGCCTCTCCTCCCTTCCTCCTCTGGATTTCTAGCACCCTTGTGAATAATGAATGAGCCTGAGGATTAAACTGTGTTTCTCTGAAGTGGACTCCTCTGTCTGTGTAAAACAGCTAACCTAGTTTCAGTTTTGTGCAGTGTTGAGAGATTTTTGCTTCCAATACAAATAGTGGGGTTTTTTTAATCCTTTGGCATTCCACGTGACTCCTGTAGCATGTCTGACCCTTATTTACTGCTGAGCAATTTTCAACCAGCTGCTACTCTTGCAAATCCATTTCATTCATTAATAGGCCTTAAAGGTCAGTGTGGACTCCTGTGTGCATGGGAGCAGCTATCAATATTTCATCATTTTCTCTTAAGATTGATGACAGGAACACACCTACCTTTTGTGTCGTGACCAGTGGCTTTGCAGGCTTCAGACAGCACATTTATGAGTCCTTTTCCGTGAACACAGCTTTGCCCTTAGCGGCTGCCTGTGCCCATTGGTTGGTAGGAACAGTACAGCCTGGTCTGAATACAGTCATTGCAGACTGGCAACACACATTGACTTCTGTATTGCTCTAAGGCAGCCTTTCCTGGAAACGGGGGGGAAGGAAGAGACGCCGTATTTGTTGAAAATGCACGGTCATGCCAGGGTTGGCTACCAAAGGATAAATAGTCTTATTTTTCCATGTGTTTGGAATTGATGGTGTGAATTCTAGCCCTCAAGATACCTACAGTGCTTCTGTGATTGCCAAACTCCCCTAACAAACATGAATCCTCTGCCTGCAGAACCTCACTGACAGGAATGGGCGGTACCTGTACCTCAGCAGGTCTTGTTCTCATCCTGGTAAAAGTCCTTTGGAGGAGAAAGAATAAATCCATTTCTGTGCTGCTTCAGTCCTTACTACTTCTGGTGGGACAGCAACAAAGTATTAGACGTGGGCTTCTGCTGCTTTGGGGAATAGGGGAAGGTGTGGCTCTCTTGCTGCACACATGAGCAAGAAAGTATATAACATTTTAAATTTAATTAGCTGCTAGCACTGTCTCTCTTTAAAATCTGAAAGGCAAATTACTGCTTGGTCTCAGGTTTTGTTTTTTGTTGTGTTTGATGCATCTTTAGTTACCCAAGTATTCAAAGACTGTTTTTTCATATTTTGTAGTTGTTTTCAGGCCTGCAGGTTTAAACAAAATTCCGGCTGCACCCTAGACAGTATTTAAAATACTCAAACATTGGCTGTCCTTTTTTACCATTGACTTTAGTTGTTTGAAAGGCAGCTGTGCTCTCATGATTCATTGATGATGAATACAGCATTCATTTTTATGTGTAATAAATATGAAAATTCTGTGCTTTGTTACTGCTCTTTACTGTAGGTACATCTGCAGTAATGTTGGAGGTACTGTGATCTTTATTACAGGATACTAGAGGCATTTTGCCGTATTCATTTTGCTGATGTTTTGTTCTCACAAATGTGATCACTTAAGAATGAAATCAAAAGTTTTCTTCATATAGTGCTAGACTTTTGGTCTTTCTGACTGTTGTTGTGAGCTTGTTGCTTTTGACCTTTGCTTTATAACTATCTTAAGTTAACTCTTAAAAATAGAGAATTTTATTTATACTTGTAGACAAAACCTGCAGGATGTTTCACTGAACTACATTATGTAACTTCTCTTTGCAGCCTGAGATTCCTTAATGCCTCTGCCAACAAACTGGAAATGCTTCCTCCAGCCACCCTTTCCGAAGAAACCCATAGCATCTTGCAGGAGTTGTATTTGACCAATAACAACCTCACAGATAAATGTGTACCCTTGTTAACAGGCCACCCACACCTGAAGATCTTGCACATGGCTTACAATCGCCTACAGAGCTTCCCTGCAAGGTAAGTTTCACTGCCTCTGGCCCACTGGTGGGTGGGCATCGTGAAATATTTTCACAGTGAGAACTAAATTGCGCAGGAATGTGGTAGCATAGGCTGTATTTTGGATGCAGTGGTACTGCAGTGGGCTGATTCACCTGCTTCCGCCCTCTTGCACGTTGCTACCCTCTCTTGCAGTGCACAGACAAGTGCTGCATGTCAGTCGGTGTCTTGTAATGGTGCTTGAAACTCTCTTCAGCTGGACTAAATCAGCATGGCCATAGTACGCTTTTGAAAGCTGAGCATGGATGTCTTCTGTTTTCCCTGGCTTGGTCACTTTGCTTGCACTTGGTGAACTTCTCCTTGCAAGACAGTAGCAAGTAATAGTGGCCTGGGAATGTCTGCTGAAAGTGGGCTGAACTCCATTAGGGAAAAACCTTCTCGGCTCCAGAAGGGGATTCTGCTTTGGCAGCAATTTCTCTACTTTGAGTTCACTGTGTTTTAATCAGAAATTTTTCAAGTGTAAGATGTGTCATAAAACTGATGAGGTACAGCCTTGGAAATGAGATGCCAGTAAATAATGGAGGAGACATCTCTGACCTTGTGTGATGTTCTGAGCAGCTTGGCTTAGTGGCAAGGGGAGATGAATTTAGGGGGAAGGACTGAGTGGGGTGCTAGAAGGTTTCAACTAGGGTTGAAAAAGGAAGGGGAAGAAAGAAGGAAAATGAATGAAAGTAAGCTGGTGAGCAGGGGAAATGTAAGCAAAATAAGTAATTTGAAAGTTAGCATTAACAAATACTGACAGAAGAAGCACACATTGTGTTCCACAGCTGTGTTAGCATCTGATGTAAGGAGGGGTGACAGGCACTGCTGTGAATAAGAATCAAAGCCTGCAGTTTTGTTTTCTTAAAATAATGAAAACCGCTGCTCTTATCACCACTTCAAAATAAAATATGCATATCTATTAACAGAAAAATTCTCAAATTTTTGTTTTCATAGTAAAATGGCCAAGCTGGAAGAGTTGGAGGAAATTGATATTAGTGGGAACAAACTAAAAGCCATTCCAACAACCATCATGAACTGCAGACGTATGCATACTGTAATTGCTCACTCCAACTGCATTGAAGTCTTCCCAGAAGTCATGCAGCTTTCTGAAATAAAGGTATGGAGCAAATGTGCTTTGGAAGAAGCAGGCATAATGTGATTTTACCAATTCTATTCTTCCCTCGGGTCTCTCATTGCTATGGGATAGTATATTCTCAGAAATTTTGGAGATCTGACAGCTGCTTTCGCCTCTGAAGTCATGTGCAAAATATTTGCCCCTGTGCAGTCTCAGAGTGAAATGGAAGAGGAGCCTCAAAATCAGATTTTATGGTTACCTTCGTTAGATCACATCTTCTCTGCCAAATAAGTCTTAATTGTCTTCTTGTGACAGTCTGTTTTGATATGACTTAAACATTTGGCAAGAGCTTTGCTTAATTAACTCTTGCTGCCTCGGCAATTGGTTGATTGTGTAGGAATGGACTTTGTTTAGCGTGCGTGTTAAAAACCACTGAAGCTGCAAAATATGATAGGCCTTGGGGACAGAGATAAATTCCAGGACACAGGATTTGAGTGTTTAGGCAAGCTACTTTCATTTTCCTAATTGCAGACATATCTTGCACAACAGGGGGAATACTTAATCTGTCTCTTGGAAGTGTTTCCAGAAGTAATTCTGTACTTTTCCTGACACTTTTTTTGTGGGACACATTATTTGCTTGACCACACTGATGAACATTTCTGCTTAGCTTTTGTGAATTGCGTTCCTGCTTCTTGCCTGGCTCTAGTGCAGAATAGTTCGCACTGTGTGCTCTTCCTGCTGGCCAGAGCTGGGAGACAGTTATCTCACAGCATACAAATCTTGTGATACAGCAGAGAAATCTGTCCTACTCTGGGGCTGAGAACTGATTACCTATTCATGGACTCAAAACAACTTAAGTGTCCTTCTGGCACTCTGTGAAGTCAAAAGGCTAAGTTCCCACCCTGCCGTGTATGCCTCAGTGTCTGGGGTCATGGAAAACAGCAGGAGCAATAATTCTGTTGGACAAGCGAGTACATGTAAAGATGAGCTTTGTGGTTTCAGCCAGGAAATCTCAAACAAACTTGTGGGTTTTTGAATACTCCTCCCTCTTTGGAACAATGGCCAGAGGAAGCAGAGGGCCATTTAGAATCAATCAGAAGTAAAGCCTTTTTTCTTAGGCAAAGAATTGGGGTGGGGGATTGAGGCTCTGCACAGTAAACATTTCTTTAAAAATAGGAGGGTGGTGTTTACAGCAACAACAACAAAAGATAATGTAAACAGGCTGAGAGGGAACTTTTTGCTTTTGTTCGTACATCTTGGGGAGCACTGAACGCTTTATAGAAGTATTATAGTTAAAGTGCTATGCAGCCACATTGAGCAGGAAAAAGATGCTCTTGGAAGACCTCACAGTTTCTTCCTGCTGATTTCCTATGGTTATTTAGTTCTCTTTAGCAGAAGAAAGAGGTGTGGACGTCACTAAGGGTTTTGGGAATGCAGGGATAGCTTGCATGGCTTCATGTGTGGCACAGGGTGCTTTGACTCCATCTTTGTGGAAGCAAAATGCCTGGTCAGTACTCATGCCTAGTTTTGACTTACACGAAAAATCCACTTTAGTACAGTGGTGAGTGTCCCCGCCTCTCATGCAGGAGGCCAGGTGTTCGATTCCCACTGGTGAGGCAGTGGTGCCGTTTAAGAGTTGGACTCGATAATTCTTGTGGGTCCCTTCCAACTCAGAATATTCTGTAGTTCTGTGAAATTAGTTCATGTAGTTGCCAAATGGGAAGGTGCCTTGTTGGGCATAGCAGTTCTTCTGGCCTTTTCACAATTTTCCTAGGTCATGGTTGGTGTTTAGCATTTTGCAGATGAAGTTTGTGCTGCCTATCTAGATCCATTAGTTGGCCTTACCCAAGCGCTGTCCTAGATTTATGAGAGCATTCGAAATGTTCCAAAGTAAGTTCAGAATTTATTGCTGTAAGTATGGATTTGGTCATTTGGTGAAATAAGCTTGCTTGTAGCAAAGCACAGAGTCATATACATAGTCTGATGCCACCTCTGTGATGATATCATATTTGCTGGTTAATTTTAACTGAAGTGGCATTCAGACACTCCTGGGAAAACTCTGTCACCTGAGGTAATGACTGTTCTGCTTTTGTATTTAATTAGCCTGCGAAGCTGACATACTGTGGTTTTGGTGTCCATATTACTGGAACAGTCAGGAGAAGCAGTTACTATACTATCTGAAATTATTTCATGAGGAATACTAGTGTAAATGGTGATGCTTTTACAATTACAATATCTCCAGGATTTCCAGACACAAGGTCATTCTGGCGATATAATTATCTCTAAACCTTTTTGCACACTTTTTTACACACTGTAGCCTTTTCAAGGCCTTTTCAAGGCTACAGAAGTTGTTTTGTCCTCTCTTTTAAAGAACCCAGTGGATGTCTCTGAAATATCTTGCACAATACATTTTTTAAGGATTTTGTGTCTTTTATGACAGGTATTTTATGCTGTCAAGAGTTAGGTTTATCTGTGCACAGTGAGATGTCTTCTGTGAATGGCTGAGCAGCTGGAAGCACACGCACTTGAGTCAATGCCCCAGCAGACTCTTCCTTGCAGCTGTTGTTTGACTGCAATTGCCTTGCCTTACAAAATAAAAAAAAAAAGTACTTTTGAAATTGTTATCCAGTGTCCTGGTGTTCTTGCGCAGTCAAGCAGTTGAGTAGTCCTTACTGCTTGCGCAGAGCTCAGCAACATGGGCTTGCTTTTCCCACCAGGGCCTGACTTGACTTTCTCGTCCAATTTCTGTTGACTGATGGGTTGCTTTTCCTCATGGACTGCTGTGGTGAGGGTGAGAGAGAGGATTTTTGTCAGTTTTTGGTTCAAGCTGATCTTTTATGGGACCACTACCTTGAGATCTGAAATAAATGAAGATCTGGTAGTAGTAACACCTTGAAAACGGGACTCTTTTGATCTTTGGTAGCTTTTCTCCTAGCTAAACAAATTCAGCTTCCAGCCTTGAACAAAGCTGTGGATGCAGCATAAGCAAATGCTGACTGTTAAACCCTGTTTTCCAGCTGGCCTATCCAGTGCAAAGCAAAATCCTGTGTGCAGTTGCAGAAGTTCTTTTTCTGGTGCTGCATGGATGAGGCAAAACCAGCTTGCATTTCACACATGAGGAAATTGGGATCAGTTAGGAAAATGACTTCCCTGCTTGTCTGGGGAGTAGAATAAAGACTGAATTTAACACAGGTCTGCAATAAGTCCCTCTTAACCTTTCCGTCTAACAGTGCAAATAACACCTAAGAAATAACAACTTGATAAATAAGGTGTCTTCACTAGTACCTAGAGACCAGGGGATCTGTTGTAGAGTGTTGCTATCTTTGGTGGGCATTTAAGGAAAAGAATGACATTACTGGCATTTGTGTTTTTCATTCCAGCTTGCTCTTCCATCAAATTCGCCACAATGTTGAGGTGTTGAACACAGCAAGGCCTGCTGGCAGCTTCCTTAATCTGTCTGCAAAGTAATTATGTACTGGCTCTCTGGAAGCAGCAAGAAGTTGCACAGAGTCAAAAAGCTGGCTGGAATAACTGCTGTTAAGCTGTCTACTATTCTGTTTGCGTGACAGATTTAGACTTTGATTTCCTTATCAGGCTTAGATAACGTCAACAGTTTGCTCTTTATAGATAATAAAGCCTCCATATTAGACAATCTTGGGATTCAAGATTTGGGTCAGAAATGTGTTTTGCCATTGCATGTATTTAATAGAAGTGTTGGGATTTTTCTTTTCTGGAATTTACTAGGTTAATCTTACGCCTTCTTCCAGCTCAGGACCAAATGTCTTTGTATATACCTAAAAAACTGAAAGTGTCTCTGTAATGGTCAAAATGTGCAGCTAGGAAAGGTCTCCCTCTGCCCCTTTCAATTCTTTTATTAATTTCACTTTTTTTCAGCTTAAAAGTAGAAAATGGTCTTTCTGAAAGCTTTGGATAGTTCTTTTGTCTTCTGTTCTAACCTGTTCTGTCCTCTCAGAATTATTATTTTTTTTTTTCAGTTTTTGGTGCATACTATGCTGGTCATCCTATAACAGGATTTGGAGAGTTGATTTTGTTCTCAAATACCCTATTTTTCCATGTGTATGGACTTTCATCTGGATATACAGCTTTGTTTGGGGGTCTTGTCATTCCAGTGTACTTGTTCTAGATAATTTGTGCTTAGCTGATGCATAGCCTGCAAATTTTTCTGCTGCTTTGAATCATATTTTTTCTGAAATATTTAAACTTTTTTTTTTACTTCATATTTAAATGCAAATCCATCAAGATGACACAAACCCATGTTTAAAACTGCTAGGATATTTGTTTCCTATTCCACTCTGCTCTTCCCCTCCACATACATGAATAACTCTGCTTATTTTAATATCCCTCAGTAACTACTGAATTCCTGGGAGCCTGTTCATATTCATGTGGGTTTAAACTGAATTTGGAGGAGGAACTGCTATGCCAGAGGCTTAGAAGCCCCAGTTTTACTTATCTCCATGTCCTTTATCTATTAAAAGACTGTTTTCATCAATACCATTTTTTCTTTAATACTTTGAAAATCCACCAACCATCTTTTTCTCTATGAAGAGCAGATAAGACTTAATTTTTTTTTTAACAAGATGACAACTGAATAGAGATGAAAACGGAGGGAACATATTTCTAGGTGTCCCAGACATCTGGCAAGATGGCTAAATGCCATATCAATTTTTTTGTAAGAACCACTTACTTAAATGAATGGTCTTACGTCTTGGTTGCAGCCTTTATTGTTCATGAAACATGCCATTACCACTTCTAATCAAAATTTGTATGATCTTGATGACAACTGAATTATCTTGCTTTTTTGGCTGCTTTCCTTTTGCAGTGTGTGGACCTAAGCTGCAATGAACTGAGTGAAGTCACATTGCCTGAAAACCTGCCTCCAAAACTGCAAGAGCTGGACCTGACTGGAAATCCCAGATTAGCCCTGGATCACAAAACCCTGGAGCTGCTGAAGTAAGTTACCTTACGGAGTGAGGAAGGGCCGGAAAGACTCTGTAACTGGGATGTGAAAAATAGACTACTGTGGATTGTAGTTACCTCTCCTAAGGAGTTGTCGGTGAATCAGAAAGTAACAGACTCTGTGGAATAGTTGGAAACTGATGCTTTCTTGAAGGGGATGACTTCAGCTGCTTCAGTGCAATTACTTCCAGCTGTAACTCTTGGTGGGATCTGCTGGTCTGGTGTAACCCCTGCTGGGCCAGTTTGATCTCCGTTTTACTCCTGACATTGGATTTGACCAAAAGACCTATTTTATACCCCTACTGAGATGCCAGTAGCAGCTTACTGTATTTCTTTTTTTTCACATTCGTCTGCTTGGGTCTCTCTTTTCCATTTTGCTGGGTTTTGCCTCTTCACATACTGTTTATTGTTACCCTTCATATCTCTCTGGATTTGTCCTAGAAGAAATTTTTCATATTTAAACGTCCCCTGAAGACCTGCATCTCACACTCTGTTTGCTGCATCACTCGTTCCTTTGCTTTGGGACCCTCAGTTTCCTTCCTGTCCACCTGTTTGTTTCCTGCCCTGGGACTTGTGTCATCCATAACCAAAATTCACCAAGTGCTTTGTGCTGCCTTCTGCAGTGTGTTGAGAAGCTGTTGCTCTAAACCAGGTCATTTGTGGACAGTGGTGCTGCCTTGAACTTTTCTTATGTCCTTTAGAAAACTACACCAGTTCCGAGTTTCCTTTTCAGTCTCTTTGATTCTTATATTGAATGGTTTCAAGGAGGATTGATTCACTTTTTAGAGGTTGATCAGTTGCTTCATGCTATTTGCCTTTAAATGGTTAAGATCAGACACTGAAGTAGTAAAGCTCATCTGTTGTGCAGGCGAGGGAAGCTTGTGGTGTGAGTTTGATTTTAGCTTGAATCAGCAGATTTTACAGTATATAAGTGGAAATTTGAGTAATGATGAGTTTTCACAGATAAAAACAGGAGTCCAAGTTCTGCAGCAGACAGTGAAAAAAGGGGCATTCCTCAATTTTAAGAGCTACTTTATTGCATATAGGCAATTGTCTTGAAGAAGCTGTGTGTAATACATATTGCTCTGTTTCATAGGGGTAAGTATATGTATGTTTTACACAGTTAATGGGTTGTGTCAAAACTTAAAGTGGAAGATCAGCTTTTCTTGTGTATAACCCAGCAGACAAGATGGGCACCCAGTTTCTTGCCACGCTAGTGTTGAGGCATTGTGCCTTGTAGCATTATTGTACAAATTTAAATCCTAAGTCGTTGAAGAGACTTTGGCCCAGTTACATGCCATTTTTTCGCTGGCATATGATTCACAGAAAACTTCTTTCCCTTTGTATGTGCATTTTGCTTGTTCATTTGCTTGTGCAGCAGGGGGGGTCTTTTATTAGTTTTGTTTTATTTTTTAAAATAAATTATTCTTAAGACATCAAGTCTGTTTTGTTCACTAATATTCACTGACCACAGTCAGGTGTTTCAGGTGTCCTGAGGGGTTTCTCAGTGTCTGTGCTGATCCACTGCCCTGACTTCTATGGTATACTGCTGTAATTGATTGTGAGGGAGGAGATCCTTCTTTCACTTGATTTTCCTGGCAGGCACAAAAATAGTTGTGCACTTGATACTTTTTATATCTTCCTTCTGCATGTTCTCCATCTGTGCCCTGGCAGGATTCAAGCAGGTAGTAGGTTAATGTGCATTCTTAGTGCTGGTGAGAAGAGTCCTGTCATACATACTTGCTTTTTTAATATGTATGGAGATCTTAAAGGAGACTTGCATGCTTAGGAGGTTATTGCCAAGGGATTTATTGGATGTAGAAATTTTCAGTAGCAATTAAATTGAAAAAGAACAACAAAAAAAGATGCTGCTATTCTGATTTCCAGGGAAAAGCATCTAGTTCAATTGTAACAGCCTTTTAAATTAAGGGGAAAATAAACCACGCTGTCCAGAAGCCTTAGCCCATATTGCCCTGCATACGATGTGCTGCTGGGTGTCATTCTTTTCAGAGCACGTGGCCTGTTTGTAGTGGTGCCACTAAAGAGACTGAAAGCGGTGTGTTGACCGTAGCTTTTTTTTATCACTGCTGGGAAGCCTTGAGGGAATTCTGGCACCTTGGCCTGCCCAGGAACCAGTGGTCAGTAAATCCAGTTAGAAAACAAACAGAAACCGTTTTGACACAAGTTTTTCTGTCCTCAACATAAGTGAGAAGTCTGCAAAGAAAGTGTGTTTGCTCATGTGTGTACTGCTTTGCAGGTACAGGCAGAATTAAAATCTCTGCTACTTTAGAAGAGATGCAGGTTTCCAGTGTGATTTGGGGTCAGATAATATCTTCTAATGCTCCTGGCAAGATATTTTGCCTCCTGTTTGTCACACAAAGGGCTGCAGGACCAAAATCTTTAAACACAAATGGTTCTAACACTATTTATGTAATTTGTTTGCTTTTACCCTGCCCTTGCTGGTGTACATCCTAGCTATTAGTGTAGAAGAAATTGAACTGGATGTGACAGTACTTCAGGTTATTTGAGGAAGGCTGTGCAATTCTGAAAAGAATTTTCTGTGTGTTCAGGTCAGATAGGGATTTGGATAGAGGGGAAAAGAATGCTCAGAGACCTTTCTGCTTGTGTCCTTTTATGTTTCTTTTGGTTCATGAAAGGTATGGGTGCCTTTGAAGTGTCTGCAGCATGTGGGGAGCTTGCTTTTCCTGCCTTTGGAAGAGAGCAGTAGGGAGCAAGGGGGTAGGTCATCTCTCCCCAGCAAAGCAGGGTTGTGAAGAGAAGGGTATAAACAGGGAGGGCTGGGCCCTTTTTAAGTCTTTACTATGCTCCGTGAGATACTTGAAATTCAGGCTAAAGGCTATGTTGGTAGTAAATTGGAGGGTAGAGGATTAAGGGCCTAAGTAACAAGTGGACTGCACAGTTGGGAAAGGCAAAAGGGCTGTGCCTGCTGTGGGACCGCAAGCTGGCTCTGGCAGGTTGGTGCAGGACCAGGATGGAGCTCATTTCAATTCTGTGGGTGTTTTCATGAAAGGCTGTTACTATGTATTGTTGTTTCTAAACAATTTTTTTCTATCCTCTTCCCCCCTCCCCTCTTCCATTTAGGGGATGCTGTGAGTCATAAAGGATAGTTCATTTGAGTACAATGAAAAGAGTGCAAAGATTTCTTGTTAAAATGGGTGGGAGAGATGTATAAGTTTAAAATGTCACTCCCTTTCACTGGATTTCATCAATCTAGTGTCAAATTTGCCTTGTATTCCTACAGGGTCAGCTATAAAACAAATAGCTCAGGGGTGAGGGCAGCGAAAGAAAAGCCAGCTAAGCAAAACAGCGCAGCTGACACCCTCACAGAGGCGCAGTTATGTATTGTTTGTTGTATGCAGGCTCATAAACGTAACCTTTTTGGATGTCCTGCTGCATTTTCTTCTGTTAAATGTATTACGTACTAAGACCTGGGAGAGTAGAAAAGATATTCTCTTCACGTTTTAAGGTGGCTCATGTCAGCACTTGAATCCATTGCATCTTTCCCCCTTCCTTTCCCCTCAGCAACATCCGCTGTTTCAAGATCGACCAGCCCTCGGCCGGCGATGCTTCGGGAGCCCCGGCGGTGTGGAGCCACGGGTACACGGAGGCGTCCGGAGTTAAGAACAAGTACGGCCTGGCGTGGGGTTTGTTACACGGGCACTCCAATAGCAGTTTGGTTTCGGCCTCTATGCCGAAATAAAAAAAAATCATCCTTTTTCACTGAAAGCTTCGGGGACATTCTAGGGCTCGCAGAGGCTGTGCCACGACTCTACGTTTGTGTGCTTGAGCCCCTGCTTCGCTGTCCACTTCTCGGTCTTTGCTGGGGAAGTTGCTAAGATACAAGTGTAGCCGACACATTTGGTCTGTGCAAGGCTCTGGTACTTGCAAAAGATCTGAGTGTTTAAAAGCATTTTCCTCTTTGCAAAGCTTCTTTATCTTCAACCAAAGGATGTTTACCAAGCAAATCGGAGGTACTAAAGGAGGAGACAGAATGGCCGAAACTCTGAATATTCATAGTGTGTGGCCCTCCTGTGACTAAGGCAGCACTTGACAAATAATGTACCAAGAGTCTGCTAGTCTCTGTGTTGCTGGCAATGTGATGAATCTTTCTTTGTTCCTCAAATACCTTTTTAGAAACCATTTGCTACCTAGGTTTCTGTAACAAGTGGTAGCAAGCATTTACTTACTGTTAACTGATTCAACACCCAACTTGGACATCACCATGTTAGATCCCAAAAGTGGCTTTTGGAGGAACAAGTGTAATTTAAATTGGTGCTGTTTCAGGGATACTTTCCCCAACTTTTTCTACTTGTTCACATGCCGAAAAGGAGGAAGAATCCTTAGGGCTTGGCTTGAACTTGTATAGTTCCCTCCCCATCTTACACTGTTGGTGGGCCTGACTCATCTCCACAGCTCAGAAAGAAGTTCTGAAATGTGAACAGAGGTGATTAAAACTAGCTCTCAGACCAGATCAAAATGACAAGCTGACAAACTAGTAGTGGGATAACACCCTTGATGTTCTCCTGCTTTGTTTTTTCACTAGGCTGTGTGTGGCAGCACTTTCAGCCAACAACTTCTGTGACAACCGGGAGGCACTTTATGGTGTTTTTGATGGCGACCGAAACGTGGAAGTGCCGTATTTGCTGCAGTGCACGATGAGTGACATCTTAGCAGAAGAGCTACAGAAAACGAAGAATGAGGAGGAATACATGATCAACACTTTCATTGTTATGCAGAGGTGAGTCTTGGAGGCTTTTCTACCTAGTCTCTGCTCACTGAGCAGTTTGTTTACTTCCAGTTCAGATACCTGCCCTTTAAAAAAATGTGAGAGACGAGGGAAAGCCTTGGTATCTGGTTACAGTGTTTTCTTTCACTCCTTGTTTTTTGAATATTGCCCTCTGTTCCTTTCAGGTGTGGGGAGAAAAACCCCAACACCTCAGCCAAACAAGAAAAACTCCAACCCACCTGCAAAATTACTAAATGCTCATGACTAAGTGGTGGATGGAGGTTTAGTCTTATTTTGTATTTTCTTTAAGTCTTATGGTTCCCGATTGGCCATAAACAAGTCAGTGGTATGCATGTCTTGATTATCTTTTTAAACCTTACTACTGCTTCTCTGTGCCAATTCAGGTTATTTAAAGGTACAGGAATATTTAAAAGATACAGTTTGACTCCTTAGAAATACCTTTGGCCCTAGAATATTATTTGAACAGGACCCATCCAGAGAGATTGTGAGATAATAGCTGTGCCTGTAATAGTAGTTTTGTGTAGTGGTTTGCAAAACCGTGTGGGCTGTTCTTGACAGAGGAAGTAATTGTGCCTGGGGACACACTGAGTGAAGGAGTACAAAGGGAATTGAACAAAGGAGTATGAAGAGGTCAGGCAAACAAAGGGGAACGCAAATGGGCAGCTTAGAGACTGAGGAAATGGATCAAATTAAAAGTAGTATTGCTTATTGTTGAATTGCCGCACCTTTGGAAAGGAAAAGTACTGAAGGGGTTGTATTGGAACAGATAGGGAAGCAACAGGGTTGTATTGAAACTTACAAGAGGGAAAACACTTCTTGCCCATAATTGCTTATGACAGTCCCTCAGACTGCTAGCTGAGAAGGTGGTTGCCATATATGTACTTGAAATACTCAAAACCAATAACAAATTCGAGTATTACAAGTACTTATTAAGTGGTTTTGTTTGTTACTAATGCAATTTCACAGGAATGTGGCATTCCTACAAAAAAGCTGCTTTTTTCCCCCCTCCCAAATCAAAATAAGCTAACCACTTCTTTGGAGAACCAGAAATAGTATTCATTCCAGTTGCATTTAACCATTCACTCATGCTTGCAGAGGATATGCAGCGCTCCTAAAGTGTATTTGTAAAAAATTAATTAAAAAAGCACATTGAAGCTTGGTTGTGAATTTAATTGTGCATTCTCCCCAGGATTTTGAATCAAAAGTTCTCACTAGTTACACCTAGCCTTAATATAAATATTAGCAATTAGCTTTCTAATTACTGTAGGAGAAGACCCTGATAAACAGTCTAGTATAGACCTTAATTTACATTGTATTGGCAGGGTCTGAAAACTTCAGTTTTGTCCATAAATTTTTTTCCCCCACTGTGAATCCTGCTGAAAAAGGACATTTCCAAGAATATATTCAACAGGTTGGTACCTGACAGCATAAACGAAAAATATGCCTTCCTACAGTGGAGTTCAGAGCCATTGTAATTTTTTGGTCATCTGCTACTTTAAGAGTATTCTTCTGAAGACATCACAAAACAAGTGAACCTTTGCCTTTGTTTTTGCTCAAAAATAGCGTTTTTTACTGTCAGAATTACTATTTTTATAACAAAATCTGTAGCTTAAGAAGCCAAAGCTCTATCTGGCCTTTAAAACAAGTATCTGTAAGATGTAAAGGAAAAGAGATGATCGTGAAACTCTTAAAAGTATGCAAAAAATTGTTTTTTTTTCTGAAGTTGAGCAGATTTGAGTAGCTGCATACGTGAAAATAACACACTGCCTGAAAAGTTGCGAGATCTCTGCAGTGCTTGTGCCGTGGTTGTCAGAGTCTTCATTAGCGATTTGTTTCTGTCCCAGTGATCCAATAGAGTCAGTGTCCCCGAATGCTTGTGGAACAGCGGCTGTTTCTCATAGTAGCACTAACACTTGTTTTCCAGTTAAAGAACAGACATTGTTTTGTTTAAATTCCAGGAAACTTGGAACAGCTGGACAGAAACTTGGAGGCTCTGCTGTCCTTTGCCATATAAAACATGATCCCATGGACCCTGGTGGATGCTTCACGCTAACCTCTGCCAATGTGGGGAAGTGCCAAACTGTTCTCTGCCGGAATGGGAAACCTCTGCCTTTGTCCAGGTGTTATGTGATGAGCTGTGAAGAAGAGCTGAAGAGGATCAAGCAGCACAAGGCCATTATCACAGAGGTTAGAGGACAGCTGAGGACTGTTGTGGCTTGCGGCTTCCTTTAAGAGTATTTGTATGGCAGTGCATGAAATTACGTGTTGATATTAGTAACCCCTAGGAGGTAGTGTTCATGGTAGAGGTTCCAGAGTTGCACTTTTTCTTTAAAGGTGATGAATACCATGCAGTCAAGTTGCTTTTCCATCCCATTGCCATTCAGGATTTTGATTAGCTTCTGAGAGTGAGCATTTTGTGAGCATGTTGTGTTGAAACAGCAAAGCAGACACCGCCCTCCTAGTGGGAGAGGAATTGCTGCGTTGGAGCTGTCACAGAGAGCCTGTCCAATTGAAAAGGATGAGAGGGCAGAGCACTTCAAGCAATGCTGCCATTCCCTTAGGAGACTCCTTGCTCCTGGCAGGCTGACTTTGCTGTCTGAGCTCCTGTGTTCCCAGAACTGCCCTTTGACAGGCTGCTCTTGAAGAGTGCACTTGACCAAAAGGAAAACTCACCCTATGCTCAGCTGAACCATGAGAGAGGATAAAACTATCTGTTCACTTCTTAGAAGCTTGAAGCCACTGCTGTCAGTTTTGCTTTGCCTTGTGTAACACATGCAGAGGGATAGATAAATATCTAATCTTCCTAATGGTTGAGGAAAGGGGAGAAAATTCACTGCTTTGTGCCTGGGAGCAGGGAGTGCATGTATGTGTAGGGATGCGCGTGTGTTTGTGGAATAAGTCATGTGCCTCTTGGTCTTGCCAGGGAAAGGTGATGACTGGGATCTCAAATGTGATAAGTTGAAAGGGAGTCACTCCAATATAGTGTGTATCACCAAGGCATGCTCACTGTGTTATTTTGTAGAGGAAAAAGGGAATTTCTGTGCTGAATCTTAAGATGACTCACTGATTTTGTGCATATTGATGGCTTATCACTGCTGTCAGCCTTCTAACAGGAAAGTTAACAAGCCAACGTGGCTTTTTTTTTTTCTTCTGAGTGATTTTTAAAGAGGAAGCTTATTTAGTCTCGGTTCACTTTTCTGGGGTTATATGCTTTATAGTAACACCTACAGTTATTAGCTGAACTCAAAGACTGTAAATCCTCACCTGTCCTTCCCGAGCACACAGTTAGCAGAGTGTAGCTATTCCCAGTCAGGGTTCCTGTTTCAGACACACTTGTGCTCTGCTTATTCTGGTAGCTTGGATTTTAACCAGGACAAGATTCTGGAACTTGGACATGCATGGGATTTTTTTCTCAAATGTGTCCATTTTTACTGATGTTTTCCCTTCGGATACTCCTCCTCCTCCCTTTGGAAAAGTCATATCTTAAGTGGAAATGTAGTAAGTAATTGGGGCTGATTGAGAAATGCAGACTTGCTCTCTGCTACATTTGACTTGCATGCTTCATTTAAAATACTGTTTTTAATGAACTTTTGTTTCTGAAGTGATGAGCCAAGATGAAACCTACAATTGTTACAGCTGCAAGAGAAGACTCATAACTGAATGACTTACCCCTATATCAAATGGAGCTGTGTGTTGCTTTGCCCTGTGTAAAGCCAGATATCGTGGGCGGAGGAGGGACAGGACTGACTCACTGGTAAAACATTTGTCCAGTCGGCTCTTGCAGCTGCAGGAGCAGAATAGATGGCTCTTTGTTGCAGCCTTCTGCTTTATTGGTCTGTGCATAGGTGATACTGATCACAAATCAGTCGAGTGTAGGAGGCATAGCTCAGGATTGCAAACCAGCCTTTGCTGTGCTCTAAGCCCAGCTCTCTCTCCTTGCAAGTCACTTTGCTTCTCTGGCTCCTTGTCTAAATGGCAGTGTTGGGGGTACTGCAAAAACAGCCATCAATAAAATGCAAGGAGATGCAGGTGCAGTGCATCCTTGTCTGTCTTGTTACCAATTTCTTGTCCTTTCTATTTTCAGGATGGCAAAGTGAATGGTGTGACAGATTCAACAAGAATTTTGGGGTACACCTTCCTTCACCCAAGCGTTGTGCCGCGTCCTCATGTCCAGTCCATCACCTTAACTCCACAAGATGAGTTCTTCATTCTGGGCAGCAAGGGGCTGTGGGACAGCCTCTCAATGGATGAAGCAGTGGAGGCAGTCAGAAATGTGCCTGACGCGCTGGCAGCAGCAAAGAAGCTTTGCACTTTGGCCCAGAGTTACGGCTGCAATGACAGTATCAGCGCTGTTGTGGTTCAGCTCAACGTGACAGAGGACAGCTTCTGCTGCTGCGAACTTAATGGGGTCCCACCCCCCAGCCCAGGCATCTTTCCCCAGTCTGTCAACGTGGTCATCAAGGACAGGCCAACGGATGCGCTTGGGATGCCGTCTTCAAGCAGTGGCATGGCTTCAGAAATCAGCAGCGAGATCTCTACCTCTGAAATGAGCAGCGAGGTGGGGTCCACAGCCTCCGATGAGCCTCCCCAGGTAGCCATGAACGAGAACAGCCCAGCCTACCCAGGGGAGCAGCGCTGCATGCTGCACCCCGTCTGCCTCTCCAATTCTTTCCAACGGCAGCTCTCCAGCGCCACCTTCTCCAGCGCCTTCTCTGACAACGGCCTTGACAGCGACGACGAGGAGCCGATCGAGGGGGTGTTCACCAATGGCAGCCGCGTGGAGGTGGAGGTGGACATCCACTGCAGCCGAGCGAAGGAGAAGCAACTTCTCCAAGTGCCGGTGGAAGCCAGTGACGAAGGTATCGTCATCAGTGCCAATGAAGATGAACCTGGCCTTCCCAGGAAAGCTGAATATTCTGCCACGGGCACAATAGGGCGCCGGCGAGGCAATGGTTCTGTGGCACCTCATGAGAGGAGCCATAACTTAATTGAAGTTGCAACGGATGCACCACTCAGAAAACCCGGGGGCTACTTTGCTGCTCCAGCGCAGCCCGATCCTGATGACCAGTTCATCATCCCACCAGAGCTTGAAGAAGAAGTCAAGGAGATTATGAAGCAGCACCAGGAACAACAACAGCAACAGCAGCAGCAGAGGCAGTATCCGATGGACCACCTGGCAGACTATTATGACACACCACTATGACCCACTCTATTTACTGCTCAGAAATAAACTAACAAATAAGGACACTAGAGTGTGAGACCCAGTGGGCTTGCATTACAGCAGGGGTTTTCCTTATCCTTTTCCTTTATATACTTCCTTTTCCTTATCCTGCAACTACAGATAACTGCAGCTTTTCAGTCTGTTAGGTTTAATATTCATTGACTTTCTTCTAGAGACGCTTGACTGGTAAAGTTTAAAATAGTTAACCTTCCCTTAACATATCAAGTGTAAAAACAGAAAAATAAAAAAATAAAAAAAAATAAATAAAAAGGTTTAATATATTGCTGAGAAACAGATGATGATGTAATATTTTTTAAAATGGCTTGTTTGTTTTGTTTGAAAAGCAGGGCAGTAGCCAGTGCTAAATGATTTAAGTAATGTTGTAATACTGTATTTCTTTGAGAGAAAAGGCTTTTTTTGGTCTTGAAAATGATAGACATTTGTAGAATATGGAGACTAACTCCTAGGAGTTGCTTTACTCTTTCAGGTGACTTAAGTCACTGAGATTCACTAATTTTCTCTGAGAGAACAGTTGATTGGGAAATTCCTGTAAATAGATCAGTGTTGTATAGTGATGCTTACATGTTTTGTAGTCTTGGCATTAAGGACACAACCTGAAAAACTGACCTTTTTTCTTAAATGACTCTTTGGGCCATGGTCATCTAGCGTAAAGGACTGTGTGGCTGTGTAAAGGACAAGTTAGCTGGGGCTGAGGTGGTGTAGACCATTTGAAGAAACCCACTTTTTCCTCTGGTCTCGTTTTCCTTACTTTTACAGACAGGTTTTGTTTGTGTTCCTTACTGCTGCCACAACCAGCATGATTGTATAGAGCTCATTTGCTGTAGAACATTTACATACCAAGAGTTATATTAAAGCCGAATGCACAAATGAACATGTCATAATTTTTGTTACAATAAATATAAAATTTACACCTGATGTCTGCTTTTATGTCTGAATAGCTGAGCAGCAGCTCTCAAACAATAGCTTGCTGTGGTTCATCAGGGTGCTGCGCAGTTAAACCGAGAAGTGTTGGAACTTCTTCAGCTCGATCACGTTTTTACACTAAATCCAGACGCTCCTGTGTACTTTCAGAATTTAAAGGCCATGCAAAGTGGCCTTTAAAAGATATGAAACAACTCTCTGAGGAATTGATCTGTTGCACTTTTTCTTTCTCAGTACTAATTCAGCACTATTGATTTGCCCTTTGCCACAGTATTGACAAACCCGGAAGACTGAAGAGGAGCTGTGCTCTGGCTCTATCCCACTGGGACTGAGTGACTGAAGATAGAAATGATGAAGGGATAAGAAAAGGGAGAAAGAAAATATTGGATACAGAGAGAAGAGGAACACTGTAAGGAGAAGGCAGAAAAGTGAACTCCAAACTACCACCGTAAAGTCAGATTTGCTGAAATGTGCTGAATGGATATGAGTTTGATGGCAATTAGACTTCGGTAGCAAAAGGGCATCTTTTTGTGGTTCCTGTGGGAAAGGAGCAACACCCTTTTTCAGCATTGCTTCTAACCACCTGCTCCATTTTACTTGTCACTCTTAAAAAAGCTGAATTAGCGCGTAGTCATGACAGTGGCTTGCTCCTGCTTGACATTTGGTCTGTATTTTTGAGAGAGGACTGTGGTACAGATGGTTGTCCTTATTCTGTTCTAGTGTGAAGTAGCCAAGTTAGAACAGGATTGCTGTTAACAGGAGGTTTTCAGGTCCTTTTCCTTACATAATAACAGTAACAACAGAGGAGCAAATATTAAAATACCTGGTTTGGTAAATGTTTATAACACTGTCTACTGTAGATCTAGAAGATTGTACTTCATTGTAATTTGAGCTTCAAAATATCTTTCTTAAAAGAAACTCATTAAATGTATTTAAACAAAAAAAGGTTTATTGTTTATTGGCTAGTAACTCCTAGGTGTTCTTTGGTAAACAGTTTGTATATTTCAAATTTTTGCTGAGTTGATTCATTGTCCTTGGAAAATGTTACCTTTTTTTTTCCCTTCCGTTCAGACGCTGCTTGAGGCTGAAGGTGGTAACTAGGAGCGACACTATCATGGCCTAGGCAAGGTATTACAAATTCGGGGTTTCCTGAGCTAGATGATAAATTTTCTGTACCCTTAAAAAAAACCCTAAACACAAAACTAAAATAAAAAAAGTAGTTCTTCTCCCACTGCTAGTGGAGGAGTAATCTGACTGCCTCCTTCTGTGGTCTCTGTTGATGATAAGGTGCCTCTGATATGCTGTCCACGTGGTGGTCAGAGTAGGGTGGAAGGGGAACTGTTTCATGTGAGCTCAACTTCGGCTCAGTGCTGACAACTGACACTTTCCTTTTTCTCGTGTGAATGGGAGTACAGTTGGCTCTCTTGCACTTCGTGCCCCCCATATTGCGGCTTCAGATCTTAGCGGCATGACTTTTTAGCGATGAAGGAGCCCCGTTTTCTGAACTGCGCATGTGCAACCTGCAGCAGTGGTGCAAGTGCCCGTGCTGATCCGCCACTGGCGGCAGCTCCACTTCGCCACCCCCCTGGGCTCCGCCACTTCCTCACCCCCCTGCCCGGGCACAGCTGGGGCTCCGCCACTTCGTCACCCCCCCCGGCATGGCCACCACCAGGACCGATACACAGCAACATAGTGCCGAAACAGCGCCGGGGTCATCTGAGGGTGCGAGGCAAAGTTGCATATTAATGAGCTGCCATTCAATGCTGAAGAAAGGCTTCACGGAGCCCGATTAAGACCGCGAGTCCACAATATAGGAGACCTGACTGTATATGCACATAGGCTTTTTAAAAACCTTCCCTTTCCTTCCTTTGAAGGAGAGGCCCCCAAGAACTTGCCAGCCCATGGCATTAGCTGCCTACAGGCAATGCTGCCATTTCCCTCCTTATGCCCTTCGCTTGAAGCATGGATGGTGAAAACTGACAGCACACCAAAGCCTGCATCTTTCAGCATCATGCCTTCTGTAAAGTTAAGAATAGCATTCCGGAGTCAGGACTTCTGTGGCATCAAAGTGACAGGATTTTGGCAGAGGAGAACTGTACCTTTGGATTTTTGCTCTGCCTTAAAGAGGGTATCTGTGATAATATCCTGCCTTAAGTCATAATATGATAGGGGTGACTTCATCCCTCTACTGGGCTTTGTTTAACATGTTGGACTAGCTCAGTAGGTTGGATGGGTTGGAGCATCTTTGGAAAGTTTAAAACAACAGCAAAGGGCATTTTGTTCAGGCTTTAACTCAGGACTTGGAAAACAAGGTACAGTTTTTGCAACTCCTGATTTTTCTGGATGCTGCTGTCCTGTTTCACAAAGGAGGATTAGTATGCTCTTACCTCATGAGGGCTGAAGCTAGTCATTGATTGCATTTATGTGCATTACTACTGTACATGTTTTTATGATTATGTTCAAGTACATTTTGCACAATTTTGACCTTCTGGGAGGTATCTGACTCAGAGATGTGGATTTGTTCGCAGAACTTGACAGCTGTAGCAGGGACAAAGGTTGGGGGCTAAGAAGAGGGGAAGGCTTGCACCCAGGGAAAATGTAGAGCTGCATTACCTTCATAATTAAACCTTGTGTGTCCTTTGAAACTTGGAAGCTATGGTGGTATTGAGAAGTAACTGAGTGGCTTCTGTGCTTGTAAATGCAAGTCTTTTGTTGTGCCATAAAAGCTTTTTTCCTGATTTCTGCCCAGAGTGCTCTGATACCACACATTCTGTTGTGCTTGAATAACCTGTTGGCATTCTGCCTGTGCATTCAGCATGTAGCACCATCATCTTGATGGTATCCTTCCTCTAACTTACTGCCCTTGGAGCATGCCAGCTATGCCCAGGCAGGTTTTCTCCCTCCCTGGCAGAGAATGTGCTGCTATTGCAGTGCCCCATTTGTTTTGCTTTAAGTAGTGTCTTTGTAGCAAGTTCAGCTTCATCACTAGCCCTCATGTTTACAACTCATAATTTGCTACTAGATTGTATGTGTTTATTTTCTAAGTATAACTTTAGTACTTCGGAAGAGTGTCCACGTGGAGCTGAGTGTTAATGAAATGTCACACATGGCTTTGAAGATAATTTCTGCATCTTTGCGCTACTCATGGATGATCTCTTCTGGGTGCAGCCTTGTGGGTCTGGGATTGCAAATGTTCAATTGAGTGGGTTGCTTGAGATAACTTAGGGAAGGGTTTACTGATAAGGAGTGCAGAATGGTTTGCATCGCTTCAAGCAGAGCAATGGCATTCACAGGTTGGAAGGAACCCATAGGATTCCATTCTGAGTTGGAAGAAACCCATTGGATCATCTAGTCCAACTCCCAAGCAAACGTCCACCCAGGGATCAGGCCCACAAGCGTGGAACCACGGGCACCACGCTGCATCCATCTGGTTCCCACCATCTAGATCATGTTTCACAGAATCGCAGAATATTCTGAGTTGGAAGGGGCTCACTAGGATCATCAAGTCCAACTCTTAAATGGCACCACTGCCTCCCTGGCAGGAATCGAACCCCCGGTCTCTGGCATGAGAGGCAGAGACACTCACCACTGTACTAAAGTGGATTTTTTAATGTTGCTGAGCTCCTCATCAAGTCTTAAACACCTCCAGGGATGGTGACTCCACCACCTCCCTGGGCAGACCATTCCAATGAGAGATCACTCTGCCTGTGAAAAACCTTCCTAACATTCAGTCTAAACCTCCCCTGGCGTAGTTTAAGGCCATGTCCTCTCGTTCTGGTGTCATCAGCCTGAGAGAAGAGATTCACACCCACCTGACTGCAACCTCCCCGCAGGTAGTTGTAAACAGCAATTAGGTTACCTCTGAGACTCCTCCAGGCTGAACAACCCTAGTTCCTGCAGTTGCTCCCTACAGGGCTTGTTCTCCAGCCCTTTCACCATCCTTGTCGCTCTTCTCTGGACCCTCTCCAGCAGCTCAACATCCTTCTTAAACTGGGGAGACCAGAATAGGTCAAAGGAGTGAACAGAACAGTAACTTCAGCCAGATCAGCTTTGTTTCCCTGGACATTGCCTGCTGTCAATAAAGCAATGCACCTTTCCTGAGAGGAGAAAGCACCTGAGCCTTAAGCCAGCCACGCAGTTCTCAGCAGTGCTGTAGGGCTGGGTTCCTCACAGCGTTGGCTG
Organism: Pitta sordida; assembly: GCA_013390025.1. Taxonomy (NCBI): domain Eukaryota; kingdom Metazoa; phylum Chordata; class Aves; order Passeriformes; family Pittidae; genus Pitta; species Pitta sordida. Next base: position 418,005 of record WEKX01028865.1, read on the forward strand.
CACGGGGAGCTACATGGCCAGAAGATGGTAAGAATATCTTTTGGGCTCAGCTGGAAGCAGGACATCTTGATGTCTGGTATCTATTAAATGACTGACTGCTTCGTTAATTCAATTAACTTACTTCAGGGCCAACTTACTGCACTATTGTTGGATTAATTGATTTGTTTCTTACAGATTTAATTGTTACCTGCGTCCTTGCACTGCTTGCAGTGAGGATTTCATGGAATACTTCATGAACCAATCTGTTCCTCTTGATCGCTTGCATTTTGGTGAGGGTTACGGTGTCCTACACTGATGGTGTAAGTGTTCAAATGCCCTCCCTAACAAGACTGCTGCTTCTGTGGAGAGATGAAAGCTAAAATTCATCTGCTGCCCAAGAACAAGTAACTCTTTGCAGCCATTTCCATCAAAAGGTGGGTGTGGAAACTCCCTAAATATTAAATAGATTAACAGCAGCTCCAGGGCAGAATCAGTATGCATTCATTTAGGACATAATGAGGCGGGGGGGGGGGGGTGTTGTCAGAGAGGTTCCTTGTTTGCTCCAAGTCCCTGATTTAAAAGATTGGTCTCCGCTTTTATCCAGACTTCTTTATTTGTATTTCCATTCTTGTTGAGGTCAACAGTTCATCTTTTAGATCATCCTTTCTCAGTCTCACAAGTTTGGATTCACCTGCAGTTGACTTGGATACCTCATCCTGCCTTTTATCTCCTGCCATGAGTTAAGCTTGCTCTCTACGTTGTAATCAAGGCAGGATCTGAACAAGGCAGATGCTATCTCATCTTTTTCCATATTTTCTTAATATTGTAAGCTGAAGGGAGGCAATCTGCAAGAGCTCGTCAGGAGCATGACAAGGAAGCTGTTGTATAATAACTGCAACGTGACAGAGACGTGGGACAGGCAGGACTGGTCTGCTCCCTGGTAGGGAGACCTAGGAATAGGTGAGCACCTGAGGCTTTCTCCTGTAGGACAGTCAGGTGCCTTGTTTACAATTAGTGGGTTCCTGCACCTCAGGCTGGCGGGGAGAGGATGAAGTGTGCGATCCTAAGACTTGGAAGTAGTCCCTGCAGGTGGATGAGGTGCAGCTGCCTCTGGCTACCCTGTTGCCCATTAGGGTCTCAATTCCAGTGTCTTGATGCTCATCACAGCCTCTGGTGCCTGATGGTGGTTTTGTTCTTCTGTCTCTCATTACAACTTAAGGAAACAGAAAGCTGATCTTTTACCAATGGTTATGTGGAAGTGCCTTTGGATGCCTGTGTTTAGGGCATGTGGGTGACTTAGGGACCTCCCAGTGGCTTCAATTGCCAGGGATGGGGCTGCAGAGAGCTTTGGGAACTCCCAGTGCCAGCTGGGATTGCAGCCCTGTGATGGGAGCCTGGGCACTCCACATAGTGCTCTGAGCACAGCAGGCTCTTCTTTCCTCATCAAATTAAGCACAGCTGCACCAAGAGAAATACAGGTATTTTAACAGCAAAGTTGTCAGTATTGACTCGTGGAACTGTTTTGCTAATTAAATGTATGCTGTTGAATGCTTTGAGGAAAACTGGGATGCAGAACTATGAAGGGAGACTGGTGTGGTACAAGTATGTAACTTGATGACTTGTGAATAAGATCCTTTTCATTGTAATTCCTCTCAAGGAGAGAGGCATTAGCATTTTGTGGAAAAAAGTCTTGCAGTAGGTGCACTTGCAGTTAGTACTTACCTTGGTCCTGAAAAACAGAGTATGTACATAACTAGAACAACAGAATATGGAGTACATACTCTGCACAAAATAGTGCATAGAATATATTGTGAAGTACTCTGCTCAAATGTATTTAAAATTGGATGGCAAGAAAGAGCAAAATCTTCAATGTCTTTTCAAAGCAGTCAAAGCAGCAAATCTCCCTGAAAACAGCCTTCAATGTGGTAGTTTCATTTAGGAAGGGGTAAGAGATTTTTCTGTTCTCTCACTGCTGTTGGACAAAATTTGCTGATACCTGAGTCGATTCTAAAGATCCCAGTGGTCAAAGTCCTTCCCTGGCGTTCTTGTATTGCTTTGAGGTGAGAACATGGGAAAATATATTCCCAGTCCATCCTGCACCCTCTCCCTGCCTCAGCAACAGAGACGTAATAGAAAGTGGGAGCCGTAGCAAGCGACCTTCCCCTCTCCCACTGGTCTGTGGCGTGCACTTGTTTGAACCAGAAGCAATCTCCTTGTGAAGAAGATCAGAGATGCTTTTTAGGTCTCCTTTTCTCATGAGGAATTGTGCCTTTTCATCTGGGGTGGGAAAAAGGCGTATTGCTGCCGTTCCTGTTAATTGAGAGCTGCAAGGGCTCCCCCGCGTGTTGCCAAGGGACAGGAGCAGCACTGCTGCGTCTCCACCCCTGGATGCTGCCCGGGAAATGTGTGCATCCCCCACCCCTGTGTACCCCGCCGTGCGAGCCGTGCAGCAGCACCAGAGGTCCGGAGAAGCCTCCCTTCCGCTGGACAAGCGGACAAGGAAGGCAGCAACACTGATATAGCAGGCACCTGTTTTGTACAGGTTGGGGGCTGTCGTGCACACTGCAGACAGAAGAGTTTGCTGCGAGTTTAAACAAGGATGTGAGGACTGAGTGAGCCAGGGAAGCGAGACCTGCTACTGCTCAGGAGAGCATCCGCAGTGCTGCCAGGTAGAAGAGGCTCTTTGCAAGCTCTCAAGTAGTCTGAGCAAATGGGCAATGAGATCTTGATGACAGCATGTCTTGTTTATTTGGACTCATAAATTGCCTAATCTTCACCATCAGAGCTGACAGTGTAAAAATCTGAACCTCCCTCAAGTTGCACAGATGCTGGAGTGTGTCCAGAGAAGGCCATGAAGCCGATGAAGGGTCTGGAGCACAAGTCTGTTGAGTAGTGACTGAGGGAGCTGGGGTTGTTTAGCCCGGAGAAAAGGAGGCTCAGGGGGGACCTTATTGCCCTCTACAGATATCTGAAAGGAGGCTGTAGCAAAGCGAGGGTTGGTCTCTCCTCTAAGTAACAAGATGAGAGGTAATGGCCTCAAGTTGCACCAAGGGAGGTTTAGACTAGGTGTTACAAAGAAGATGTGGCTGTGGTACTTGAAGACATGGTTTAGTGGTGAACACAGTGGTGCTGGGTTAACAAGTGGACTCAATGATCTTAGAGGTCTTTTCCAATCTTACTGATCCTATGACAGGGCCATCTTGTTGAGAAATTTGTTTTGCAATCTGAAGCAAGGGAAACACCCTTTTTACTCTTTGTCCCTCTACCTCCTCCCCAAGGGTGACTAGGAACATTAGCTGATCTCCACTGAGAAAGTCTTAAACTCATTCACTCTGTCACCAGCTCTTTCAGTGTCCCATGGTTTCCATAGATCTCTGCTGAAAATCCTGCCCTAAAATACTGAGTATTTCGAAGTCACTGTGGTGGGTCCTTCATGCTTGCAGATACGTGTTGCTGTGGTGTGGGTGTGCAAATGATAGTACAAAGCTATCATTAAATCTATAAATCTGGATATGGTGGGAAGCCTGTGAGTAATGTATATGCAATGCACATATTCTCTTCACAGCCGATGAAATTCAGTTTTCAGCTGGGCAAGTTCAAGACTCCTGTTTACCTCATGCACTTTCATTATCCTTATTTATCTTGAAAGTCAGTACAAGATAGCAAACCCCGAGGTTTTCATATACCTATAAATGCCTACACACCTCCACTGTACAGTTTCTCTTATAGTGTTGAAAGTAATATGTATATCCAAACTGCAACTGAGTTTTCTAAACCTGTTCAAAACATATGGTCCTTACCTGTGCGCATCTGCCTCATCAGCCTTTCTACATCCTTTTGAAAAACTGATGACCTGTGAAACACACACAGGTGTTTCTCTCACTTGAGCCTTTCAACATGACCTGAGAGTTTTGGGGAGTCCAGTAGCAGGGGCAGGTCAGTATGCAAAAGACATCACTGGAAATCAATAGACCAGTTGTAGTAATGAAGGGCATCCTGGGACTTGCCCGTTTTGTACTGTCACATGCCAAAACCAATTACATCAAATGTATTGACAACTTATGGACCTTGCAAGGAGCCCCATGTTTTATTTATATGGTGATGGTGAGCATGTGTGACAGCTTTTATGCCGTGCTGGCATTAAGCTGCTACAATACACTGAGCTCCACATTTTCTTGGATCCTGAAAGGGATGAGTAACAGTAAATGTCACAGCTGTCATAAACTATGTGGTTGTCATCCCTTTCAGTAACTTACCTGAGTCTTAGAAAAGGAGACATCCAAGTTCTGACAATGTGATCAAGAGATCAGGGTTGCTGAAGGACTGTGTTGTATCTATAGCTTTACTATACTATCTTCAACTACAGTGATTGCAAGTTGTGGTGGAAAACTACCAGAAGAGTAATTTTAATGAAGGTAAGTTTGCACTGAAAGTACAATACATGGATTATGAAAGAAAATTTCCATTCAGACTGTTCTTTAGTACTCTAATCTCTGTATGCATTCTCATCAACTTAAAGCAGTTTCCCATGTAAACTGAGATCACAGCTTTTCTTAACGCTAAGCCTTGAATTCAGTTTCTGCTGCTGTACAACTGGTTTGTGTCCCTAGCTGTTTCTGCAACACATTTTTTTCAGGGAGAGCCTGTTTTCTCTCCACAAAGGGTGTCTCTCAATGGCTAGCTAAGGGGGGTGGGGGCTCAGCTGGAGGCTTTTCTCTCAGACTGACTAAAGCTGTTTACTCCCGTTTGGAAGCAGACTGGTACGAATTGATTGTTTAAATCCAAAGGGGCTGACTGAGTCCCACAGTGACTCTGGTATAAATGAGCTACTCAACAACTGAGCCAGCACCTTGCACCAGTGCAGTGACCCATCATCTGCAACGGGGCTTTTCTCCTGCCAGGCAGCTCCAGTTCAGTCTGCAACCTGCACCCATTTCCTAGCATCTCCAGGGTGGGGGACACTTTATTCCTCTTTTTGAAGATTCAGAATAGGCTTGATGTGCCAAGAGGCTTCTTTCTGTACCCAAGGCTTTTATGTTGAGAGATGCCATACTGTCTACCCACAGGGTCACATCTCAGAAGAGCCATAGGTTTTACTTCTGCTATCCCTGTTTCCCTCACAGCAGGGGACAGGCTGACAGTGATCATGGTGGGCAAGCTGGATACACCTTGAGGATCCCCTGTACCAAAGACAGAGTGAGGGCAATGACTATGTGCAGTCCTTCGATTGCAGGTGAAACTGGGCTGCGAGAGGCTGTTTCAAAGAAACAGGAGAGTTTGTTTTCAGTGCTGACCTTGAAACAGGTGGTGCATACGCATAGGCATGGGGCAGGCAGCAGGGAAAGGCTAAAAGAAATGGTAGGGCTTACAGAAGTCATTTCCCCTGCCTTCGTTTACTGGTCCAAATGTGGATTATTGTCCCGTACTAACTGGCAGTTGCTGCTCAGAGGTAGTGTTGGGGCACAGCCATCTGCAGCAGAAGGTGGGAAGCCTAATCTGCACGAGAGGGCAGGACCACCTGCAATGGCAGCTGGGGGATGACAGCCTTAGGCCTATGTGTGTGCCAGAAAAACCTCTGCTCTTGTATTAGACCTTCCCAGCTTGCAGAGTAAGATTTTCAAGTTGGATACAGGATACCAAGCATGGTCTTGTTACAGTTGGCAAGCAGGGTGGTTTGGATTGCTCTGATGGTATGTGGCTTGTCCTTCACTCCAAGAGGTAGGGAAGCTGCTTCTTCCCTGCCCTAGCCTTCTGGGAAGTATTTCTGGGATTTTTCTCTCTTCTCCCCTACACTTCCCTCCTTGAAGGTGAATGGAGGAAACAGCACTGATGTTTACTTCTTTTTCACAATTATTTCCCAATACTCTTTCTCCGTGGTGTCAGTGAAGGAACAAATATGAGGCACAAAGCCTTCAAGAAGCTGGCAATCACCAGGCGGTGGCTTTCTTTGGAGTTCCTCTGCTTGAAGTGTTTTAGGACCTTAGCAAGTTTGTGGATGACAGCAATGGATGCCTGGTGCAGATGGTATGTTTAAGGAAAGAAATGCCATCCACAGTGACCTGTCAGGGTCTCAAGACCTGAGGAATGGGCCAATTAGAACCTCACAAAGTTCTGAGGCGGCCAAGTTCAAGGTCCTGCACCTGGATTGGGGCAATCACCATTATCAGTACAGATTTGGGTGATCAAGGGATCGACAGCAGCCTTGTGGAGGAGGACATGGGGGTAATGGTGGATAAAAAACTGGATTTGAACTGGCAATGTGCACTTACAGCCTAAAAAGCCAACTGCCAGCAGGTCAGAGGAGACGATGCTTCATTCTGGTGAGACGCCCACCTGGAGTACTGAATCCAGCTCTGTGGTCTGCAACACCAGAAGGACGTGGGAGTCCACAGGAGAGTCACAAAGATGACCAGAGGGCTGGAACACCTTCCCCATAAAGACAGGCTGAGAGAGTTGGGCTTGTTCAGACTGAAGAAAAGAAGGCTCTGGGAAGACCTTATTGTCTTTCAATATATAAAGAGGGCTGATAAATGTGAAGAGAGGCTTTTTACTAGAGCCAGTAGTGACAAGACAAGGGATAATGATTTGAAACTGTAAGAGACTAGTTGTAGTTTCATTATAAGGAATAAACTTGAGGCTGTGAAGGTTAGAAAGAAGAAGGGATGATAAGTGCAGGGAAGCCACTGGGTGAGAGAACATGACTGGGACTAACTAGTAACCAGCAGCAGATCCTTTCTGACTCTCCCTGTAAAATGCATAAAATTGCTTCTGCTAACAGGAAAGGGACCCAAAATGGATTAATTGTGAGGGACTCAAGTGTCCAAAGGAGGAGAACTACAGCAAATAGTTCACAGGGCAGCTCTGTGCACCACTTCCTAAAGACTGAATTACCTTGCAATAAATGAGGCCTTTTCCACACACACAAGGAAAAAAAAGATGGAGTTGATGCTGACAGATTGTTGCTATTTCACAGTGATGGTAGGCAAAGCATTTGAAAATGAATGCTGCAGAGTAAGAAGCCCTGAGATTAAAATTCATATTGTACATGTATTTAAGGATGGAGTTAAAATTTATATTCTTATCTGCAGCCTTTGCTAATCTTTTGAATGTGTCACTTCAAGGCGCTGCTTTTGTTGTTTGTATAAGTTAATAACAGTCTGTCATCATGTAAGTAAGCCTGCATTCAGAATTTGCAAGATGTAGAGGTAGCTCTGGAATAATTGTGCGGGCAGAAGTGCCTAACCAGTGGTTAGTGTGGCTTTAGCTGCATGCCAGACATCCCTTCCCAGCTGATTACAGCGTACCCGTGAGGGTCTGGGCTTGGCCAAAGACCTAGGAAACACTGTGAGTCATAGCAACTTCAGAAAAAACCCTTTATTCCTATCTCTCTGTAAACATAATAATGCTGTGGAGTTTGCTGATGTTCACAGTGTTAAATGCATGTTTAAGATATTATATAAATGACACTTACTGTAAGGGCTCGCTTCTAATCAGAACCATAATGTTTCTTGGTTGACTTGTGTTACCTCAAACATAATCCTTTGAGATCCCTCTGTGTGTGTCGGTATATGTACACAATAAATAAGCTCCACTATGGTTCAAAAGAACCTCATCTGGGCAATGACTGTGAGCCAGGCAAAACCGAAGAGTGAGAACTGCCAGAATCAAAATTGTATCTCCTCTCCTCACAAGGTGACAAATCTTAATGCACTTCAAGAGCGGCCTTTTTTTTCTCATTCCCTCATCTATGAAGACCAGTGATCTATTTCATCTTTACTAAGCTGATACTTGACCCTTGTGATGCCACTCAGGTTCTGATTTGCACTTACTGAGATGGAAAAATGTAGCAGGAAACTGGTAAAGGACCAAACTGTTGCCTTGACATTGCAGCAGGTTTCTCCAGGCAGCATTCCTCAGGGAGCACATGATCCGCATGTGTTAAGCCCCGTGACTCAAAAGATAAAATGCTTCACTAGCCCAAGCAGAACAGGTCACAAGTGTAACTTCAGATGTGATTCTGAAAAGCACTCAAGTGCTCTGTGAGCTTTGAGTGCTTTGCTTTGTGAGCACTGTAGTACAAGGCAACGGGATGCACTACAGGCACAGGACCTGTTGAAGGCTGCCCGTCCTAGCTGTGTATTCAATTCCTTATGTTATGGGAGAGGAAAGGAACTGGTTGGCAGCACAAGTGTGGCAGCACTGCAGTTGTAACCTGTTAAAAGCCCATTGCTGTTTGGATTCGTTCTGTGCAGGATGAAAACATTACCATCAAACATTTTAAATGCCAGAGTTGAGCTTTAGAGACTGGTGCAAAGAACCTTTGTTAAAACAGTCACTCAACATCAATTTTATTACATCGTGTCATAGCAGTATAATTACATTCGGTGATTCTACACACACTTCAGCACCTTGTAGGAAAATACATTGTGGGCTGGTCTCCTCTTTGCCACGGGACACTCAGTGTTGATCCCTTGCTGAAGCCCCAGATCTCTGACACATTTCCAGAGCTGATTTCACACTAATGTGGCAAGAGCCTGGATGTTGTGGGAGCTTTCAGAGGTCCTGTGACCAGCATGGTGATTTCTGACGCTTCTGTCCTTAACATTGACTTTGGGGCTCTGCTGAGCCTTGGCCGCATGGCTCTGGAAGGCTCTGACGGTTCTCACAGCAAGGATGCAGACCACAAAGCTGCCAAAGTACAAGCAGGAAGCAACAACACCAAAAAGAGCCACGGCCGCATCACCGCCCTGGACCACACAGTTCATGGAGGTGTAGCCACGCCGTGCGTACAGCCTCTCACGCCTCTTACAAACCTCTGTGGAGTTCACTTGGATGACAAAATGCAGGTAGAGGCCCACTGCCACGATGTAGGCCACACCAGCCAGCAGATTGAAGGCACATTCACCTACCAGCAGCCCCATCCTGAGCTGCTGGATGGGTTTTGCCCCCACGACAAGGAAGACAAGGGTAAGTACTGCGGCTGTTAAGCTGAAGGCTACTCCGCCGTACACGCAAGGGGCTCTCATCTGGGTGAACTGCATGTCTAACTCCCTCACCTCCCGGAGCTCTGTGCCCTCAAAGGGGCTATAGGCTGAATTCAAGTTGAAGGATCCAAAGCCTCCAAGGGATGTGAAGCCTGCAACAGAGGCTTGGGAAGCTCCCACACAAATCAGCACAAGGAGGTTAACCGTGATTTCCACAAACTTCAAAATGCCTGTAAGGGGAAGAAAGATGGGAATAGGTGTAAAAACCACATCTCGTGCACAAACTGTGGGTGACAAAAGTACACCAACACCATAGACAGAGAGCACCTGTACTGAGATAGTCCTCTTGGATACAGCTACAGAAGAGTGCTGCTTTTAGGAGGAAAAACCAAAAACACCAAAGAAGCTTGAACTCTTGTGGGTACATTTCAGAGTTTGGGTTTTTTAATTTGCCAGTGTGCATGATAAATGGGTCTTCATGTAGGGACAGAAAATCCATAAAAATTTTACTGTGCTTGTGTTGTTGCCAAGGCAAGTGCACAGTGATAGTATTTTGGCCTGTAACTATTTGGCATAAACACACTGAGCAAGAAATATCCAGTATTTACAAAATGCTGAGGTTAAAGCTGACAAAAACCTAGAAGCTTCTAATGGCTTGCAAAATTGTGCAAGTTATTTAGGTCCTTTAAAATGTATTTTTACTGCTTTAACTTACACCCTTTTTCTCTCTGTTAATTTAAACTTATTATCTAACCAGATGCAACTTGCACTTCATCTCCTTCAAAGAGGCAAAAACCTCTTCATAAATCTGAATCAGCAGTTTCTGATTGCATCAAAAAAAAATAAAAAGGGAGGGGACGGAGGTAAAAACCACCTTATATGTGGAGATAAGTGAATTTGTCATGTATTCTCTTGCATACCCTCACCTTCAGAAGAAAGCCTTATGACTTCTGAGTTGACTCTTCACTTGTTTTTCTTATGTTGGGCTCCTAAAAAAGGTTTTTATCAAGGTGTTTTGTGAAAAGAGAAAACTAGAGAAATCACTTGTTTTTCTGGTAGTTGCCTGGCAGAAAGGTGCACAGAATAATCATAATCTGATTATTCTGTGGCAACTCACTAGGGGTCAGACTAAGATTAGTAAACATGAGAGATGTTGAAGCATAGCATAGCTAGCGTTTCCTATTGGGAAAATGAAAACCCTTGGCATGTCAGGCGTGTCACTCTTCAGCTCTGAAGTTAATTACAGAATTATGAATCTTATTATTCTGTTGCTGTCTAACAGCCAAGAATGTAAGATGCTCAAACACAGAGGTCCTATATTTGTCTTTAAAGTGGGGCAGTATCTGTGGCTTGCATACAGACTTTCATTTTATGCTGCTAACATTGATCCACATGGCATTTTCCTCCTGAGCAATGGCTCAGTTGCTGTCAAGGCTGTATGGGCTTGAAAAGAAAGGGCTGAAGCAGCCATGCAAGGGAATTAAACAAATTCCTCTCTTGTGTTGCCAGATGCTTCTAACTGAAGGAAGCCAGTGACAGCTACCATGAAGGATTATCCGATATTCCCATTCTGCCGCTTCTTATTCCCTCTTCCTCTGCACAGGAAAGTTCTTGTGGCTGTTTGACAAGGGCCTCTGGCTACTTCAGGAGCTCCTGCTTCCCCTTGTACCCAGACTGGTTCCCTTACTTTTGATAATGTAGCTGTAGGTAGGTACTGAGCCCATTCACATCATGGCCTTGCAAACTGTCCCAGAGGCAGAAAAAGGGGAGCAAAGATAACAGTGGTAATACCTAGGAAAAGAATAACTGAAACTACGTAACAGTTATTTGGTGAAAAAACAGTATTAGATGCTTCTGTATGAAGGACAATATGCACAATGTGAATAACATTGTGTTTTTCACATTTGTTTGCTTGTATATGTATATACAAGTGTATACCCATGCAGATTTCACCTCCTAAAAAGAATTAGGTAGAGTAGGCAGAGCAGACACAATGCTCTTGTTGAAGAGGAACTATGTACAGTTCTGTGTGTTCTTCATAAGGGATGCTGATTTCTGCAGGACAATGAGCCTTTGCTTTGACTCTTCTGCACAACCATTTCTGTGAAGCAGGGTAATAGCCATGCTAGTTACCAAATCTGTTTGGGGGGCTTCAAATATTTCAAAGGAAATATTTGTGGAGCTAAATGTAAAGAGAAATTTAAATCTTGGTCCATGAGCCAGGATTTGGAACTCCTTGTACAAAATTCAAATGATGTAGCCAAAAGACTCAACATTTTTAACAGGTCATTGCTTGACTAAGACTGTTCATAGTATTTTGAAAGAGCAGTAGCTGTACAGGAACATTAACTGGAACTCAATCAGATACTTGTCTGCTCAGTTGAGTGGTACACTATGCCTTCCAAATACAGGGAGTCAACCTACATCCTCGGGGCTCTTGAACAGGGTTGGATGCAGAAGGGCACTTCCCTTTTTAAAGGCTTAGTACTGATTTCATAGATGCTCCATCAGGAAACAGTTCTTACAAGTCTACAGGGAGGAAAGACCTTTTGATTAAGGGAAACATAAATTTTAGGTATGTTTGGAAACTTTGTAGTTGGGAATTCAAGACCAGTCAGCTTTATTCTACTGCTGACTTCAAAATTTCGTTTTTGTCTATGACTACTGAGGCCCTCCGACCTGCTGAGCATCAACTTTTCCTGTACATCACTTTGCTGAGCTTTAGAAAAGGCAATTTTCTGTTGTCAAACTAGTCATTGCTTGCTGCTAACCTCCCCACATTTGTAACTGACCCCAAACCTCAATGACACTGCTCTGAAGCTTCCTACATGTTCACACACATTCTGTATGTAACCCCTTAAATTCACTGATTGCTAATGGGATGACAAATACGATCAGTATATATCTACTGTATTTTTAACTGCAGCATTAGACAGTTTAATGGCATGCCTGAAAATTTTCCTTATACAGGGCATTCAGGTTGAACAGGTTTTGTATATATCTGTACAGTTGTCACATATGCTTGCTGTAGAATTGATTAGAGTAACTAAAAAACAGAGAGAGGTTCATTAGCAGCTATTCCACCAGTCCTTTTAATTACATGGATCAACTTTTTTTTTTTTAAGTGCAATAACTAAGCCTCCTTTATTAAAGAATATTCAAAAATGATAAGCAGTATGTATAACAGAGACAGAACAGGCTGACGACACCAGAACAAGAGGACATGGCCTNGAATTGCAGGTCTACAATAACAGCCAGCAGGGTCTGTGAAAGTAGTGGACAATGAGTGGAAATCTCTAGAGTCTTGTACAATCATCAGGACTTTGGTGGAAATATTGAGCCCTGCAGTGTGTTCAGATCCAGGCATTCCAAAAGCCTTGTGCAACCTTGATCTGTGATAGTTACAAGCTGATACCAAAACCTACTATACCAGTATAAACAGGATAGGCAGATTTGAGAAATAAGGAATCAGAGGACAGTTAAGTTTTGAATCTTAGTGCTGTCAAAATCTGGTGACACACACATCCTAGCAGTGATCTATGTCAAGCAGTGTACTGCTGGCAGGAAAGGATTGGGTTACAAGCCACGCTTCTGAGACAGTGCTCCATATCTGCTTTCAGAGGCTGGTTAGCTGTGCTGTCTTAGAGCTATACCTGCAGAAACTAGGCTGCCAAAAGGTCTTCCTTCTTGGGAAGGTACTTACCTCTACGATTATTCCCTAATCCCATGTAATGATGAATGCATTGCAAGATTTCTGAACATCTCAAAATTCCATTGGTTTGGTTATTTTTTTCCTTTCTCAAGTTCAAAATCTTTGTATCTACCTTGTTGCTCATTTGTATCAAAATCAGCACAGTGAACAGATGACTTCAGGAACTAACCCTCTCTTTACTGAGCAAGTTACAAGATTCTAGTCAGGGCTCCTGGATTGCTATTTCCTTTCCCATGCTTCTTTCCTGCACTGCTTTTCAGCACTGAAGGTGAGGAGAAGGGCTGCGATCTAGACGACAGTGGATGCTGCCAGAGCTTTCCAGAGAATTGTTTCATTCATTCCATAAAACCTAAATCTGCAGTGGCTAGTAACTTCACTGAATAATTTCACTTTATAATTCCAGTTGAATCTGGTTGTCTTTTGCAGGGAGTAGGCTTCCTGCTGTAACAAATAGCAACCTTTTAATTTATATTATTATTCTACTGGTCGCTTTTCCTTTCCCTTTCCTTTCCCTGCTGGGCTATTGCCATGGTATCAACCTGCTAAACAATGGTTTTATCCTCTGTCAAATGGTGGGCTCGAACATCCAGCAAAGCAGCCAGGCAGGCTGGGAGGGGTACAGACCCACAGGCAACTGACTTAAGCAGCTCTTACCCTTGGCGGGGCAGTCACTGTTTCTCCCCTACCTCTTCCAGCTTCTCATTAGGCCCGTCCAAGAGCTGTTTAAACTAAGTAGCAGGAAACAATTTAATTCGTGTGCTGCGGGTTTTTTTCTGCAACTTTAGAAACTTGAAGTGACTCACAGCATATCTGATGAGCAATTGTGTGGGTACGAATTTAGCAGGTAAATAACACAGCCAAAACCAGAGACAGAGCAGAAACTCTCCTTCTCAGGTAAGCTGTTAAATCTGTGTGTTCTGCCTCATAAAACCACACTATGACTGAATGTCTGGTACACAGGGAACTCAACTGCATGCTCAAGTCCCATATGCCGGAAGCTGTAAAGAGGAATTTTCACGGAGATGCTGTGGCAAGGTGGCCCTGATGTTCAGGTGTGGGGTGTATGTACACACACGTCTACATAAGGTGAAATGGTCAGTTCATGTTTATTCCTTTGTTTCTGCAGCTGCCAGAAATGAATCTGCAGAACAGACAGTTCTGGCTGTTTCTGTGGAACTCCCCCGAGTGCCCAACTAACAGAGAAGGCCTCCCTCACAGTGTGTCTGGCACAGCAGTCACCGTCTTCCTCTGCACATGGACTCCTGCCTCTTTTGGTATCATTCCTTCCTCTTCAGTGAACATGCCCGTGTCCTTCTAAGGTACTCTATGTTTATCATTCTCCACTCTGGCTTGCTTTCTCCCTCTGCTTACTTTGTAGACCACGTACCAGTGGGACCAGTGGGCCCCAGCAGGCAGCTCTGGGAGCGTCTGGCTGCCCCTCTCAGGCCCCTGGACCCCAGTGGCAGGGCTGGAGATACATCAGTGGGTCAGTGGTGCCTGTGTCACATCCCATTAGGGGTCGCTCCAGGAGAAGGGAAGGGAAAAGAGGAGTCAGAAGCTACAACACACACATGAAAAATCACTCGGGAGAGTGATCATCCTTTTTCACTGAAAGTTGTAATTTGTTTAGGTTTGAGTTTTTTGGTTTTGGTTTTTTCCCCACAGTTTGGGTAGCTTTCTGCTTTGGAGAGGTAATCTTTATCTTTTATTCTTTTTTCCCCTACAAAGGAGCAGACAATATATAGCGACTTACAAAAGCAGCAGTCAGACCTGAAAAGGATCTCAAATGCAGAACATCTCTTGCTAGCGTAGGTCTGGCATTTCCGAGAGACTGAAGGCACAGCTCAGTGCAGCTTTGGTCACCTCTGTGCTAAACTGAGTTGGTGGCAGGAGGAGAAAATAAGGGGAAAGGGGGAGAAAACACCAAAGGAAAGAGGGGTTTGGCTCTGCTTTTGGAAGGGGACAAAAAAGTGACAGAAGCGCAGAGGAACCAAAACAGAGGATGAGAACTGAATAAGAGAAATGGAATGGAGACAACAGTTGCAAGCGATAACAAATATAAAATCCAGATGCAAAGTATTAAAATATCTTTCTAATAGTATTACTCCCATTAAGTACAAAGCAAGATCTTACTGAATCCAGTAACAAGAATTCAGCCAGCTTCACTGATGCAGAGTAAGGGCAATACACAGCTTTGTCATAAACAAGCAAATGTCCCCCAAGCCTCTGCCCCACCATTATTTTTGTAGGTCTCTGTGTTCTACAGCCAGTGGTGGGATTTAGCTCTCACTAAGTAATGCTAAAATCAAAGGCAGTGAAAAAACCCCAACCAACCCAAGCCTAAAATATGAGAATTAGGCAATGTAACACCAACAGAATGTTGGCTTTCTAAGGGACCCAAGGGAAATACATACTCAGAGCCAACTGAATTTAAATTGCACGGATGTGCCCCGAACACTTATGCTCATTTGAGATATCTGAATTACTGGAAATCAATGAAAAAATAGTTTAAAACTGGGAAAATTAAATGAGTTATGCATTCTAGAAAAAAAAATTATTATTATCTTTTAGTAAGTTGTCCTTCTTTAGTTGAGATAATCACTCTCTTAGGAAATCTCAAAGGATGACCAGCCTTGGTTTTAATGATTCAGACAAGTCTTACATTCACAGTCAGAGTGCTCAAATCCAAGTGCATTATCTTTTTTTTTTCTGTGTCCTCTTCCCTTAAAGAACAACTATCCCACCTGCTCTATTCTTTCTGTTTAATAACACCCTCCCATCCTCCAAACAGTGCTGTCCAATTTTCACAGGAAAGGGTGGACTTAAATTGTAGAATTACTGGATCAGCCTCTATCCTCATATTTTCCCACCACTGTAAAACAGTTTCAGCATAATCCAGCCCCTGCCTGGAAACAACAGCTATGGTTTACTTGTTCCCAGTAGTTCTTTAAAGCATCCCTTCTAGAATGTTCTTGATTTCTCTGCTACTAACTGAAGATGAGTCATCTTTCCTTCTTTTGGAGAGGACGGGAAGCAAAAGGTCTTGCATTAAACTGTAGTAGTTGACAATACTGTTTAAATATAGCAGCTGTAAAAGGATGTATGTGTATTTGTAGCACAGGTAGATCTCTGTACGGTCATCTCTTGTTCTGCATTTCAGAAAATGGCAGGTTTTCTTCCTAATGTATTGATCATTCTTTCAAGTGGTAAACAAGTATCTTGGTATCAAAGCAAACTTGGAAGAGGTTTTTTTTAAAAAAGAGTTCAGAAAACAATGAAACACTTTTGTTCCTTATGCCAATTTTCCATAGCCACTCCCTCCATTTGAACTGAAACTGAGCCGCCTTTAGAAAGTACAAAGATTGGGGTGTTACTGCTCCTTAAGTAATCATAGTCTGGCTGAGCATAGGTCAGGTTGGAGACACCTGTGAACCTGAGCTTCTCATTCACTTTACCAATTGTGGGTTGTCACACTTGGTGAGCAACATTCCTGTCTCAGTGCATTTTTTGCCTTGAAGTGAGCCAAGATCACCTGCCCAGGAAATAAAGCTACATTCAATAGGTATCTCCCATCTGTATCAGTTGGCTTTGAGAGCCACTTTTTTAACGAGAAAAGTTTTTCTTTGTCCCCATAACTTGGGTCAGATGTAGAGAAGACAAACCTAGTGGTCTTACAAAAACGATGGTGTAACTCTTCTTCTGTAATGCAGACAGCAAATCTAGGATTTCCCAGTGCATTGGAAACATGGACTGGAGTCTAACACATACCTAAGAGCTACTATCAACTTTGCCAATACCTTCCCCTGCCAACTTTAGTGAGTCTTCTCAGTTGTAGTTCTTCCCTCTCTAAAAAAGAAAAAATCGTGCACATGTCAGCACAATGCCAAAGGGTGGATGAAAATGATTTCATATGGAAATGATGGGCAGGGTGACATCCCATGTGTTGGCAGGGGAACAGTTTGCTAAAGGTAAGATTTGGCATCTGCAACTAGTGCAGCTCCCCTGTGTGTTTTTTATAGAGTTAACTAACTGCTCACGGCTGTTTGTGTTTCACAGCAAACAGGACTTAGCTCCAGCAAAAATACTTGAACTTCAGAACAGGGAGGTTACCTGCAGCTCTGCCGCTGTATCTTGTTATTGTATTACTTTAATTAAGCATTTTGAATAACTGAGATTATTTTAAACTGTACAGCTCTAATTCCCACTACTAATATCTCCTGTCTTCACAATTACAAGATAAAAAATTTTGGTGGCAATTTCAGTCTGTTAGGCAGTATTTAAAATATAGTTTGTAACAACTAGAAGAGGAAGACATCTAATTATGAGAAGACTATAAGGCACTTTAGTGCTCCCTTCTTACGCAGAACTACATTGACATTAACTGCCACAGGAACAGCGTAAGGCAACTTCGAGCATTGTGTCCAGTTCTGGGCCCCTCAATTTAAGAAACATGTTGAGGTGCTGGAACAAGTTCAGAGAAGGGCAACAAAGATTATTAAGGGGCTGGAGCATAAGCCCTTGAGGAGTGGCTTAGGGAGCTGGGTCTGTTTAGTCTGGAAAAGAGAAGGCTCAGGGGTGACCTTATCGCTGTCTATAACTACCTGAAAGGGAGTTGTAGACAGGCATGGGTCGATCTTTTCTCTCTGGCCATTGGAGATAGAACAAGAGGTCATGGTCTTAAGCTCCAACAAGGGAGGTTTAGACTTGACATTAGGAAAAAGTTTTTCACTGAAAGAGTGATCTGGCATTGGAATGCGTTGCCCACGGAGGCGGTTGAATTGCCATCCCTGGAGGTGTTTAAGGGTAGACTGGATGAGGTGTTGAGGGCCACGATATAAATGTTACAGCTGTTAGGTTTTAGTTGGATTATAGGTTGGACTAGATGATCTTCAAGGTCTTTTCCAACCTTATCAACACCATGGTACTGTGATACTGTGTAATACACTTTAAAGGAGCTAAACACAGTCACCTCCAGGGGCAAAATGTGAAGATGATGACTAAAAATTTACAAAATTTCTAATCCTGTTGGGTGCCTCCACAGAAACACGCCCTGCTGACCAATGCTGAAAAGATGTAACGTGCTGCTAAATCCACTTGTCAAATGCTTGTTTTCACCCGCAAAGTTACCTGCACTCTGCCCATTTAAAGATCCTCCAGTGTTTTGGAACATGCATAACTGAAGATACAGAAAAGTTTTTCTTTCCTCTTGCAGATCACTATTGTCCCCCAACATCTCCACACCATTAAAAGGGATACAAGTGCTCTCCAAAATATTTTTCCCCTCCTGCTTCCATGTCTGATTTCAAGAGGAATAGCATCACAATATGACACAGCAACATAATAACAGCAGTGTAATGGATATGGACAATGGCATAACTCAAAGCAAGTGTCAGCGTGAACCCTGTGTTTAGGGTGAGTTTTCATCCCAGGATTTTTCCCAGTCTTTGATTATTTGCCAGCATGCATAGCTACAGGAAAAAAAAATTCATTGTGTTTTGTAAAAACAAAAGCTTATAGATGTTTACATTTCAAATAATGCTGGCTTGTTAGCGCATGAATATATCCTGAAGAAAGTCATTGTTACTCCCTAATTATATTTCCTCCTCCAAATAAATTCAGTTTGATATTTCCTCCTGGCTAGGCTTGAAATTGGAGACTTTTCATGTTGTTACAAACCATAATGCTGTCTTTTTCTGAGAGGAAATTGGTCTGAAGGTTTTAACAATTGTGGATGTTAGAATCTAGGCTAAAGGCACGATTGTTTGGAAATGCCTACAATATGCTCAAGAAATCTGACACTATTCAAGGCGCAAAGCTGTATTCATGGCAGCAAAGAACAGGGATTCAATTATACTTGCTCCTCCACAAACTGTTTTCTAACCTTTTTAGTGTTGTCTCCCAACTGGGTTCAAGAATTAAAAAAAAAAAGTTACTTTCTCAGAAATTATGACCAGCACAGAACAATTCTGTGCAAGACAAAAGGGCAGGCAACATACTGAACTCTGTACTGACAGGAGATAGGAGAAACTTAGTCCACCTTGACTGTTTAGGCAAACCTACAGGAGGCATTATCCTGAAATTGCATTGCTCTATCTCTTTCACACATATGTAACAAAAATAAAAAGTTTTCAAGGTCAAGTGACTGAATATCCATGATCAATTTACTATCTGCAATTCGCTCTTGGGTTCAACTCAGATTTTACTCTTGCTGAGATGAAGGAAGCAGCATGGCAGCCAGCCTTGAACACTTTACTCATTCCCTCTGCTAAACAAAAGCACTGAATCTAGTTATATTCTCAGATAGCCCAAAGGGAGTCCTTAGAAAAGCAAAATATTTACTAATTTATTTTTTCTACACAGAAGAGAGAACTACAGAAATTTTACCTGCACTGTGAAAAGCAAATTGAATGTTTCCTTCTGACAGAATTTCAGCTGTAAGTATCCCCATGTCAAAAAACTCTTGTTTTGAACATGTGCACCTTTAAAAGGCATGCACTAGTGTGTGTAAGTTGTGAGAAATGGCTACTGCAAGCAGCAGTTTCTTCACTAATGGAAGGTTTGTCTTTATCACAAACTGTTCATTTCCAAGTCCCGTGAAATTATATAATGCATCTAGACAGTTTGACACCAGTCTATAACTTGCCCCTTAAATTTCCTTCACTACTGTAGAAACAGAAGGTGGCAGACTTTCTGTGTTTCTACTGTCTTTTGAATTTGTAATCTGCAGGCCCACAAGTGTAATCTGCCTATGGAAAAGAACAAAACATATAGAAACTGAAGCCAGCAAGCAGGGAATAGTGAAAAATCTGTTGGAGGAAATAATTTGAAAGCATCAGCAGATGCATAAAGAAAGGGAGTGCTCTTAAATGACACAAGCTCCTGTGAGATAAAAAATCGCCTCACAGGTCAGCAGTGGTTAAAGGAAAACAGTAAGGAAACAGAATCACACAGAATATTCCAAGTTGGAAGGGATCCACAAGGATCATCGAGTCCAACTCTTAAATGGCGCCACTGCCTCCCTGGCAGGAATCGAACCCTCAGTCTCACGGATGAGAGATGGGGACACTCGCCACTGTACTAAAGTGGATTTTCAACCAGTTTTCAGGCAGATAGAGTTAAGGGAGTAATGACTGGTTTGTGTTGCCAGTCACCAGTATGCCCGTGTCAGCAGTGAAGAGGGATCTGTAGAGTCAGACAAGTGCAGCTGAAGGGGTAGGGGCTACACAACAGGCCTTTTCTGGGGAGTGTGGAGCACTTCATTTTGGCTCTAGTTTGGTCCAAAGTACAGAAGGGTCTGCTAGTAGTTTCAGCTCACCCTCTCACTTAGTTTTATCCAAAGGAAATACAGTTTGTGCGTCATGGGTCTGCTCTGCAGCATGGCCCAAAGAGCTCTAAGTGCAGGCTTCAAAGGGATTGAGCTCAAAACTACACATCAAAAAACTATGATAGATGCACCGACTAATGAATTGAAAAGACTGAAAGGAGAGATGGTGAAGTCTGCTTTAATAATAATCACACACACAAAAAATTCTTCATGATTGCCAACTGTAAAATTGGTAGATTGCTGAGAGTTCAAGCTCTTGAATAAGAAATTAATGAAATCAGTGTTCAACAAGCAACCGCACACCTCATGCATGCAGAGAAACACCCACACATACGCACTCCCTCCCACCCCCCCAGTCTACAGAGCACACAGACGGGTTCTAAACAAAGTATCTGCGCTCAGGAAAGACATCAGGTATCCTTCTCTGAAAACATCAGCTCAGTGTTCTCCAACAGTCAAACAACACACAAAAAGCTAGGGAACATTAGAATAGGATTACAGAACCAGAACCTTTCTGCAGATGTCTGATTTTGGGGGGGATTTATCTGATGGTATTATTGCATTTCTGGTCAGTCTGTCTCAAAAAGGTGTGGTGGATCTGGAAAAGGTGTAAGCCTGGCAAGCTAACCAGAACAGGGAAGACTGCTCTTGCTACGGACAGAACTGACTATTGTTCAATCTTTGAAGAAGCAACAGGAGCACAAGCACGGGGAGAAAGAGAAGACTTCACTCTAAAACCATAAATCTCATGGAGAAGGTGAATATATATGAAATTATTGCCAGAACCAGAAATTCCTTCTTTAAAATGTTTCAAAGAACAAACCACTAGTTCTCCAAGTGGCACAAAGAAACTCTGGAACTCGTTGACATAAGGTAATGTGAAACATTCAAAAGGGGATTTAGAAGAGAATGAAACAAATTTGATAAGTCTGTAAAGACGTATTAAGTGTAACAGATGCGAGTGCAGTTTTCCAATTCAGGAAATTCCACCAATCCAAAGTTCGGAGTGCATTCCAGAGGACAGCTCACTCTGCACTGGTCCAAACGTTGATGGTCCTCCAAAGTTTGCACTTCAGCCCATTGTTTGGGAGGATGAGTAATTAAGGTCCAGTACTGCTACCCACGTGATCCTACCTGAATGGCTTTGAAAGGTATCACTCATATAACATTTTACCAGACATTTTCCCCCCTTCTTTTTTCAAGATGAAAGAATTTTTTTGAAAAGCAGAATGTTTTGAAGTTTCTTAGATGGTATCAAATGTTCCTACTGGCAGAAGAGGTCAGTATCACCTGTTTCTTCCATTATACTGTATTTGGGTTGGGTTTATTTTCCTAATGTGGTTGTGAGGAAAAAGAAAAACCAGAGGGACAGGAATTAGAGAGGGAAGGAAGAAAATAACAAAGACAGGAGAACAAGGTCCTAAGATGTTCCAAGGATCCCTAAAAAAATAACTGCTTATTTGTGAAATTCAGCTTTAGCTTTTTAGGACATTGCTGATAAAAAGCATGGATGAAGAGGGCAGTATCTGGGTGAAGCAAATACTTTTCAGAGTTCTGGTTGTACAGAATTCCTCTCTAGTTTGCTGAACTGCTCAAAAAAGCACAAAGAACATAACTATGTTCTAGGCACAAGAAAAAAAAAAACCCAAAACCTTAGTGGACAGTCAGAAACTAAGGTTCCCATTTCAGTTGTTGCTCTGGAAAAGAACGGTGGTCCATCATTTGATTTTCCAGGCTTGTTTGAATCTAGTTTATTTTAGAATTATGGTGATTAGAAAGGGGAATTTCACCAGAGTGCTGATAAATCACTGGCAAAAGAAAGAGATGGTTAAGAAGTATTTACAGGAACTTTTCATGCTGCAAAATGGTGTAGCCCACATATAAGTATTTTGAATGTTTTGAAATAAAGTTGCTAATAAAAGGGTTTCTACATGATTTCTTTTCCCTCCTCCACTGAAAGGTCAGACGTAAAATTTTCGGAAAATACTGAGCAATACCTGGGGGAGGGGCAGAAATGAAATCATCATCATAGTCAACTGATGCCTCCAAAAGTAGGACATTTTCAAAACATTAATGATATCTAATGCACTGAAATAATGAGAAGCAAATGTAGGCAAAAAACCCCCTAGAAAGTCTCATTAAGCTATCCATAAATCTAGATAATGAATAAACTGAAACCTAATCTGCCACTTCTGAAGCTGTGATTAAATAGGGCATGGAGTTTTCTAGAGCTTTTCAGACATGCTAAAGTAATTTAGTATGGTTGAAGAAGACACCGATGATGCAATTTTATCCTGGATAAAATATCAGTATGTCTTTAAACATGCTCTACTATTGGTTGCAGTTACATCTCAAGACGAAAACCAAACTGCATACAAATATACAGAATGTATTTATAAGAGAAAATAGTTCCGCTCATTGTTAAAATTGTTCACATATTCATATACAGAGAAATATTAAGAGCAAATTGAGTGTGTTATTTATGGATATTTCAGCAACTTTTTTTTCTCAGTTTATAAGAATGAATATACTAAGGCTGATTCTCTCCCACATTAATGCTCATTTCTGTGCTTGCTGCAGTTGCCTTCTAGCTATGAAAAATCTAAGTTATTCCTCAAAAACTGTTTTACTGGATTCATATCCAGAAAATAGTTTTGTCTCCCTCAGTGGTGCTTTATAAAGATGTGTGAGTGATGACTGGATTAAATACAGTGTTTATAAAAAGTCTGAGAAGAATGTGTCAGAAATAAACTATGTAGCACCAAACCTTCAGCAGCCATTTTTAAATTGCCTACAGATGCAAATATCTAATTTTTTTATATTTTAGTGTTTAGTTTTACATTTAAATTTTAAATTTATATTTATATTTAAATGATATTTTATTTCTAAACTCTCACTGCGCAAACCAGCTAATTGCACACATCATCCACTCTGATGTTCTAGACGCATATTCTGGAGATGTATTTTCAAGTATCTAAACAGCTCTATAAATCTTGCCTTTAGATGTCTAAAATGGCATAACCCTCAGTTATTTCGTTCATTAACTTTAACTCTCCCAGTTCTTATGAGATTTTTGCTGGTGGTGGTGGTGGTTTTATTCGTTTGGGGGTTTTTTTATATTCCTGTAACTTTAATTCATTGCACTTCTAAACACAGAAACCAAAACCAAGTCCTTGGAAGGAGGGGGGTGGACGGCAGGTGACAAGAATCTCACATACCTCTTATTGTGCATACCTTTGAACACTTCACTGAGAAGCTTTCTTTGGGAGGATAAAACTCTGGTGGTTGGTCAAAATACTCCTGTGCTTCTTTCGAGGTTTTAGAATCAGGGTCTGAGCAAACAGCAGAAGTCATTGGGTGCCGGCCACCTCGGATGTCTTCTGGTGATCTACAATGGAGCAAACAACTAAGGTTCATTAATTGGGCCATACTCTCTCCTGAACACTAGAACATGAGAAACTGTCAGGTGCTTCTCTAGTGCAGGCAGCTAGCCTGCTTCACAGGCACCTGATCTTTTTGCTTGCCTGTCTGAAAGCAAATACAGTCAACCCTCTTCCACTTCGTGCCCCCCGTATTGTGGCTTCACTTCTTAGCAGTGTGATCTTTCAGTGATTAAGGAGGATCGTTTTGTGACTGCACCTGCATGACCTGATATGGATGAATATTCATATTAGGCAGTCATGAATATGCAAATCAACCCGCACAGCCGCCGCGGTGGCTCCGCTCTGGGAAAACGCCCTTTTCCACTTGGCTGGGGACACTGATGCGGGGAGCCGCCTGCGTGTCCTGGGGTCTCTCTGGGTGGGTAGGTCTACAACACAAGCACCAATACACAGCAAGGCAGTGCTGAAACAACACTGGAGCGCCAGGGCTGTGTGTGAAGGTGTGGGGCAAATTTGCATATTAATGAGTTGCCAACCAACGCGGATGGAGGGCTTTGCGGGTCGGGGGCAAGACCCACGGTACCGTGGTATAGGAGACCCGACTGTATCCCAAATACTTGCATAAATCCGTGCTCACAAGCATACTTGTAAGCTACGGTTTTGGAAGATTATGTACTCACTGGACAGGCTGGCTGAACTGTTTAGGGTTACTGGCTAAAGGTAGAAAGGAAGGAGGAATAACTGCTTTTGCATTAAAAAGAAATATTTTTAGCTAGTCCATAGCAGCCCAGATAATAAAAATGAGAAAGATTTTCACATACTAAATATGCGAAGTAGCACAACTATTTCCTGGGTAAGCATTTTGTCAAGTCTGTACTTCTAATTACTGTATCTTACAAAGATGCCTTTTAAAAGAATAAAAGCTATTAAAGAAACACATAAATATTTTAAAGCAGGAAAACATAGCCTATTCAAATTTTTGAGATCTTTGAAGATGTTTGAGTTGGAATCTAAAATCAAGCAAAAAAAATCGTATCAGTTTCTCATGTCTCCAATTAGTCTCTTCATTTATACGCTTCAAAATGGTCCGTTTTGCTGCAGTGACACACAGCTCCACATCTGAAGTGAGATTTAAATTATTCTTTAAGAAAAGTGCAATTTTCCCTTCCCCAGTCCTTTTTTTAAACTGAGTTAACATTTTTATCACTCAAGTTAAAAGAAACATAGGCTGTAAATTTTTTTGTGTTTGGTCTGATCAAAATTTCTCCCTCATTTGAAGAAGAATTGTAGCTTGCCTTTTTCAAGGTACAGTTGGGATGAGTTTGTTATTAACAGGTATTTTAAGTCGCATTCAGCATTATTATTTTTAAAAGTCTTCTTCCTATTCAGTTTTTATCTTGAATTTCTTATCCACAGATCAGCATTTTCAACTGTAGTTTTGTCTCTTAGTATCACTGCACTTCACTGAGGTTTATGTTCATGCAATTCCAGACTCAATATTATCTCGTCCATCCACATTAAATCATGTTCTTTGTAGTTTTTACATTTTAATTAAGACATTCAATAACAAGACCAATGCTAACATCTCTGCGTTTAGTTGCCAACAGCTCTATTTGGCTGAAACATTTCTGATTTTTCTGACCTTTGTCCTGTGTCTTGTGCAACTACCAAAGCATCCTGTGCAGCTGTGTCACATAAATTAAATAAGCTGCGTGATTTATAAGACTTCCAGTAACTTGAAAGCAATCCCTTTGGTACTTCTGATGCAGCTGCTTCTCTCTATTGTATCCCGCTACTTGCCAGAAAACAAAACAAAACAAAAAATCAAAACAAAAACCCCCTAATGTTCAGCAACAGAGTACAATTAGGAAAAAAAAATTCCTTTTTTAGGATGGTTTTTTTTCTCACTGTAGCCTATTCTGGCCACCCTTGCTCCTGTTTTTCTTCAGGACTTTCCCATTCCAGGTAATTCTCAGGAATGAAAGGAAGGAGTTAGAGACAGAAATGCATTTGGAAAGAGAAATAGTCTGGCTATAAAGTCTTGCTTGTTAGGGATGAAAGCATTAGGTACCCAAATTGCAGCTTCATGAAGCTCTTCCCATCTTTTTCATTACTGTATCTGGAAGTCATTTGGACAATCAACCAAAGTTTTCACCAGAATCCATGAGAACTCCATGAGAACCAAGCAGGGAAAATGCTGTTAGGTCAAACCAAACCCCTTCAAAACAACTGACAGAAATGTTTTTCTATTAGTTTGAGTGAGAAGTGCTTTATTAGAAAGTAGCTTAATTTATAGCTGGACTTTCACACATTGCTTACATGATGCTATACATGAAAAAAAAAAAAAAGCCCACAACAGAAACCCAACCGTTTTTCTTTCCTTTTTGTCTCCACAGTGCTGTTAATCTCACTGCCATTAGCTGCTCTGACTTCTAATATATTCAAGATAATTTAACTGTATTGTCTGCCAATCTCTGCTTTTGCTAAGGGCAGGCATTCAGGCTCTGAGGATGATTCTTAGGCTGGCTTTTGTTCCCATTTCTCTCCAATTTTTTGTAATTTAAGAGAGACAGAAGAAAAAATTCATTAGCTACTTCCATAATACAATAGGTTTACCACTATCCAAATGCTTTATATTTAGCCATAAGTACTCATTCTAGTTCACACAGTGCTCTTCGCTACTCCTTTCCTCCTTGTCCTGTTTTCCTTGCTAAAACGCATATTATTAGAGAGTACTTCAGTATTTCAGCTTTTTAATAATCTTATTTATCTCCTCTCCCTGTTTGTCTTTATTCTTAAATTCCCCTGCAGCCATGGCCCCAGAGACTAAATGGGAGCAGTGAACACTTCACTGCCACGGCCAGTCTACCAGTGATGTTTAGATCCACAGACCTCTCCTACAAATGCATCCACCAGTAGGACTAAAAGGAAAACACCTTAAACTCACGTCTGGCACGTTCTAGGCTGGCCAGGCCGGAAGAAGTGTAGTATCCTACAAGTTTATTTGGCACTCAAAGTCCATTAGTTGATCTGCTTACTGTGGTGATGGGGGCTGACCCACTATCAAGTGCTGCAAACAGCTTTGGACGCATAAACAAGTTGTCATTTATTAACTGCGTCTGCTGAAAGTAATTTTGTTTCAGATTAATAGGAACATGTTCACAGCTGAACTAGAGCAACCCAAGAGCTCCTGAAATCCTTGTGCTGGTCTCAGTCATGGAACATTCTCATTTAAGCAATGAAAATTTGATCAGCCATAGCTTGCTGTCACCTGCTGACCAGTCTCTTCTAAGACTCATGGCTGCATTTCACCCACTTGTGACTCAACTTGTTCCAGATAACCCCAGGAAATTCATATCTCTGCCTGTGTCATGCAGCCTATCTTTCTGCCCCATCTCATGATCAAGAAAAAGTTTAAATTTCTAAGTGTAAAATAGCTCTCTTGCCCCAAATGTGGTGTGCTCATGCTTTATGATTTCAAGGCTGAGTAAATGCTTTCTTTACTATTGCAATATGAGGGTATTTAAAAGCAAACAGAGAAAAGAAGACATTACAGACCTGCTGTGATGTATTTCTTTACGGAGATAAAGACATACCTTGCATTGTACAGGTATGGTTTTCTCACTCTTCTGTCTTCTTTGTATCTCTCGGATCTATGGTTCTCATGGTGCCTGTACTGCTTATCTTGGTATCGACTCCCGGCATGAGACATCTTGTTTCTTAGATGTATTCTTCCTTTCTAAAATAACTTCCTGAGCCAGAGAAATAAAACTGGTTCATTTCATAGCTCCCCCTTAAAGTTATTCATTGACCAGCCTTCCCATTTCATGCTGATACAAGAATTAGTACAGACTTCCTTCAGAAGTGAAGGAAGTAAATCCCTTTGAAGCACGAGCAAGGTAACTTCACTAAAGCAACAAGGTTTCATTTATGTTTTCGTTTTCATCACGTAAATGTAATGTTTCTATACTCAACATTTATTGCACTTTCCTTATTTACTAGGTCTGCTCGGACTCTCTTGCCTTTGCTGCCACGACAAGGCACGGTGTCCACCAAGAATATGACTCTTGGCTTCTCCAATGTTGTCTCTCACATGAAATTATTAAACTCAGCAAGTGCCAGTGGGTTGCATGAGCACGCACAGAGCTGCCACTGGCAGGGCAGGCTGTGACCTTTGTCCTGGGAGTTTCTAAGAGGAAAGCACCCATGGGTGTAAACAGAGAAGGCATCAAACCTTGCCTGTGATTTGCATGAACATGAGGTACGGGCAAAGCTGTGCTGGCCCAAAATACGCTGACGAGAAGGTACACCCTGATAATTACATGTTAAATACGGCCGGGATGTTATTTCCTGAAAGTGTCTTTACCTTTTCAAGTGTGGTACAATTAAGACCAAACTCGTAAAATAGGAAAACGCAGACTTCAGGCATCTGAGCAATTTTTACTCTCATTTGCCTTCATCACAGCCCTTCAGCATTCCCGCAGAAATGCCTGCAGTAATTTAATTTGGAGTGATCGAGCCGAGGACTCGCTGAATGACTTCCCTCCATCTCCTCAGGGTGTTATAAATTAAATAAATAAAATATTTTTTTAAAATAATTTTTATTTGTTTACATCCAACAGCGAAAGACACAGCGCCTTCCCCAGAGGCGGCTCAGCTCCTCTGCTCCGGGCAGAAGCCATTCCGCAGCCTCTCTCCCACCGGGGGTGGCCCAGGAGGGGCACGCCGGGCACCTCCCGCCGGGAAGGAGCTGCGCCCTCCGATACCCACCCGCCGCCCGCTCCGCTGGGAGGAGCCCGTCCCTCGCCGCCCCAAGGCCCAGGCTCAGGCCCAAGCAAACCCCCACCCCTCACCTGAGGGGAGCGCCGAGCTCTGTCCCGCCCCAGCAGCAGCTCCCGGGAGCAGCCGGGACCGCCCTCCCACCGCCTCCCCTCCCACGGGCCGGCCCTGGCGCAGGTGCGGCCTGCCCGCTCCTCCCTGGGAGGGTCAGGACCGCAGGCTCAGGTTGGAAAAGACCTCTGAGATCAGCGAGTCCAACCTGTGACCGAGCACCACCTTGTCAACTGGACCATGGCTATAAGTGCCACGACCAGCCTTTCCTTAAATACCTTCAGGGACAGTGACTCCCACGTCCCTAGGCAGTTCATTCCAATGTCTAATCACTCTTTCTGCGAAGAAATTCTTCTTAATATCCAACCTGAATCTCCCTTGGCACAATTTGGGACTATGTCTTCTTGTCCTACCACTTGTCACCCGGGCGAAGAGATCGACTTCCACCCGGCTATGACCTCCTTTCAGGTGGTTGTAGAGAGTGATAAAGTCTCCCCTGAGCCTCCTCTTCTCCTGGCTAAACAACCCCAGCTCCCTCAGCTGCTCCTCGTAGGACACATGCTCCGAACCCTTCACTTTGGTGCCCTTCTCTGAGCCATGAAGGGGAAGAGGGCCGTGCAAGCAGGCTAGTGTCTGGGAGTGTTGACAGCCCAGGCTTTGTTTAATTTAATAAAATTAGGTTCTTATGCCCTGTGGTGCTCAGGATGAATCTGGTAGCCTCCAGAGGATATAAAAGCTGAAGGTTAATAAAGTTGAAATTCAAGGTCCCTACAGGTTGCCTTATTTGTTTTCCAATGCCACCTCAATTGATTGGCAGGATTCAGGGCAGAAAGCTCCGCAGGACAAGATGTGTGAAGGCAAGAAAGTAAAAGAAAATAGGGGAAACTTGTACATGTTATGCTAGACAGGTTGAACACAGAGGTAAGCAACTTAACTACCCTCTGGTGCATTTGAATACATTCAGCGTTCTTTCTTGGTGCTCAGCTGGAAGCCCTCCCTGTGTTGTATCTCTAGGGGCTTGGTAGCCTGACTGCCAGCCTGTGATGTTCCTCTTACAGAGGAATGATGTGCTGGTCCCCTTGAGATGGTTTATAATCTCTTTTTGGAGAGAGCCTGAACAGGCCCTTGAACCTGCATTGCAACAAATAGCTTGTTGGTTGTGCAGTCCTGTACTCAAAAAGCAATCTGTGCCTGAGAAACAGACTGGTGGTGTTAACATGGCACCATACCTGGTTAATCTTGAGCCTTGGAAAGTTTACCTAGGCAGTAGCACTACCCTGCACGACAGCTGGTATCAGAAGATCCCTTTCCTTCTCAGGGCTTTCACAGCAGCATGCTTGGGGTACCAGTGCTTCTTGAATTCGTCCTTGAGCTATGTAACTCTGAGTGCAGTCCTATGGTGGAGCTAAATCCAAAATCTCGCGTAAGTAACACACAGGTATCAGAGGAGCTGCTGCCCCTAAAATGAGGAGATAGCTACAGGAACTGAATGCTCAAGGCACGTGCTTTGTACTGAGGTAAGACTGATTCCCTGCTCTGGCTGAGCTGTGTTAACAGCTTCTTTTGCTGTTTACTGTTCCCACCTCACCTAGACCTCTTCTTCTGCTCCTGCCTTCAGCTGTATGGTTCAGTTCATCTTCTACTCTCTGTCTTGCACCAACCCTGGTGCTTGCTTGATCGCATAATAATCCAGTCCAGCTTGCTTTCCAGCCAAAACCAATTTACTTTCTGCTGTTTTAGTGAGTCAAATTGGCTTTGTGCTGCAATTAAATGTGTGCTGGAGCAAGGACTTGGCAAAAGTACGTCTCACAGGGAAGAAACTGGAGGAGGCGTGGCGGAAGAGGGCTACCTCTCTTGTCATTACAGATGTAACTGAAGTTGCAGTTTGAGACACTACTACCCACCAGTCGCTATGCCTTCTCAGTTTGGGACTGTCATCTGTAGCAAAGACAGCCTAACAGCAGGAGTACTTTACTGTTTCATAGTTCTGTTTGTTTCTAATTCCTACTGTTTCTATTTAAAGGTCATTTAGGCTAGCTTGTCAGCTTTTATCCTGAAGGATTAAGGTGCCTGCATGAATTCCATTCTCTTGTCTAGATGACAAATATTTGGGAAATAGATTCATCATTTTCATCCAGCAAAGGATATCTATTCTTGATGGGAGGCATGAGGAATTACAGCTCCCTTGTGGTGGGCAAGTTTCATACAAACAGCCAAAAAAATCAGGGAGACATCGCTGGAAACAGACTTTTTGGAGGGGCTGAAATATGGAAGTATTCCTGACAGCCACTGTTTACAGTATAACTAGAAGTTTGGTTAAAGAATTTCTCTTTTGGGGCGGAAAAGGTTCAGGTGTGGCCATTTTGTTTTGATGGAAGACTAGGTGGAACTGAAGGGATATGATCATAGACTGGGTAAAGTCAGGGAAGCTGATGGGCAAAGTAGGTGTTTAAAAAAGTGGTTAAAGTCATTATGAAACCAGGTAGTCAAAATAACAGGGTGATAGCCAACACAGAGTTAGATAGTGAGGTCTATGTAAAAACCTCTGTGACATAAAGGATTTTCCCTGGGATCCCATAAAGCAAACACAGGGTAGGTAGTGCTTGCTGGAGTTGCTTACATATGACATAAGAGCTAGTGAAATAAGTCACAGAAAATGGTGCTGATACATCCAGGGGTAACAGTAGGAAGGTGTCTCTAAGGAGAAAGTTGTGAAGGGATTGGAATATGGTACTGGCTAAACTTGAATGAAAACCACCAAGGAAAAAGATCAGCTTATTTGTTCTTACTTTATTGCAGGTGAAAGGATGTTGTGTTGGCTGTAAGCAGATGGGTTTCTGTCAAAGGTAGACTTGATTCTGTCATCCATTTCTCCTTTAAATAGAAATAATCTTTGGGACTGAATTATGGCTATCTCCAGAGGGACTGATGTGCAGAAAATGAAGTGTGAACCTTTTTTTTTTTTTCTGTAACTTACTCAAGGAGATCACATCTGTATCTTGGATCAGGAGAGTCCTGGATACGTACTTGCTGCAGTCTAACAAAACAAAACCTCTAACAACTAATCTAGGTATAAGGTACAAGGTGCTATAAATAGACCTCCAGGGACAGATTTCTCCAGCCAGGCAGGCAGGGCACCACTGGAGTCTGTTTAGTCTGACAGGAACACTAAGCTCCTGAGATCAGCAGGACTAAAATTAGCTTTGGAACACTTTTTTCTACCCTCGTGGTGTTGCTTTTGTATGAAATCTGTTGGTTATTGTTATAAACAACAAGAAAAGAATTTGGGTTGAAGGATTTTATTTCTTTTTCTTCCCCTCCCTCCTCCCTTTTTCTTAAAGAGATTTTGAAATCCCTGGTCTTTGGAATGGGAGGTAAATTGAGTTTGGGAACTAAATAATTGGTTATGTCTTGGTCGAATTTTTCTTTCTTAGTGAGAAAAAAAAATCACAACACCAAATACGTATTGCTTCAGCAAAAGAAATGTAAACAGTCATGAATGATTTAGTAGTAATATTGTATCCTTGGTGTGTGCTATTACAAATACTACTTACAGTTATATGTCCTCCATCGTGAGGAAAGGGACAGGCCAATGCCATTGCGAAACCCTAACCTCGCAAAGAAGTGCAGGTCGCTAATATGCATGCAGGCCACGCCCATTGCCCCATCCCCCGGAACTCCGCAGGGCTCTGGGCACTTTTTTGCTTCTCCCCTCGGACTCTCTGAGGACGGGGCAGCAAAGGGAACCGTTTCTGAGCCCCCTCTGACTTGCAAAACCCCCGCCACCCCGAGAATCTCCAGGCCACACAGCACTGGGCGGCCCCGCGGCACAGCCCGCGCTGGCCAATGCGGACGCCCCGCGCCGCTGCTCCCTCGCCCCATCCCCGTCCCGACGCGAGCTGCCAGCCACTTTCCTGCGGCACTGCCCTTCCCCACCTGTAGCCATGGAAACAGTAACACCTGCCCGCAGGGGGATCAGTTCCCCAGCTGCGCTTAGAGTAACAGGGGACAGCGTGACTCCTGGCCCCCCGCCGTTGGGCTGGGCCGCGCCGCCCCACAGGGAGCTCCGGCACCGCCCTTTGGTAGAGCAGAGGCAGTACGCATGCGTGAGCCGCTAAATTTCGCAAATGGTGAAATCAAAACTGCGATAAATTCACATCGCAAATGCGCGAGGTCGTGAAGGAGAAGTCGTGATGCAGAGAGGATTCACTGTATTTTTAAAGGCAATGAAACCAGCCCTTGGGCTTCTTTTACTGTCATCTTTGGTAATGTGTGAATTGTTTGATTGGTAGTTGTTTTTCTTACAAGGCTGCGTCATTCCCACCCTCTTCTGAGGCTGAGAGAAGTGAGGATGTGTCTATTGAAGCCTTGAATCCTAGAAGTCTATTACGTATCTGTGGGCCTCTTCATATTTATATCAGCTTGAAGTACAGAGCTGTAACCCCAGCCTCAGTAATGCTCTGCACCACCACAGCTGTCACTTTTATGCTGACTTTCCTCAAGTTCTGTTGTTGCTGGCCACCCAAGCTGTATCTGAAACCTTATCATTAATTTTCTTTTTCCCTCTTCCTAAGTGGAGTTGTAGTAGGCTAAAGCTATTTTTTCCCTTCTATAATCTTGAGCAAAACCAAATCAGCTTTTGAAATCTGATAAACTGTTGGCATTAAAATTTCTCCCTCGTTTCTTAGCAGTCCTTTCTCACAAATTCCATCTATGTTGTGCTGAACTTCAGGGAAGCTGTCTGTATAGGTCTTGGAGCCTCATACTCTTGCAGCCTCATACTTAGTTTTCTATAGTAATTGACCACCTAAATGTAAATACAAAAGTATTTCAAGACTGAAACTTGCCTTCAGAGAGCTCTTAGACCCTGTGTAGATCTCTGCAAGCTTGACTGCTCTAAAATTCATACTGGCGGACCTTTGTGAGGTGCCTTTGCCTTGACCATCCCAGAGGTCTCAGTAGTCCTGGGTTTCTGATCCTGTGTGCCAGGTTGCAGATCGCACAAAATGGCAGCAAGAACAGCTTTCTGGGAGCTCAGGCCACTTCCCTGTCTCTTGGCATGAATATATTACATTCCATTTTATATTAGTAAAATATTTATGAAGTTTTATTAACATGGAGGAGCTCTCGCTCTTTCACTAGAGGTAGAAATTACGAGCAGTCTGCTTTCTCTCTCTGATTTAATCTACTCTCCCATCTAGTGTTTTTCTTTTCTCATCTGGACATAGATAATATCCAATAACAGGGTATTTGTTTTGTGGTCAAAACTATCAGGGTTGGAGTCAACACTCCTGGCAGTCATTGGAAAGATTTCTTGTGCATAGAAAATTTATGAACACACTGATATGCTGGGTTCAGTAATTTAGCCTTAAAAGGTATTCCATCAGTTTCTTCCTGATCAAAACACATAATCTTGTGCAGCTCTGAGCTATTTACATCTGCTTGGTCTGTCTGGAGCTTTAACATTGGCAATTGTATGCGTTAAGACGAGAAAAGAGGCATTAAATTTAGGTGTCCAGCTCATGCAAACGGTTTTTCAGGCGTTCTTTGGCCCTCCTGAAAAAGAAATGCAACAGTGGCATCCTGTGGCCCGAGCAGTTCATGGCAGGTGGGTTTGTTTTAGGGCAGGATCTGCCACCGAGGTCTTCCCACACTGAGAGGAAAATTGATCAAGCTACATTAGTTGCCAAAAGAAGCCCACAACATTTCAACTCAGTGCACATTTAAAACCTGAAGTACAAAGCTGCTATCTACTTTTCAACCAGGGTTTTCCACCAATTTACCTTATTCTGCTGCTTATTTTTCTACCAAACACCTTGGTGTTTGGGGCAGAGAGGATGACTTCAGTTACCCACCTTCTGCATTGCTGCCATTGTGCTGATGAACATTTCCTCCAAAATTAGGAATAGAGAAGAGGCTGCAAGTGTCCTGTTTCTAATTAACCCACAGTTTAGTGCAGCATATTTGGTCTAAAAATAAGTGTTTCAGCGAACTCTGATGATAAGAAGACCAGTAAGAGTTGTTTTCCCTTGCACCTACCTTATACCTGAGTGTTCACTCCCACACACTGTATTTGGGTCTCTTGACTTTTTTTAAGTCCTGGCCTTAACTTGTTTAACTTGGACAGGCTATGATTTGCTTACCTCCTCACCAGCAGATATTGGCAGTCATAACCACCAGGCTCTCTCCAAAACCATGTAGGCATGCCAGAAAGCACATTAACGAGGAACATACAGACTCACCTGCACTCATGTGGGCAATTGGCCAGGAAGCTGCTGATGGCCTCATTTTTACTTCTCCTCCTGGTTTTGCAGTGACTTCTATAAGAGAGGAGATGTTAAGGTGGTGTCTTTTAAAACCTCTTCCTTCCGACTTCTTACCTTCGTACATAGAGGTGTAAATGCTATTGAAGGCTCAGCATCAGGAAGGAGTTGGGGGAAAATGAAACAACTTTCTTTCGTTTTATATTTTCTTGTATCCAGGAGGCTCTGCATGTTTTGAGTAATCTACCTTGAGAACTGGAAAAGCAAGAGTAGAATCAAGGGTGTCCTCTGATGCCTGGTGTGTGGAAAAGTTTGTGGGCATTCAGTTTTCTGTTGTGCAGGAAAGTCACCACGGGATGGCTGAAGTAGGAGGCAGGGGAGCAAAACCAGCAGCATTTAGGGGCTTAACTATTGCCTTTAATAACGAGTGAATACTCCGAAGATTTTTGTAAAATTGCTTAACTGAGCTTGCACCACAGTTTCTGGACTGTATTAATCCCTGGGCTGCCTCTTAAAACATGGACATGCATGAAAACAAACAAATGTTAGGACTGGCTGTGGCTACAGTGATGTTAACCCCTGCTCCTTTTTGTCAGTTAAACTGACAACCCAGATAAGAAGAGCCGGTGTTGGTATCGTCTCTTGCATAACAAACCGCTCTCGACAAAAGAAGCAGCCTCCTGTCAAACGAATTTCCTTTACAACTGCCGAGGGGACTATTTTTAGTTTCATCTGCCATTCTTTGCTCCTTAATCATCGGCTTTGCTTTTCTCAGTTTTTCTCCCTTTTTCCACTTCACTGCTAGCTCCCATACCAGGTACTGCTGATAATTGGTGGAGGAGGAGGAGGGCACTGGGCTCTTGGCTGTTCCTTTAAAATGTGTGTCTATGCTCACCATGTCAAGCTCAGCTCTGGAGTGTGAAGGGAGGGCACCTTCAGAGAAAGGCAAACAGACCACTCTGAATCTAGATGAGGGATGTCAAAGACCAACAAAGTGAGCGAGAAGAATTCTTGTCAGGAAAGAGCTTTAGCTAATATTGCTAAAGAAGGGGTTTAGTTAAGACTGTTCAGAAAACATGCTTGAAGTTGCAGGAGGGGAGCTACAAATGTCCAGTGTTGAAGCAACGTCACACGCATGCTCCATCAGGCAGCAAATTTTTCATATGCCATTGGCTAAGCAAGTCAGAGTCTGGCTTTTCCACTGGAGATAAAGTGCTTTAGGAATGATGGTGTTTATTTTGTAGGTCTTGACTCCAGTACTGGTGGCTTTTCTTTTGGTCTATTTGAGCCATTGCATGTTTCTAGCCCACTGAGCAGCAGAATGATGCTTGTCTTCTGGATGAGATATAAAACATGAGTCCTGCCTATCTGTAATTTCACCACCAGGTTTTGTGGTGCTTTTGCAAGAGTAAGAGTGTTTTATGGCTTTAGTTGTTCAGCAAATAACACTGCTTTGCTCAGTTGTGCACAGTAATTCAGTCAGGTCTGTCATCCTTGGCAGCATCTTCCTATAGTTTAATTCAAGTGAGTTTTTATGTATTCTGTACCCTCTTCCTCCACAGTATGCAAAAGCTTCAAATAATAGGTGGTTTCATGCCCATGGCACTTCTGTAAAGTACAAGTTTTATACTCATTTTACAGCTGGATTTGAGGAGCATAGAAGCCAAGTGAATAGGTCAAAGTCAAGTGGGAAGTCTCTGGCAGCAGAGGGAATTATGTCTGTCACCTGAGTACACTTAACAGTACTGAAGTTAGTGTACAAACTAAGGTTTTCCAAGGAAGTGCCACAATTCTCATAAAGAACGAATCACTAGACATGGTCAAAAGTTTTTACCCTCAGTATTTTCTTAACTAACATGAGTTTTCAAATGATACAAGATATTTGCAGCAAATATCCTTTCCTCTCCCCAGTATTTTCTTATTGTCTTTTGAGTATAATTAATGCAAACATGACCAGTCTCATTAACTCTAAAAAACATGCACCAGCACTTTGAACAACACTCATTAGCCAAGGAAAGTGAGAACGAGATTGCTGGCAAAAACTCTTATGGCTGATGACAGCAGCTCCTTATGACTTTGGCTGCTTTACTGTCCAGTAGGATTGAACAGGGATCTCCTTGGTTTTTGCTGGCTCACCAAATTGGTGAGGTTTTCATGCACCTGTCTTCTCAAGGTTTGGTTACCCCTGCTGTGGCATACACCACTGTGCAGCTTATGAGCTGACATAAAACAGTTCCTGCTTTTCTTTTCCTGCTATTCCATTACTTTTGACAGTGTAACTCTTTAGTTTCAACTTTCTTTATCAGGACATTTGTGAGATCTCTTTCTGATTCTGCTCTTTTCAAATCCTTGAATTAGATTTTTTTGGGGGAGCTGGAAGTGGGGAAAGCATTAAAAGCAAGATCGGGTTTGTATTTTTGAAGATGCTTGAAAGTGTGCCAAGGAGCTGTCAGGTTAGTGATGGCTTGTGACATACAAAAGCAGACAAGCAAGGGTTCATAATAATTCAAGATCTGTTGAAAACCACATTGAAACGTATCTAGCAGTAAGAGGAGAGGGGGTGGTAAAAAGAAAATGTTTAGTATGGATGTTCAGACTTGTAAGTGTATTTCAGCCCTTGCTTTGGGAAAACCCTGTGATTTTAGCTTCATGTGCATCCTTTGGATTTTGCCTCTCTTGCTAAGATTTTCAGTGTTTTCATCCCAGTTCATCTGTCACATCTCTTGCCCAGGTGCCTGGCAGGCACACTCTTCTTACGTGCCTGCACACGTGGACTCCCTGTTTCCCTGCGGCCTGTGTACATGGAGCCTTTCTTTCATGCATTTATCTACTTGCTCAGTAGTCCACTTACCTGCCTCTGTAGGCTTTTGTTGTTCTACAAAGAGGAGTGCATAGTCGAATCTCCTCCTGGATCAGTGGTATGAGAAGCAGTGAGAAACGTCTTGGTGAAGAGCCTGGAAAAAAATCATTTAGGTTCCACTAGGTGAGGAGGGCCTGACCATCAAAATTTCCCATGGCATGTTAAGAGGATTTGGGCAAAGATCTCAGGAAGAAATTAAAATGGCCATGAAATGAGAAAGCCAAGTAAAAAACAAATTTTCCTCTTGCACTGTGTGAAGGGCTCTATTCTGAAAAATCACCAGCTGAATGTATATAAGAAGCTGCCAGCAATCATTAAGCTCAATTAATTGTATTCTTGTGCCCGTGATAACATCTGTGGATTATTTAAACAAAGCGATGGTGGGCAAGCAGGAGAGGAAAATTGAAGAAAAGAGGTTCTGCTGTGAGCACTCATACCACCATCACCCAAGCGACGCTGTAATACAGAAACTGGGTCAGAGACACCCTTCCCCCTCCAATGCTGTCAAAGTTATTTGAGTGTCTATTGAAACCCTCACAATAGAAGAGTTTGGCTCCTGCATTCACCAAGCAAAACTGATTTGTGTTTCTTGGTTCAGAAAAAACTGCTGGGTAATTTTCTGTGTGAGTACAATGTGGCAGTTCAGTAGATCCCTGAAAGCTGATTTCTTGGTGATTTGCTTTTCATTTAATAAGGCACCACTGCTTTTATTTAGCATTTCAAAATTGACGTGCCGAATGTGTTTAGGAGCTTTAAACCCCTTTCTTGCCTGTGATAGTTTTAGGACCTAAGCTGGTAGTCTTCCCTCAAAGTTCAAAAGATTGATGAAAGTCTCTTGAGATGTTGCTTGCTCTGTTGTCTTAAATCTAAGTTAATTTCTTTATT
Organism: Pitta sordida; assembly: GCA_013390025.1. Classification (NCBI taxonomy): domain Eukaryota; kingdom Metazoa; phylum Chordata; class Aves; order Passeriformes; family Pittidae; genus Pitta; species Pitta sordida. Next base: position 456,225 of record WEKX01028865.1, read on the forward strand.
TGGTTCTAGGATAATTGAAGTAAAATATATTACGTAGTTTGGAAGTATGGCTTGGCTAGATTGAAACACAGTGCTCTCCTGGACTCTTCTCACTGCCCTTTTTAATCCTATATCTGAGTCTTTCATCCTTGTTTACAGCTGTCCCATTAGCAGCCTCAGCCTTCTGGTGTGCTCTGTCTGCTCTGGGATTTTTCTGTCTTGTTTTTCTGCCTTCTTTCGAGGTCTTCCAGTGGTTCTACTTTGTCCTGAAAAAGAGAGCCAAACAATACTTCATACTCACACGGACAATCTGCACAGGTTGTCAGTAAGCACAGAACCGAGGGAGTTCAGCTGTAAGGAGTGACATTGTTTGACAGTAATCCTAAGCCCTCATTCCAAAGGAGACATGAGTGAGATGCAATAGTGGGGTCTGGAGTCTGAACCTGTTTTCTAAGATTCAATTAATAGATACTTTAATTTCACTTCCCCTCCCTGCTGCCTTCAGCATGCACTTTCTCAGGGTGAGCATGTGCCCTCTCACACTTCTTTTTCCTTACATAGAATGACATTTATTTCCCGAAAATTGCCCAACTCATTGAGTAGTGTTGTCTGGACGTAGCTGAGGGACCTACTTGCCCATGGAGCCAAGAAAGCTGTTTAGGCCATGGCTGCTGGCATTGCACACCCTAAGTAGTTGCAATACAGTGTGTTAATGAGGTATTCTTGGGGATGATGAAGGAGGAGGAAATGGAACATCATTTTCTTGCTCCCTCTGTACCTTAGTCTTTTCTCTGAACAAGGTACTTAATTGCTATCAGGCAACAGTGAGAACCTTTGTGCCCATTCATACCTATCTTATTTCTGATTCTTTGCGTGTTAGTTTCAACAGTGAACATTGCTTGAGCTACCCTTCTTACCGGGCACATAGTTATCTATGCCAACCTGTCTTCCTTGCATCCTCAGTACTAAAAAGAAGAAACAGAAATTCTTGCCATTCTACCCCATTGCCCAAATTTCAGGAAAAACTCAAGAAGGGAAGTCATTTGCACCCTGAAGTTTAATGGCAGAATGATTTCTCTTGTTATCAAGCCTAATCCCTTTCCAGCCCTATATCTGGCAAATACTCTATCTGCAATAATCAAGTCAGGGCATATGACATAGTTTTTTGACAGAACAATATTTCTTAATAATTTAGTAGCATTGCACTCACACAAAAATAGAGTTATAATTAGTTCTCATCCCTAAAGTTGGAAAAGCTTTTCAGTTCATTGGAGGCTGCTGGCCAATTCTCTTATCTAATTGGATGAAGTTCCTACTTTCTCCCATTTGTATAATGTCTGCTTTTACACAAACTCATTAAGTGCAGCTGTACTCCAAGTTTATAACAACAGCCTCAGTGAAGATTAGACAGAAGTTTAATAGCTGTTCTGTTCTCTCTTTTTCAACTGATCTCAATCCATTTTAGTGGCTGACATGTGCCCAAACATCTTTCCCTAGCACCTAATTCTACCCCCCCTATTTTCATTATGAATTATCTTAATAATTAGAAACCAGACAAACTGCATGAAATTCATCTGTCTGTTTTGAAACTGGAGAGCTTACTACTTGCTTTCAAGGAAGATGGATTTAAAGCAATTACTTTGTTTCTGTGAGGCATACAGAAGTGATTTTCCCCTTCATTTTAAAGCTGGAATTAAGGTAAAATCACATAATTTCTACACTGGTCTTTAAATATTCAGAGACATTAAACTGATTATACAGGTAGAATAGTAGCACTATAGTCAACATTACAGTAAGTTTTTGCATTTGCGTGGAAATTTTGGCAAAATAAAGACATTTTAAAACAAAAAAACCCCCATCACTTCTGTCAGTACTTTTTTCTCATGTTCCTATGTGTAATTTTGAATTTATACTTAGCTGAGTATATATAGTAATAGAAAGTCGTCATTTGCCAGAACCTGATTTTTTCTTGCAGTACTGCCTACATACATTTAAATCACATCTACAAAGAAAGATGCACCACATGCTTCCCATAATACAGATATATTATTAGTGTATCATTAGTATTAGAAGTGATTTTATAACTTCTATTGCTGTTTTTCTTCCACTGGAGAACTATCCCAAGATCTCCTGGGGAACTTCCAGCTGTACAATTTCTTTTCTTACCATGTTCCATCTTCCCATTAAACAAGGTCGGGGAGGGCAGAGAAGAGAGGGAATCTCAGGGAAAAAGTTGTTTCACAACATTGTTTCATGAGGAGACTTACATGTGATAGTAAATGCTCTCTCTCATATAGCCAGCAATGGGGAAACTTGTCTGACAATAAGGATGGGATTGTTTTGTGCTGGGGACTTCAGTTACAGCTATGTATGTGCACATGTGCAGTGCAAAGCAGAGGAGACAGAAAAGAAGCAGAGTGAGACATCAGTGGAGGGATTCAAAGGGACTCCCTCCCAAGCCGAAATTGAGTAAGGAGGGAAATTTCCTTCTGCTGGTGCCCCACCTCCTAGCTTCAATATTCCCTTCAGGTTGTTGTGCACTCCTGGCTCTGAACGTGACCCAAGACTTGAGCCTTCCAAGGTTCACAACATTTTTAGCTCTGTCTAGCATTTCAAGATGGAACCATCTGCCAAAACCCAAAAGCCAATATGAGTATGGAGGACCTACTGAGCCACAGTTTCCTTCCTCTGCCTTAGAGTCCTCCCTCAGTTCCCTCAGCTCAATTAGTCATAAAGAACTACCAGAGCTGAACATTTTGTTTCTATCCCTGTGAGTGTATGAAAATTGAGTGGTGGTATAACCAAGATTCTGGTTGTTGTTGTCTGGTTATTAAAGGTCAATAGACCTTTATGGCAACGTTCATGTATGCAGGTTTATTAACAGTCTTCTCAATGAGGACATGAAGAGATAGTTTAATTTTTTGTTCTCATATAAAACTTAATCTCAGTTGGAATCACAAGTAGTTTTGACTGATAAATGCCTTTAATCAAAAAATGAAATCTGTGAACATCTCTTGTTTTCAGATAATTAGCTCCATCTGTAGACATGTTCCATCATGATCTCAATCCTTGTTTGGACAAACATGAAACGTAGGCATTCTTCTTGTTTAGAGTCCCATAACTTTTGTTGTATCCACTGAGGCTGCTGCACCTCATATACATAAGATAAGCTTGTCTCACACTCATAAGAGAGAACATTTAAGTCTCTTCTACCAAGTAAAGATAATTTTTATAATTGACCTCTACCACCTTCTTGTCTTCTAAGTATGCAATCTTATTTTTATAGGAAATGTTTATGTATTAAAAAGGCTCGTATAATTCTGAAACATTTGTTTTGCCAGCTACAGTCATCATAGGCACATTATTAAAATTACAACAGTAGCTGTTCTCTGCTAATTTTGTAATGTTTTGACAGAACTTAAGTCATGAATGTATGTTTGTGCTACTACTCATCCGTGAATCATACCACCTAATTCAATGGGTCAAGAAGATAAATAGATGTGGTCTTTGGGAGATGAAAATTGCTTCTTTCACTTGTGACTTTGAGTTTGTTTGTACACCACTTTTGTTGGAAGTAGCACTGGTTGATGGAGATTATGGAAAAAGCGGTGACTTATTTTCCTAACACTTGAGTGAGTGGTGATAGTTGTCGGAGGATGTGATGACAGCATAAAAGTGGGTTTTAATTTTGGTTTTGAAGTGGGTGGGGGTGGGCAAATGGATACTCAAGACACATTAATGAAGTTATGTTGACAACTGTTAAGTGTGAAGTCTGTCATGTATCTCATTGCAATGAATGTGTCTTTATGAGCAAACTGCATTGGAGACATCTGTCCAATTGTCAGCTGTAATTAAAAGATGATTCGGCAGTGGACATACAGTTGAAAATGAAGGACAGGGTGCATTTTTTTTTATGTGGGTGTGTATACTTCTGTTTGCCAAAAGTGACATATTTTTTTTACCAGCTAATTCTTTCCAATTAGCTACTAAATAAAAAAAATGAACTGACTTTGTTTTTTTAAGGAAACAAATTTTCTCCTGTAGGAGATAATTCAAACACTTCAAAGGAAGAAAATAGATATTTTTTTTATTATGTCCTTGTTGGCGGCATTCTAGAGATGCATAGAGAAACTACATACTTCCAGAAAGTCTTGATAAAGCATGAGGTAAAATGTCACTTGTCAACTATAAACAAAGAAATGGATACTGCTTGGACCAGGGTAGCTCTCTGCTTGCACAACGCACTCACTTGTGATACATATCACAGTTATGTGTTATGATCCACTTTCCTAATACCTTTCTGACTCTACTATGCATTTTGGTGCTGCTTTCAAAGAAGCTTGCAGGTATTGTAAAGGAAAAGACAGTGGGTTTCTTCTCATAAGGGATGAACAGTGTTTGGGATGGTTGGCTGATTTTTTGCCAGGCACACAGCTTCCCACTGCATTCAATCTGAATTTAAGAAAAGTAGATACCTATTTGAAGGAAGATCCAGGCTTTTCTCAGGTAGTTGAATAATCTTGTGTAGCAGTTAAAGCTTTTCTGCAGCTATCAATGGCTCCACTTCCAGTCCAAGTACTAAAATATCTCTTCCTAGCTCCGGCTGATATTAAAGGGAGTTTCCCAGTAAATGACAATGGGAGTAGTTGTCAAGTTGGTAGCATACTTTGAAAAGCATGTGATGAGAAGAGCACAGGTTCACAGGATAATCTGAGTTGGAAGGGACCCACAAGGATCATCTAGTCCAACTCCCAAGCGAACGCCCACCCAGGGATTGAACCCACAACCCTGGAGCCATGGGTACCACACTCCATCCACTTGAGCAGCCTACACCTATTGGAACCTTGGATGCTGTTTCATCTCTTGTAGCAATAGCTGTATAGATTTTTCTTTTTATACTTCTTGATTATCTTTTATGACCTCTGGACTGCCCTTCATTTCCCCCTCCATCTTGGCAGAAAACTTGGAAGCAGCCACAAAGTAACAGGTCTAATGTCGAATTCCAGAACTGGAAGCTGTGACTTAGATGTAACTGGAAGCAGTGCTATTTGTCCTTGGTTAAAGATTGATTTTACTTCCCTAGTGAAAACACTAGGACAAAGAATCATGCTGATTTAGGTGGTCAGTAGCTAGACTGAAGGGCCTATTAGATACCTTGTCTGTGAGGTGAAGGAGTGAGGAGGAGTTGAAAATGAGAACCTTTGTTTAAAATGAATCTGTTTCTTTTCCACGGCCACGTTTTTCAAGTGTAAAAGGTATCAGCTTCTTTTAGAGTTGTGTGTTTAGAAGCTGTGCCTGCTGCTAGCAGTAAATGAGTTACTTAATGGGAAGAATGTTTGCAAAGCCTGGAGAGAAATAGCAGCTGCTTTTATAAGTGAAAAAACCCCAAACCCTATAACATTTAAAAACTGTAGCATGATCAAGGATATTTTTTTAAGGCCTGGATGAAAGGAAATTAGTAATGTGTAGGGAGTGCTGAGTGGCCCAGGCACCTCACCTGTTTTATTCCTCACTGTAGAGGGAATTCGAAGTTCAACACCAGATGGAAAGCAAACCCAGAGTCACATGAACTACTAGCCAGCTTCCTTCAGCAACATTAATTTACAGTCTCATGAGAGAACACCTTGGTTTGCTGCCAGTTTTGACTTTAAGAAAAACTGTTGGAGGACAGAGCAGTGCAGGCAGTGGTCCCTTTCAGGCCACAGCATCTGGGCATTGGAGCAGACAGCACAGGCTCCTGGCCGGGATCTGATTCAAGCATTACAGAGCACGTCTGTGCCCCAGCTCCCTGCTGAAAAGCAACTAAATTATACTAAATTAATTGTACTGCAGAACTCTCTGCCTGCCTGGTGTATTACAGGGTGCTGGCATCTTTACACTATGGAAATAGGCTTGCCAAAACTTGTGTCTGAGGTTGGCTGATATGTTTTGCATTGCTGGGTCCTGCCAGTGGGTTCCTCAGTTGTTTGGTGGGAGGTGGGCAGTGGAGGTGGGGCAGGCCAGGAAAAGGAGCTGTTTAGCTGAAGTCTCTTTGATGTGCTATTTGCAGTGCAGTGGGATGACATAGTACCTCTCCACTTTTTCCAGCAATCTTGTCTTGAAAGAAGGATGTTTCACTGATTTCACAGAATCACAGAATATTCTGAGTTGGAAGGGACCCACAAGGATCATCGAGTCCAACTCTTAACACTGTCTTCCTGGCAGGAATTGAACCCGGGTCTGCCACACGCCAGGTGGGGACACTTACCACTGTACTAAAGTGGAGTGTATTTCCAAATTACCTTATTGCCTGTTAGGGTTTTTTATGTGACTCATGGATTCACCTTCCAATCTTCTGATGTTTCCTTTTGTGTTCTGTTCAAACTATCCAGGAGTCACGGTGTAATTTTTTTGTTTGTTAATAGTTCTGAGGTGCTGTTAAGATTTCAGATGTGTAAGATTGTGACCGAACAAGGGGCAATGGTTCAAACGGAAAGATGTAGATTTAGAGGCTTTAGATTGGACATAAAGAAGAAATTTTTTGTGATGAGGGTGGATCCAGCACCAGAGGGTAGCACCAGAACAGGCTGCCTAGAGAAGTTATGGATATCGTACCCATGTAAGTGCTCTGTGCAACCTTGTTTAGTGGAAGGCGTCCCTGCCTGTGGTTAGAGGGGTGGATTAGATGATCCTTGAAGGTCCCTCCCAACACAAACCATTCTATGACTCTATGGAATGCCTTGCACTTTGAGTGTTAAGCATTCATGCGCAGGGAACTAGAAGTATGTGCTGTGACACTAGTGACTCAAAGGGTTGTACTCTCAAAGAATGCAGAAGGCTTTTTGACAAATGAGTTGGTTTTAGGGTTTTTTGAGTAAGATTTTAGTAAACCAGGGATAATTATTTTCACTGTAGCAGCTATGTACAGTCTAGGGATTTTTTGTCCATTTCAGTGCTAAACACAACATTTTTTCCTTTCACAATTTCTGACGTAGCTGCGTGAACAAAGGCAGATATTAAAGGGCTATCAAAGCTGTTGCCACACTGGTGTGTAGACTGGATGTGTTGATCTTTTAAGGGCTTGCAACAGATATGCTTGCCAGTTCATACGTGTAAGACATTATTCTTATTGTGGTTCAGTGATACAATAAATCTAATTTTGGGGTTCATGTTACTTGACTTTTTTTGAATTATTATGAAGTACTTGTGTTTATGTATGTGCATTTATATAAATGTGTTACACAAAGCGTTTCTCTTATGTAACCCCTGCTGGGTCAAGATGACTGAATTTTTTTCCCCACTACTGTAAGTTAACTTTCTGTAACAGGCCTTTGTGGTGAACGGGTATGGTGGATTGACCCTGACCCTGGCCAGGTCCCCACCAAAGTTACTCTATCACTCCACTACTCAGCTGGGCAGGGGAGAGAAATTATAATGAAAGGTTTCTGGGTCAAGATAAGGACAGGTTGAGATCACTCATGGGCCAAATAGACCCCACTTGGGGAAATCAGTTTAATTTACTGCCAATCAAATCAGGGTATGGTAATGAGAAATAAAACAAAATCTTAAAAGCACTTTCCCCTCAGCCCCTCCCTTCTTCCTGGGCTCAATTTCACTCCTGATTACCTTTACGTCCCCTGAGCAGTGCAGAGGGAAATGGATCAGGAGTTGTAGTCAGTTCATCACATGCTGTCTGTCACTCCCTCATCTTCGGAAGGAGAACTCGCACTCTTTCCCTGTTGCAGCATGGGATCTTCCTCCCATGGGAGACAGTTCTCCACAAACTTGTCCAACATGGGTCCTTCCCAAGGGCTGCAGTTCTTCAGGAACTGCTCCAGCATGGGTCCCTTGTGTGGAGTGCAGTCCTTCAGAATCACAGCCTCCTTTATGTATCCACCTGCTCTGTCCTCCGTGGTCTACAGGTTGATCTCTGCTCCACCATGGACCTCCATGGGCTGCAGAGGAACAGCCTGCCTCACCATGGTCTTCACTACGGACTGCAGTGGAGTCTCTCCTCCAGTGCCCGGAGCACCTCCTTCTCCTCCTTGTTCACTGACCTGGGTGTCTGCAGGGCTATTTCTCTCACATATTCTCACTCCTCTCTCCAGATGCAATTGTGCAGTTGTCGCTTCCAGCTTCCTAAATATCACAGAGGTGCTGCCATTGTTGCTGATGGGCTCAGCCTCAAGGGTTCATGTTGCAGCTGAGCATGGGAGAAGCTTCTGGCAGCTTCTTACAGAAGCCTTCTACCAAAACCTTGCCATGCAAACTGAATACAGTGGGATAAAGTCTGTTTGTGCCATTCTAACTAGATGATGCTGGATCACGTGTCATTCATCCCCCTACAGCTTCTTAGCATGGTTTGTAGCTGCTTTGACAGAAAAGGCATCAGGTGTCTCTCCATCTCAGTGGTCTAACAATGCAGAGACCTCCATGTACTTATGATGACAGTAGCATAGCCTGGGAGATGCATATTATTGTTAAAAATCTACTAGCAGTATCACCCACATATTTTGCACCTTGCCTACCAATCGGTCTTTTGTGTTACCAGAGGGGTGAGAAGAGTAATATTCTCGAAGTCACAGGTAGGAAAGGGAGACATTTACTTATTGGATATATTAAGGATCAGCAGACTTATTAGAGTGATAGTGTACAGGTGGGGAAAGATTTACATCAGCATAAAACTACAGGTGAACTCAAAAACATCACTAACTAGGGCATTGGACAGCATCTCTGACCACATAGTCAGGTAAGTGGCTGCAGCTTATGATGTGAACAAAGAAAGGGAAGGAGGCTATTTCTCCACCTCACCTCCAAATAAATAGGTTGGCTGGCTTTCTTGTCTCTCACCTGTGGCTTTATAAAGCTTTGCATCAGTACTATATGCTCCAGATGCTCCATCTGTGCAAGTGAGTTTCTTGCAGTGCACAAATCCTAAACTAATTGGATAAGGAAAAGGTGGTACTTCCAGTACTGCAAAGTGGTTTACCTTCTGCCTTGCAAAGGATTTAGCAACCTTGCTCTCCACTGGACATTTAAATCCCAGAGCCCCAACAACAGAGTCTATGTGTTGCATTCTGTTGCTGTTGCTTCTCCCTTCAGTTTTAGACTTCCTCCACCTTCTCTGTCTTCATGGACACAGACAGAGGGGTTGACATTTTGCACACATGCCTGAATTGTCCTTGAAATAAATACATTAAGCTACTAACTTCAGGCACTCAAAAAAAAGTATATCCATGACAGCACAGTGGACGTTTGGCTGCAAAATCCACTGGGTAAATTCTTAGGGCAGTTAAATACTCATTATCTGCACTAACATTTAGCTATGTTCTACCTGAATTAATGCAACAATGGGTAAGCGGCAACCACTCTGAATCAAGGGCCAGTTAACATGAGACTTTATGAATTCACAGAATATTCTGAGTTGGAAGGGACCCACAAGGATCATCAAGTCCAACTCTTAAACTGCACCACTGCCTCCCTGGCGGGAATCGAACCCTGGTCTTCCGCATGACAGGTAGAAGCAAAATACCTAAACAGTTGCTGGAAACCCATTGTAACTGTAGGATACCTTTGGCAGTAACAAAAGTACTTATTTTGCTCCTGTTGAAACTTGCTAATGTGCATTTCCAGCTCCTGTCTACAAGAATGAAAAGCAGTTTTAGCATATGAATAGAAAAGCCTTGCTGCACTTTCCACAAGACATCAAATGTACAGGAGAGCAGAAAGGGTGTCACTGTGCTTGGGTCCCAAAGTGCAGGGTACACCTGTGGAATGTATTTCACACAGCAGCAACTAATAAAACCTGGGTTTTTGCATCTTGATTCACAGAGCCCATTGTAGAAAGCTGGTGAGTACTGGCCACTACTGAGCAGAACATATGAACAGTACTATCAGGAGGGAAACATTATCATTTATTAGATTACAGCCAAAATGGTTGAGTAGTTTTTTAATCAACAAATCCTAAACAATGCAAATGCAAAACAAGTATCTCACAGTGTGCTTTTATTATTTTTTCACAATATAAACTAGACAGACATGGAAAGTTTAATGGCAGCATGTTCTTATAACATTTTAAAGACAAATAACAACATAATCATATTGAATGATGATAAACTGACAAACTACATTGCCATACATACATCTCCAAAGATACTGCATAAACAATATCTGCTTATGTACATTTATGCTGGTGATAATTAAAATTCAAATATTCAGAAGGAAAAGAAAAAATATGCAATTTAAATTATAAAAATATACAGGTTTTGTGTGGAAATCTTAATGCTGTGTTACTTTCTGAAGATAATTTTGGTGTGTGCTGAAGCTGCATTAACTTAGATTAGAAGTGTGATTTAAACCAAATACAGATTAAATTAGCTCTTTTGGCTTCCTTGGATTTAGCTTTGTTGGAAAGAGAGATAGGAATGAAAAACAAAGCTGTGCTTTCGCAATGAGAAAGAATTTTTATGCTCATAAATTAAAAGATGCATAAATTTTCATATAGTACTGAGCCATAAACTCATAATACAAATTAACTGTTTTGATAGTTTGTTCAGAGATAAAGGAGAAAGAAGACAGGCTTTAAACATGCTACTTTACTATACGTTTAATCAATAGGACCTCTTGGTTTGTGGAGTGCAGGTGCACATCTACGCCGTGTCATGCTTCAGGGTAAAACCATGCGGCCCAGACTCACTGCCTCAGCTGGGGAGACCACGGGCATGCAAAGACTGGGGGTACTGCGTCTGCTTTCTTTGAACTGCATCCCCCTCATGTTGCCTCTCCATACCTGGTTTCAGATTTTTGTCTTTGTAATTGTTCCTTATTAGTGCAAACCTACTCAGTCTGTATAATCCCCAATCGCAGCAGCAAATTGATGGATTTCTATAGACCAGATAATTTTATAGTAATTTATAAATAATTTTGTAATTGAAAATATTTAGTAATCACAGCCACGTAGTGCACACGTTTGTATCTGCTTTTAGTTAAAAGTAATTTTCAGACCATCTTAGGTGAACTCCTGCAACATGTGAAACTAAAGATTTTCTCACATACCAATGTCATTCTCCATACCTTCCAGTCCCCTTCCTTATCTGTATATTCTCTTTTACCTCAACAGCCCCATGAGTCCTTTGGTGGATCCTGTGCTTGTTCCACTAAGAAATATACTCTGTGTCATCTCCGATTTCAGAATGCTTAACTTTCAGGATTTTTTGCTTGTTTTTCCATCTGTTCTAAGTTATTGATCTATAACAGATCTTAGGTGATCTAACAGATTGGGTTTTTTCAGAAGCAAAATACTTTTCTTCATTATTTTCTTAATAAATGGAATGAAAAAGAACTAAGGACACATAAGCTGAATACAGCAAAATCAAGTATTTCTCCTCAATGCCCATGGATTTGCTGTTTTTCAAAAGATTGCCTTCAGCATTAACAAAGTTGTATAGTGAAGAATAACTGTGGGGTCTCTGCAAGCTTTTTCTCCACCCTTGTATCATCCTTTTCAATGGAAAGGATGAAAGATAAAAAAAATTCAGGTAACAATCATCTTTAACCAACGAGATATTTCAGTCATCTGTTTCCCTCCACTTCTTGACTTGTTCCTTTGTTGACCTCTGATCTCCCACATCTAACCACTTCAGAAGTGTCTCTCTTTTGGTTTTTGTTTTGTTTTGGTTTGTTTTGGTTTTTTTCCTTTTACAATTTGGATATGCTGGGAGTGGTCAGCTGTTTGTGCATACCTAGTGACAGAGGATGGATTTTCACTGAAGTATAGTCTTTGAGCATGGAAGTCTGTCTATACAGCATTTTGTGGGGCAAAATAACCTCACATGAAGTTGTAATGAAGAGTAGGAAAGACAGGAATTATTGCAAAAGAAATGCAGGAGTGAAAGGAGAGGATTTTATTTAAGAAGTTCAAGCTTTTATATACATTCAATGTTTCTAATATGTTTATTAATAAATGTATTATTGACTATCATTATACCTAATGCAGCCACAATACTGTACTATTCTGCAGTCAGGATGGGAAAACTTCATTAGCTCTTTAATAAAATAAAATCATTAACAGTCATGTTGACTCTTCTTTTTGCCAGGTATTATCTGATACACTGGGAAGTCCAGTGAGTAGACACAACAGAACACAAAATCCTCAGTATTTATTTAAATGTGTATCATGTGTCATCTTCATATTATTTCTAAAGCAGCTTTGAAAAGACTTTAGCCATTGGAAGGTATTAAATCTAAACTCCATTCAAATTATCCTGGTAGTATAGCAGCACTGGAATCGATACTTTTACTCCTTTTGACAATGTAAACCTTTAATAAAATAAACAATATTGAAAAAATTTGAGGTCTAATAGTTTATAAACTTTAATGGGCATATGGGCACAAATTGAACCAAAGACTAGATTGTGAAATGAAACATTAGCTCAATACCAGCCAATTCCAGTTGTGCAATTGGCTGCAGACAAATTCAACTTGGAAGCTGAGAAAAAGACCAAAGCCCACACTCAGTCCGCAATATTCAGTTCCTCTGATTTCAAATATTCTTCGTACAAACCCTAAATGAACATGCCCACTTCTTACAGAAGCACTCTGAAAGCGTTGCAGGTACTTTTTGTTTGATGGTGGGATTTTTCCTTTAATCAAGCATAGTTCACATTTTTGTGTTCTTAGAAATACATATTTAATTTCCACATTTCTATAAAACTAAGTAATTTCAAATTTGAAATACAAGCTTGCTCCATCTTTGCTCATACAAAGTGTAGGTGCCATGACTAAATAGCAGTAAAATGCTGAGATGTACAACTCTTAAAAAAACCAAACAAACATAAAAGCAGCTTTGAAGACACAACATCAACTACAGCCTTAACATTGAACATATTACATTCCCGAGTTACTGGAGATATTTTGCATATAATGCCACAAAGTTATTCAACCGAAATTGTGAGGTTGGAGCTGCAGTTTATTCACTGTATGTTTTTCACCCTTTCACCACTTACATATTCTATGGTACATTTTGTCCAGAGCTTTGCAATCTTTCCTTTTATATCTGGTTGTCTATTTACCCCAAAATCCCAGATTTCAATAGTTTCATAGAAAAAAATAGAAGCACGGGACTTAAACCATTTGAAGCTGGACATTTCCATGCCTCAGAGCAGTCCGTGGCACACACTTCAGAGTCTTCGGTTTCCAGGGGACTCTTGGTCCCCTTTGAGCTCACGGGAAGCCCTGCTTTAAAAGGCATTGATGCATCTGTTTCAGAACACAGGTCTGTTTATAAAACTGTTTTATGTATTCTGCATTAATTTTTACTTGTGTTGCATTTTGTAACATGAGCAGATGACTTCACACCTCCCACTCCCCCTTTTCCTTCACCCTATTTTCACTTGAGATGACAGTAGGCACCTGCATGATCGAGGTGTCAAAGAGTCTCTGTCCAGAGAGAGGATTTTGAGTTTCTTCATGATCTTTTTTACTGTAGACAGTCTTAGGAAATTGTTGGCATGAAATAATTTTGAGGGCGAGGGGCAGGATGATAAATCTCACTTTCTTTTCCTGTTATGAAAATGAACTTGGGTTTGGTGTCCAGTTTGATAAACAAGGATAGTCAGAGCTAATCTGTAACTTAGCTAAGGTCTGCTTCTTGCCAAATAAAATTAAGATCTTTTTCAACTTTCAGGGATTTAGAGACCACATCTAATTGGTTTCAAACCCCCGGAGGAACACTGTAAGTAAGCAGGATTAGTTGCAGATATGAGCCCACTAAAGTGGGACACAGGTCAGGTCTTCAGACACTAGCTCTGCTCTGTCAAAGCAGGCACTTAAGGTCTCCTGATGTTTCTGTGTCAGTAGCCACAAAAAGCATTTCACTGCTGAGAAAATCACTGGAATAGCAATTTCCTGCAAGCCCCAAAGATTTAACATCACGCTTCTTTAAAAAAAAAAAGAGGATATATTTTATGTGGGTATTGTGATTACGATGTGATGGCACAACCGGTAACTTGAAAATACAAGTTTAAAAGGCAAAGGCAATCATATTTCCAACTGTTCTTAGGGACAGGCAAGTGTCCTTCAAGAAGTTTCTGTCTTGACTCCACATATGTACCATGTTGAATCGTTTACTACGTCAGTTCTTGCCAGCAGGACAGGGTGAGAACTTTGTTCATGCTGACCTTGTCTTTCAGATCCCTCCTGGAAAATGCAAGGAAAATCAACACAATTTTGCAGGCTCTAGCAGCTCAAGTAACTGCCCTCGTAAGTGTAAGCAGGTAGGTCTTTGTCAGTATATTCGCTCTTCAGAGATAAAATAATCCAGCCAGCGGCATTAATTAAAAAAGAAAAAGAACCTAAAATACTCTGGGGCTCATTAAAATTAACAATATGATGTGATGACAGATAAAATTGCTGAGGTTCTGAAAATAGCAGGTTAAACTGTAAGTATCTTTTAATAAATAATTTTCCGGCAATGTAAAAATAAATGGTATTTCCTTTGGCAGTAATAGCTGATTTAATCTTTCGCTGGGAAGTTGCTTTGCTCATAAAGTATCATTGTGCTACAGAAAAAAAAATATTATTTTGTTGTTTTGAACACTTTTGTAATCCACAATAAACTGGGTGACTCTACTTATGTCCAAGATAAGCGCCAAGGGTGATGCAAACTCCCACCAGAACCAGACTCAGGACAGTCTTCAGAGAGATCCAGGAGAAGTCAAACAAAGGCCTCATACTGTTGCCATACAACTCCACAAAGGCATCCTGGAAAGGGAAATAATCAGAAAGGGAATATCAGAATTGCAGTAACTTTTTTGGGGGTGGTGAGGAGGCAAATTTTTCACCTTCCATGGTCATCCAATAATCCCGCCAGCACAAGGAAACCATATAAACCTATTAAAATAGGGATTTTGGAGCTCTGTTTTTTGTGCAGTGCTTAACAAAAGTTCTCTTGCCTGTTTCTTTACAAATATGGCTGCAATTACTTACAGTTGTGACTTCTCCTTTGGGCACGCCCAGTCTAGCAGAAAATATGTAAGCATCATTTTTAAAATACAAGTTACCACTATTTTGGCTCCTGAATGTGGTCTATACAAACATCCATAAAGGAGGTAAATGGACCTTCATTCTCCAAATCTTTCATTTCCACTGGACTTGGGACACCTATATTGCAGGTCATTTTCACTGAAAATAAAGCAGTATTTGTTTGGTTCCCTTGGGATGGTTCAGAAGACTGTGTGTACTTGCCTCAGTTGTTTCTTCCATATGAACTGAAGCTGTTAAGGTTTTGTTACACCTGTGATGGTCTTTCATAACTGTCATCAAAAAGGGTGATACCATCCTGTGCTCCATAAAAATCTGGTGGTGCATGCAGGCACCAGGTGGGTAGGGCTGGATGACGTTGGGCCCCTTCCGGCTCGGAGTGGCCTGCTAGACTGTGAGGGATCTAGGTTGGTGTTATGCTCTGTGATGTGCTCTCGGTCTCCTTACGGGTGCTAGATGGTGAGTTGGACTAGATGATCCTTGTGGGTCCCTTCCAACTCATAATATTCTGTGATTCTGTGTGATTCTGTGATTCTGTGAAAGGCTGTTTAAGCAGCAAAGGTAAAGCTGTTGTGACTCATAAATACAATGGGATTTGACTGGACTAGTGATTGAATTGGTGATACACTGCATGTAATGCCTTTCTTTCAGGTTGCAATTCCTAACAAGCATGAAGCTTCAGAGCATTCCCAGAAGACAGATAAATCATACTGTATGGCAGAAAAGCAATAAATAGCCAAGCTGAATGACTAAAAGTATGACAAAACTGATAGCATCATTTACAGCAACTCTTAGTGTGCACCCAGTTAAGGTCTGCTCCCAAACTACTGAGATAAACTCATGAAACAGCTATCTAACATGGAGGTTTCTGTCTCTACTTTTATTACTCTAGACTTCCCATTTTTCATAGAAGTTAACATTCTCTAACAACGTTGCAGTGCCTTTAGCTGTCTTGCAATGTTCACAGGTTCACAGGTAATTCTGAGTTGGAACGGACCCACAGGATCATCTAGTCCAACTCCCAAGCAAATGCCCATCCAGGGATCAGGCCCGCAAGCATGGAACCATGGGCACCACGCTCCATCCATCCAAGCCTCCCACCCTCTAGACCATGTCACTGAGCTTCTCATCGAGTCTTCTCTTAAACACCTCCAGGGATGGCGACTCCACCACCTCCCTGGGCAGACCATTCCAATGAGAGATCACTCTCTCTGTGAAAAACCTCTTCCTAACATTCAGTCTAAACCTCCCCTGGCGTAGCTTAAGGCCATGTCCTCTTGTTCTGGTGTCGTCAGTCTGAGAGAAGAGATTCACACCCACCTGGCTGCAACCTCCCCTGAGGTAGTTACTATGCTAGGAGATAACCTGCCTTCTAAAAATGTATTTATGTTACGGTTTACAGCAGGAATTGAGGAGAGAAAGGTCTCCATTATTAATGTAAAGCTTCTAGCCAAGGTAATTTTCTGCAAATTATGTAGTTAAGTAATTCCCTCATTAATTCCCTTATTAGCCATCTCTTGTTATTGTGAGACTAGGAGTGTTTGTGGTTTTACCACGAGAGGGCGTGTAAGGTTTTTTAATACGTATTTCGACTTCCACTGGCTAGACAAGCTACCAAGACTCATATAAATAGATACGTATTTACTTCCAAAATATATTATTACGGTAAATAATGTTGGTACATGTTGTAGGTCTGAGTGGACGTAAGTAGGTAAGATTTGGTAACAGAGCAGCCATAGGTTTTGGCCAATAGAATGATGTGAAAACACATCTGCCTCTTGCTGTTTCTCAATGGTTGTTCCTCTAGGCAATCATTTTCCAACCAGCGTTTCCAAAGGTATATTCTTAAGTGAAAGCAGCTTAACCTTTTGCGGGGAGGACTGAATGTTTTAATTCAAGCTCTTAACTCCAGAGAGAAATTGGCAACTTTTGCTTAGCTGCCTGTTTTTTGACATAGACATTTGCAAGCTCTGGCCTTAATATTCTGCTGTGCTGCTGCAGAGCTGAAAAGGCACACTCATTTTGCCGTGCAGCTCTTTGGAAAGCTGCTTTTATTTCTCCTTAAGGCTATAAAGTAACACAATATCCTAAAACGTTACAGACTGGTCTAAATCCTGTTGTCGCCAGTACAGACTCACTGACTTACACGAGAGCCTTGTCTGTATAGGGAGTTCAAGATCAGGTCTTATAAAAATACAACAAGGGTAAAGTTCAACACTTGGTGATATTATTATGAGTGGAAAAGAGAGGAAATGAAAAAAAAAACCCAACACTCTTATGGAGACGCAAGTCATGTGAAAAAATTTTAACGTTAAGGTTTCCATGGTCTCTTTTAGTGGAGACAGTCTCACTTCTGTATATTCCCTACAGTTGACAAATACACAGCATCAATAAAAAATTAGCATAATTTGTGCCTCCTTGCTATCCTAGTTTAGGAATATTCCTCCCAATTTTTCTGTGAGACCATTTCCAAAGATTCAGTAGATCTCCTGGTATTGGGTATGAAGATGAAGGGTAACAGAAAACCTTGGATATAAGGCAAAAGTATGGCTTAACCTATGGTTCAAAAGAAATATTAACAAAAAACGTGCAGCATGCAGTACTTTTTAGTCTGAGATTATTAAAATAACATGAACTCAACCTAATGGTGTCTGCACTATATATTACAAGTAGCTCTTTATGATCGTTCCCCCTCCCCTTCTCAAACATCCTGATTAGGCCTATTTCCGAAGCTTGTTTGAACAGCCTGTCACTATTTGTTTAAGTTTCAAACCTGTTTTAAATAAACACATGTCCATTTTATGTACTAAAACAAGGGGGATGGGGAGAGGGACGTATGACCCATTGCTCAAAACTATTTTAGCATGCAGAGAACTCTAAACAGAACCTTAACTGTTTCATAACGTTTCTCTCCTGTAAACCCATATATTTGCCATTGGATTTTTGTTGCTTAAACTGCTCTGTTTAAAATAAAGAGTAACTCTGCTAAAATAAATAAGATTAGGAAAATTGTTTGAAAAACTTGATGTCCTTTGAAAAGAACTCTTTATAATGAAAGCAAGAGTCCCCTTGGCAAATAGACGGAGGCAAGTTCTGGCTTGGTCAACCCTTCTGGAAGTCTTACACAATTGGAAAGAAAATCATTGCAGGCCTTGCTTTTAAGACCTTCAAGATTTAATGGGAAGTTATATCCTGGATGTAAAATTATATCAGGGCAGTTAAAATTATATAGAAAAGAACTCTTCAGTCAACTCTGTAAGTTTTTAAAAAGTCATTTCTTAAGAAGCTTTTATTAAATCAGTCCATTGCCGGTTTACTATGCAATTTTATATTGACTGTTCCTGTGAAGTAAGAAAGCTGGAGGTGGGGAAAGGAAAGATGCTCTGGTTAAGCTCCTCTTAGGCACAAAAGCACCTGAGATATCTGCTTCATCTACCTGTGCCTGATTATACCTGGACTGTACATAGGGAGGACAGAGCATATCCCTGCCCAGAGTTCCTGGCATTTGCAGGGAGCAAATTTGCAGGACAGAAGTAGAGTTTGTCACCCTGAGAGGATTAAGAGGCATACGGGTGCACTGAGTCAGGGCAGTCTCAAAACAAAGAGATCACACTATCCCACTCTTCCTGACCCAAATTCGGCAGCTCCGATCCAAGAAACAAATGTCACCTTTAATTACGTGGGCATTCTTTGCTTGTGGAATGAGCTGAGTCTGTTCAGCCTTGGTCCTTTTGCATCTCAGCTTTCACTCCAACCTGACAGGCAAAGCACAGCTTCCCAGTTGCAGAGAAGGATGCACTGTCCATGGGCTGAGCCCAGAGAAGCATTATGGCTCTGACAGCTCCTCACTGAAAATGCAGAGCGAGAAGGCAGTTTCTGCCTGGCATTTCTGGCTGAGGGGGCGGTGAGGAGAGCAAACATGAGGAAGTAAAGGCTTCCTTTCTCTACCTGAATCAAACAGCTGGTGAGGAAGTGACTTTATTTCCCTCGTTATCATTGGGTTGGCAGGATATCCTCTTGAGCCACATTGTATTGAATGAAGAGCCTGTAAGACTTCCATTTTACTGAACGGGAATTGCCTTGCAGCTATTTTACACTGCCCTCTCTGTGACTCCAAAACAAACAAACAAACACTCACTAGCTCCGGGCTTTTGAAGAAATTTGTACAGGTCTGAACAAGCCATCTTTGCCACCCAGTGTGGGGCAGGAGAGGGAATGGCATACGCTCTGATGCCGAGGTTTAGCAGCTGAATGACTTTTCCCTCACCCCTGCCTCCAAACAAATGACATAAATTCTCATAAAAGCTTTCGTTCCTATATGGTAACTCATTTCAGAAAGAGTTTGGGGAGGAGTGGGCGGACAGAACTGGTTAAGTCATCCTATGTTTTCTATGCAGTGAAACCTCATTAAAATGTCATCTTGAAGCTAATGAGAAAAATTCCTGGAACACAAAAAATAGACAAATGTGTAGCTGTTCTTTTCCCAAAGCGTTTATGGGTCTTTTATGCAAGCCTAAGTCGTGAGTACATGCAAATAAGGGCAGCTCAGACCTTGGCTGTTTTGTGCCGAGGTGTGGCGTTTCACAAGGTCAGTATCTTTTAGAGAGGCCGATATCTTTTTACACCTGGGAGTGCTGACATGCTGGTAGTCCTGCCAGGTGCACATTATCAAATTATAAAGGGAAGGAAAAGAAGGTGTCACCACACAAGCCCTGGAAAAAGAACCCGCCTGGGGAGTGGCTTTAGCAGGTGAACCCCTGAACAAATTCCCTTCTGGATTTTTTTCTTTGCCCCCTTCACCTTTGCCTGCAGTAGAAATGGTCTATTTTGGAGACATGGTTGAGTTGGGAACAGGGCAGTGCTAGGCTAATGATTGGACTAGGTGATGTTAGAGGTTTTCTCCAACTTCCTATGATTCTATGATTCTACTTTGAATCCTCTGTTTCCACAATGCCTGACATAGTCTTAGGTCTGCACCTGATGCATTAGTTCCTGGCTGCATGCTCTTTTCTTTCTCCAGTGGTACCTGAGATTTTTGACTTTTGACAAAACTGGTTTTCATCATAGCAGTTTTGCCCAACTTCTTTGTTCCTTGTCCTTGCTATCTAGTTGTATAAATTCTTGCATTGGTTACCCTGTGATCTTGAGGATGCATCTTCCAGGCCCTAGTCTTGCCGGGCTCTCACTGCAAGGCTGTGGGAATTAAAACCAATGGAAATATTATTTGCTTAAGACTGACTAAACATGGTACTCAGATGGAGATATCTAAGTAGCAAGGACTAATTGTGGTTAGGTTTGCTCATGAAAAGTGATGTGTGTACTTAGAAATATATAAATGTGAGTGGTGAATAATGGAGATAACTACTCCTCCTGTTCATGCTCCTAGAGAGAGACCCTACTGGAAGGCAGATTTCCTCCAGACCCCTGAGAGATGAGGAATAAAAAAAACGGGCTTTGAGGAATGGTCAGGCCACCTCTTTAAACACAGGATATGTAAGGTGTTGATCATTCAGCTTGGATGGAAACCCATCCCATGTTCAGACTAGGCCACATTCTTGTTGAACCAAGTCAGTATGAGAAATGTTTCAGCAATTTCGTCTTGGCGTCTCAACATAATTCACTTAGACGTGGCTCCGCAATATGTAAAAGCCCAGACCCAGTGAATGCTGCATCATTCTCCTATTCCTGGAAAGGCCCACACTATAAAATGAGGTATTTATGGCATCAGCATAACAGCTGTAATGTCACTACAGAAGCTAGCTGGTGGTACTTAATGAGTGCCACCTCTGAGGGAGCACTATTAGCCATGATGAGAAAAAGAAGTTGAGAGGACCTTCTGGACAAAATACTCTGTATTTAAACAAGGTGGTCAAAGCTGCTCTACTTGATCCTTCGCAATGTTCAGATTTTTTGTGGGTTGATAATCTTATTCAAGTAATCTGCTGTTTTACTTATGTTTTTTGCTTTTTTCTTTCTCTACTTAGCGGAATACTAGAAGTTGTGTGCAACTCGTACCCAAAAAACAAACGTGTTCCTACATGTGAATCACAGTGCACTGAGACCTGTTCAGTTTCAGGCCCCATTCATCTCCAGTTTATCAAATCCATCCTAGAGAGTTTGCATTCACATCCAACAGTAAATCTGGCAACACCCACTTGTGGATTTGTGAATCACTTTGAAGGGGAGAGCAGCTCTCCCAGAGCTCCTGGGGAGACTCATCTCATCCCGTAACATCACTCTTATACCTGCTTCTTCTGGAAAGAGGCTAGACGCATTAGGACCCCTGTCAAATCTTAAGAATTATGTACTTTAAAATAAAAATGATAAAATGGGCTTGAATGACAATGCAGGCCTGTTTTTGTCTAAATCTTGCTTAAAATCCCTGTCTCTCTTGTAACTAGCTTTCGGTATGACTGCCCTTACACTGGAAATAGCCTACCTAATTTAAAAGCCGAACTCTGAAGATTTGTCTGCAGCAGGTGCTGCATTGACAGTAGAGGGAAATGTGAACACATCCCCTGCTATGTTCCCTGCCTGTTCCAGCTGCCTGTGATGCTTTTAGGCTACTGGAGCAGAGTTAAATCATGTAACTGCCTGGGAAATGGGAAACGA
Source organism: Pitta sordida (assembly GCA_013390025.1). NCBI lineage: Eukaryota > Metazoa > Chordata > Aves > Passeriformes > Pittidae > Pitta > Pitta sordida. The sequence goes on from WEKX01028865.1 coordinate 477,834, forward strand.
AAGTAGTTGCTTGTAGAAGTGCTCAAAGAGCTGTGGCACAGTGTTTGTCATTAAGGCCATGGAGAGTTTCATTTAACAAGCACATCCAGCAGTGTTGGGCTCAAGGCACAGGCATGAGCAGAGGCAGGGAGGGAAAAGCAAGGTGGTGAGGCTGTGTTGAGGGACCCAGCTCAGGGTGGCCTTGGTCAGAAAAGGCTGAAGGCACGTGTGAACCAGATGGGTGAAACAGAACTGGTCTGAGCAGGTTGTCCCATTGACTGCACCACGAGGGACCAGTCACGCATTTCTCTGCAGCTTGTTTTAACATCCCTCAGGGACACTTTCCATCCCGTGTTTGTTGTCTCAACACTCAGTTCTGATCCAAACCCCTTTGGCTTGACTAACTCGTGTTCAGCGTTGAGCAAGAGTGGCACAGAGCTGAAGTGGTGGCCTAGGCGTTCCTTGGTGCTCTATGGTGCTCCAGTGGCAACAGGCCATGTGAAACCACCGTCACCTTCTGCAGAAGTGCCACCTGTTCCTCATGTGACTTGAAGCAGGCACTCTTTTTTTTTCTAGATCTTGTGACAAGCAACTGATTTACAGGGCTAGTGAGACAACACAGCTAACATTACAATAAAGTAACCTCACGATAAATCTGCAATTTAAGTGCAAAAACTCCCTCTGCTGTAGACTTCAATGGACAGTTGCACTTCTACCAACAGCCACCTGGAAAATATGAATTTGCCCATGTGTTTTCTTTGGCAGCCTACACCTCATTAGCAGCTCCGACCATTTCTGCTCACCTACAAAAGCCTTATTTGAGGTAGAGAAGAGGCAGCATTTTTTGGTCATTGCTGTCTCTTGCCATTTCCTAAGCCAGCCCTTCCCCCAGGAACTGTGAAGGAGGCAGACAGGACTTGGCAGTCATGCAGTTGGATGGGACGAACTGCAAGTGCTCCCTTTCCAACACCGTGCATGTGAGAATGGAGGCCTCTTGGTGACTTGCTCCATGTTCTCATAATTTCTACTTTCTAATACACAATTTCTTATCACAGCTAAATGATAATAGGAAATTAAAATAAGGGGGAGTTCCAAGTCTGCATCTCCTCAGAAAAGATTGCTTTTGGTTGGGGCACCTCCCCTCCTCCTTTTTGTCCTTTCTGTCATGTTCACCATTTGCACAAAAGAACATGACATGGCAGGCAAATGGAGGGCAAAGGAGAAGGTAAATGAACAAGCAGAGTCTGCACAGACTGAAACAAGTAGGATTTTAGACAAAATGAACTGTCTAACTAGGACAGGTGAAAACTGTCTGTTGTCAAAAGAGCTGAAACTTACTTTTAAGCCAAGATAGTTTTATTTATTGCCTCGCCTTAGGAGAGGGCTCATAGGTTAAGGTTGGCTGGTAAATCTTCAATTTTTGGATTCATCCAGAAAGTCGTCTGACAAGTCTTATCAGGTAAGAGCTAACAGGGAAGAGTAAGGAACACTAAGACAGTAAGAATACAATTTGCAAACAGACTAAAGGACTTTGTTTTGTTATTCAAAACAGCTCAAATTCATTTGCATACACAGTTGTAATTCATTAACTATGACCATTAGATTTATTCAAATGCCACCCTGCAGAACTAAAATACCTAATAAGAGGCAAACCACATCTGCTTGTCCACCTTCAAAAACAACACCAAAACAAACAACAGCCATGCTACAGGAGAATTGAGATCTTCTTCCATCCAAAAGAAGTACTACCAGGATGCAAGAAAGTGATACACCTCCTACCCATATGTATACTTTAATTCTTCTGTAACAAGAAATGCATAATACCTTGATGATACGTACAAGGAAGGGCACAAATTTTGCATGTTTCATTTTAGTAGGAAGCTTTAAAACTAAAAAATGTTACACACTAGTAGCAAGAGAAAAAGGGTTATTCTCTACTTTACTGGTGTCACTGTTCTGGCCGTATTCCTCAATGGAAACATGGCTTATACCAGCTGCAGGAGTACGCCAGCATGGTTGAAGTACCTCCCAAACAATGGGAGTTATACTGGCAAAAGGACTTCTCTCTAGTGTAAGTCTACATAGTGGGGAAGGGAATCACGCCAAAATAGTTATCTTTGTAGGCTAGGGATGTGATTTTTTCCCCATGAGATAGTTATGCTGGCCAGACTTTGTCATGTAGACCCTAGGAACTTTTTATTTGCAAAATAAGACTGTAATTTATTTTAACCAGATGTTCAGCACTGATCTGTGTCTGTGCACTCACAGCACACTCCAAGAAGTTTTTACTGTGAAAGACATATACCTTGGACACTGGTAAGATTTGAAAAGCGTAGTGCTGAAACTTTAGCGCTGTGCTGGGTTTGTCTTTCCTTTTGGTGGTAATGGGTAGCTAGTGTTCTGGGTATTGAGTTTTGCTGCTATCAATCAATCCCCCACAGATACTATAAGGCAAAAGTCTCAGCTCTCCCAAGTATCAGAAATTCACATCAGCTGCTGGAACAAGTCATGCCATTCCTTACAACCTAATGGTTGCTGGGAGCATAGAGTGAGAGCTGAAATGACCTGGGATCTCCCTTTTCTCGGTAAAAGGCAGGAGGTACAAGTGCCAGTTCCCTGAATAACAGATCCCTCTTTGTTTTCTTTTATGCCTTGTGTTCTTGAGAAGAGACGGAGGCTGGTTCTGCTACAGGACAGTGATCATCAGAGTGGTCACGTAGCTGTCACTGGAGCCTGATGTACCTATCACTATCAACAAGTTACACATACACATCCTTGAGAACAGCTGAAATACAGCTTAGCCTGCATTCCTATGACCAGTCATTCAAAACAGAAACTAAAGGATTTGGCTAACTGCTGCTTTTCCCACAACCCGCCCCCCCCCCTAAGCCTGCATGTCCTTGCAGATCATTCACAAAGGGCTGCACATTGACATTTCCTGTTGATATCGTTCAAAAGGGAGAATGCCAATGGAAATTGGATCTTTTAATCAACAATTTCTGCGTACAGCAAGTCAGATGAAAATTCATGAAGGATTTAAATCTATCATTGTGACCTTGAACTAAGAGCACAAGGAAGGAGAAGGCCGTTAACTTAGGCAGGAAAAACTGGTAATTACTTCATGTGTTGGTGTTTCCAAGTGAGTAGAAATTTCACACAAAATTTCAGATACTCAAAGGAAAGAATAAAAACCAAAATCTGGACTGTCAGTCAACGGAAAAAACCCCACACATTACCTATGGAATCATTATTGAAAGCTCCCCTACTTTCTAAAATAAGTAAGACCCTACAGATCAGAAGCTGCAAATCAAAGGTCCTTCATGAACATCGCAATTTTTTTTTTTAAATACTTCTAAGTGGAGGCAGGTGTACACAGCAGAGTGCAGCTCTACAGAGAGGAAGAAAGAGTTAACCTTGCACTGACCAAGCCACCTCAGGGGCAGGTATAGGGGTGCAAGCACTATGGGTATGTTAGAATTGTACTCCAGGAAGGCTAACTACTCTTGCTGTGAATCTAGTGCAACCACTGTCTAGAGGCAGCTCCAGAATCCCTGCAGCACTGCACTCTGCCGTGTAGATGTGCCCTGAGGCACTACTAGAGAAAAAATGACAGATCCTGCTCCTGGTATGCATGCACATGGCACTGCCTTCCTCACACGGCAATGTGAGCTGTGACTCTTGTGCCAGCAGCAGCTGCTGAAAGGCTAGTCTCTCTTGCCCAGTCACTTCAAAGTAGCCTCAAGAATTTCATTAATGCATTAATCTGCAATTAAAGAGCTGCCGTTGCTTAAGAGTCAGAAGAAGTGATTACAAAAGCAGAGGAATTCACATGTGGTAGAAGGAGATTCACTAGATCTGGAAGTAGGTACAGCAATCATCTAGAGGATGACCACAAGTAACTCCTGTGCACCGCCACCTCCTGCATCTGTCTCTCTTCAGGTGATGACCTGTGCACATCTTGAGGCTCTTTTCCTTGGAGTTCTGGCATTGCTGTCAAGATCATCTTCTCCCCCTAGATCTACTGCTATTTGCTGCTTCTGCCCTGAAGTGGGAAGGCACAATGATGGTTTCCATCAGCTTTGTATCAGTAGGGGTTTCCAGCCACAGTGGGAACTCTCAAATGGCAATTTATGGCTGAAATCTAATGTATAAGCGACAAAAACCCACCCAGGAGCTGCTTTCAGAATCTCCTATAATTAACTGTCGCTGCTACAAGTTTAGACAAAACCAGGAAATCACATGCAAAATTCTTTCTGATTTGCTATCTAATCTTCTTCTATCTAGGTTCTTACACCACACACATTGCTGTGGTATCTGAGCATCTTGGTGCCTGGATACAACAAGTGTAAACCCTTTTCAAGTTAGCAGCCTAAGCTGCAGTCCTGACACTTCTATATGCAGCCAACTCTTGCTATAAGCAAACTATGAAGACGCTTCTTCATAGGTTCCCTGAACATACCAGCTTCTCCTGTCTTTCTTCTCCTGTCGGATAAAGTAAGGTTGGGAAAGTTGCCAAGCATCACGCTAAACTCAAAACGACATTCAAATTGCATTGAGTAAATGAGTCAAGGGAGCCCAGACTGCTAGAATGTTACTGTAGCATTCTCAGGACGTTCTCCTCTGCATTAAGACTTCATTTTGTTGTGTGCTTGTCTGTCTTGTTTAGAAGATGCTCCACAGGAGACCAGAAAGTCATTGCATCCCTAATATGAAATACAAGTGTCTCAGCCAGCTACAAAACATTTGTTAGCGTCAAACTTTTGAGTAGGTTTTGTTTCTTTTTCTTTTAAGATTGGAGGTGTTTGATCCTGCGGTTACTGTCACTTGAAACAGAACTTCTGCTTTCAAAAAGATTTTAAATATACCCTTTTCTGATGGTCGTAAAATCGAAGCAAGAACACAGACAGGGACCAGTAGACAAAAAGGCGATGAAAAGAAGCTGTATTATTTCTGGATGAGAAATACTAGATACGGGTTTGATTGATTAAAGAACAAGCAAGGGAAGAGAAAAGTTAAGAACTTATCTACACTCTTAACAGTAAAGAAGCAATCCTCCCCCCAGGAGGAACCATTTATACTGATATCAAAGTGTATTCTGACTCATTAACTGAAATATGTTGTGCTGGTGGAAGACAGTTATATCAGCAAGATTTTGTCTACAGAAGGGTTTGCACTGGTATAATTTATATCCATTAAAAAAGTGAGATATGTCTCCACCATGGGTATACAGTAGAGTGCAAACCAGGCATGAAGCATAGGGGAAAAATTGCAGACCAATGTTTTGGGCTGTTTGACAAATCTGTGTTGTAGAAGTTCCTGTATGTCTATAATGCGAGCAGTTAAAATTACAAAGACTCTCAACAACCTGGAGCAACACAAGCATCAAGAAACTAAAAGTCAACCAAAGCATCTTCTTTTTATTCCCACAGCTTTAGTCATAGAGTTAGTGGGGAGGATAGAGGCTAAATTGAGCTGGTAATCACAGCATTAAGTTGATTTGACTATTAGAAAACTTTAATTTCAATGTTCCCCACGGGCTTTCTGGTATTTATTTCCGTATTTACTTCTTAAGCCTATTTAATACTTTGACCTGAAGGAAGAATTTGTACGAGCAAGAGGATTAAAGGTTCAAATTAGTTAAAGATAAAACAAATCTATTGATTTATTAAAGGCCAGTGTTCTCAGTGTCACCAGCAATACAATCTTATATTAAAATGTTAATACGCTAGAAATGAAGAAAAAAGACATTTTCAGCACAAGTTACAGATGGCTTTTGACTGGAAAAAAATACAGGGTTGCTTTGCATCCTTTTTGATTAACTTTCTAAAATATATCCTTTTCCTTTTTGCTTTTTTTCTGTCCTGTCCAAATGGCCTTTCTCTGTATGTAATAAACATGTGAGGTCAGTGAGTCTCTCTGCATGCCTACCTGACCCTGTATGTTGATTTCAGTCTAATTTTGTCATCTGTATTCACTCCCAAATTGTACCTCTTAACTTGCACTCCCCTTTCATTCATTGTTTTTTGGGGTTTTTTTTTGTTTTTTTTTTTTAATATGCTTTGTTCACTTTCCTTTCTGGTGCATGTTTCTTCATCTATTTCTTATGTGATTCCTTCTACCTATGGCTGCTTAATCTTCCTTTCGTCATTACTTCTGTCTTCACTATTCATTTTCAGGCATTCAGAACTGCCTTGCACAGTTTCTGCAAAGCATTTGTCCGTACACAAGTTATGCCTTTTCTTGATGCTATATTGCTTATTCCTGTCTATGGAGCTGAAGTTAGTGGAGATGAATACATGATTGTCATTGTGCCAGCTAATCATGTTTGAGCTGTGGTCCCAGCAGGTTTTAACTGCAGCTGGCTGCCACAATGCCGAGTGGAGCCTAGGTGGATGTGATTGCCAAGTCACGCAGGCATTGTGCCAAAGGGACTCCTCAAGGTTGTGTTGTGACACAGCGGTAGCTTGCAGTGAAGACCAGCCCTGCCTTGTACTCAGTGGTCGTCCAATACTCAGTTTGCGTCCCGAATAAACCCAAGTTGAGGTGGTGTTCCTCTAGAAGCACGCAGGGTTGGGTAGGAATATTTGAAACAAGGCATAGTACAAACACCACTTGTGTCTGGTTTGCTGTGAAGTCAGCACAAAACCATGCTCAGGAAGCAGGGATACTTGTGCACTGCACAGTTGTAGATGTGGACACTGAGTCCTACTCCATGTAATGTAATTCATGGAAGGCACAGCCTGTATGTTTTACCAAGAAGCTGGTAGCTGCTGAGCCATATGAGAAGCTCTCTGAAGGCTTTCACGCTCCCGGGAGGAGGAGCAGCTCATAAAGCTGCGTTTATTACTTCACCTCTGGCTAATTTTTAAGGGTCAATCTAGGAGGAGGAAAGTGAAGTCACTCTTTGTTGAATTTTTAGGGATTAAAATGCATACCTACATCACAGTTTGTAAAGAAAACAAATGATCATCACCTTGAAGAGATGAAAGTTTGATCCCCGAACATAGGAGCTGCTACACTGAATTAGCTTTCTGGTCCACCTAAATGTTAGTACTTAGTGAGTCAGCTACAATCAGTTGGTGATTAATACCCGAGTTAAGACTAATTTCTTCCTTCTGTCACTTTTCCAAGATAGTGTTGCGTCAAGTGTTAAGAAAATTGCTCTTTTAATTTGTGTGCCTCCTGATCTATTTGGCCAAGCTTAGGGGAGTAGCCCAAGTCCCTATTACCACAATTTGGTTAACAATTCTTTTGAGTTCAACAATGCTTGCTCTGTTTCCTTTTCTTAAGCTGGATATTAGCAACAAAGACCTGCTAATGTCTTTCCTTTCCAAAACTTGTTAAAACGATTTGGAATTTCTAGTTTAGCATTTATTTATTTCTCTTCAGAGATTCAGTTGCATAGTCCTTCCCACTTAAAGTTCAGCTAAATAATGTTCATGTTATCCTTCTATACAGCAGTATTTCCTCTGCCTCTGCAACCCAGTCTTTCTCTCCTGAACAGTTTGTAGGTAGGTAATTACGTTGTTCCACAATATTCCCCTACCACCCATTGCTACTGATATCATCCTCCATGACAAAATGCTCAGATTGCTCTTTTGCTTTTAAGGTTGTTACATTTGTCTAAACAGTTACGCTTATTCAACTCCTTTTTCTGATACCTTCTCAGTTTTACTGAATTCCCTTTTATGGATTTACCAAAATTACGACTCTCCAATGGTCATAATTGGCATCATATTCCCTGAATTCACAAGATGCTGCCATATATACAGATGTCTTTAATAGACATATCTGACTAATACGTTCCCTGGATCCTCGTAACTTCTGGCTTATTTGCAGGATTTACTTCTGTTCTGGTCCTCTCCATTTTCTAGGCTCTCCTTTCCTGAGAAGGTTACCATACTCTCTAACAAACTAAAATGCCTTCTTGCACAGTCTGGTCTGGCCACACTGAAAACCTGTGTAGATCTTGCTGCCTCATCACACTTGCATACGAAACTGGGAACAGCTGAGTCAAAGCCAATTGCCCTGTCTTGGACTCAAGAGTTTTCTATCTAGCCAAACGATGTTCCTTCCCAGACAGTTTGTCTTACTTACTGGTAAGAAAAGCTCATCCAGTGTTTCATGATATCCACTGTTTTGGCTGAAATTAATAAGCTTGCTGAGCTCATGTTCCTCCAATCGCATTCCTGGGGACAACTGGGGGTGTTTGTCTCGCCGGTCTCATTCTGACCGGTGGCCAAAAGCATCTTTAGTTGCAAAGAATCTCACTGTCTGCCAGAGAAGGGTGTCTACAGAGAACTCTGTAGCTACAGAGAACTCTGTAGCCAGACTTCTCTTCCATCAAAAGACTGGCTTCTTAAAATAAAGCGTTGGCCAGCTCATGCCTGAGAAGCCACCCTTCCCCTCCCAGATGACCTTTCAGCTTCTGAGCTTCCTCAATTGGTCACAGCCATTTCTGGGACTTCAAAACATTTGAAAGTAAAGAAGCAGAAGCTGTGTCAGATCAAGGGTCCTTAACAGAAGGTAAGATATTTTAACCTGTTCCATAGTCAAAATAGGAGTTATTGTCTTTTTATCTATCTGCTTAAATGTTAATAAAATGTTAGGCTTTCACCTGGGCAAATAACTGTCAATACTGTATTGCCCAATTCTTTCTCATTGCCACTGTAATGTATCCCATTTCCCTAAAAATACGCTTTCATGTTAGATTCTTAAACACATGAGTAGACACTTAACTGAGTAGACTGAGTGTCACAGTGGGGATCCCCTGCCTTGGTTGTCTGTTAGGCAGGTGACAAGTATTGAAAGTCTTGGGTCAAGAAACACACTACAAAGCTAGAGAAGAAATAAGTTAAGTTCCTGATCCCATTTCTAAAATTTTAATATGTAGTATGCATTAATAATCATCACATTGACGATAATTTAATTGAAGTTGTTGGGATTTAAGAAATCTTTTTTGATAACCAAGTTTGAATTTTCTGCACTATTTATTTGACAGGATTCAGAGTAGAGAATGAGACTGTAAGAACACAGAAAACTTTTCAATGAGGAGAGTGTTGGAACAAGCCACAGGACTGTGTAACCAACTAGTTGAACAAGGAGTGAATAAGTGACAGGGAGAGAGAATGGATGGGTGAAGATTCAGCACTCCCAGTCCCCATCATGCAAGAAACAGAGGGATTTCAATTACATAAGGAAAGACAGGAAATTGAAAGCTGGTAAGAGGACATACTTTTGCATGCCATCGTCAATTAGACGATTTTATTATGTATATAAAGCATTTAAATTAGTTGCTACAGAATGCTGAGAAGCGGGTTTAGTGAGCTTCAAAGAATAATTAAATACTTCTACAGTAAACAAAAGCCATTAAGAGTCCAAAATAATAGTAATAGTACATAGTAGTAGTAATAATGGTGGCAACAACAATAGTAATAACAATAATAACAGTAATAATAATGATTATAATAATAATGGAGGGCTTTTGTTTGAAGGATTAAATCAATCTCTGATTTTTGGGATTAGTATGAGATATTCAAAAGGACTATGCAGGATAGGGGAAAGTATGGGAGACGAGATTATCCTAAATCCACATCTTGTGGCATTTCTTTGCCTTCATCTGAAGCAGCTGTTGCTCAGCACAGCCACAGACATAGTCTGTGTCGGATACTTCATGATTTTGACAAAGAAGGGCAATTTTTAGTACTCGGGTATTATCTGAGCAGGGGAGGTTTCTGTCCTTCAGTATTTATAAAGATTTTCTTCTAAACTTTTCCTTGTTCATCTAACAAAAAATACTTTGAGAGAAAACCACAGATTCCTAAAATAATATTTGTATAAATTTAAAAAAAAACCAAAATAGTACATTTAACTTCAGAAAAAAATACATCATGTTTTTTTATCTGGAAAGCTAATGGGATTATACTAAAACAAACAAAAAAAAGCTGTAAGTTAAATGCTAGTCATAATAAAAGGTTAAGGGAAAAAGCGTAAGACATTTTTAAAATGGGAAAGTTCTTTAATCTTAGAGGGCACATTTTCATAAAATATTCAATGAAAGCTAAAAAGTAAACAGAACAAAACTTAGATTTTGTGTACGTGCTTTACCCAATTAGAAGGAATAGTAATTAAACATATAATGGTAGCAATAGTAATTAAACATATAATGACAGCAATAGTAATTAAACATGTAATGGCAGCAGCATAAAGGCTGTAGTAAAAAAAAAAAAAAAAGCAGCTGTGTTTCTTGCTTAACTGAAAATAAACAACCTGCTAACAATACTGAATTTAACCATGCACCAGGGTATAAAATGCTGCTGTTTATGTAGGGCTGCCTTCACTCCTTCGTCCAGCTATAGACAATGATTAAGTCCTGTTTTTTTAGTTGAATAAATCACAGCAGGGAGCAGGCTCTTCCAGGCTGCTCTGAGGACCATCCCTGCAGTCCTGCCCCGTTTGAGGCTGGACTGAGCGCTGGAAGAGGCCCCAGAAGTATGGCTAATGGTGCTAGGGCAGATAAGGCTTCGCTATGCCTCAGAAGGAAAAATGGATGCTGGGGCTGGAGCCAGGGGTAGAGGGGTAGCCTGAGCACAGGTGTTCTTATGGAAGGCCACCTGTAAGAGCAGGGACCCAGACTGTCTCCCTGCACGTGCTGGTGTTACAGAAAACAACAAAGCCACGTCAGTCTGCAAGACTATTGGTCTTTACATCGTCTCTGCTCTCCCTAGAGGACTCCTCAGTTTATTTTTATTTTTCAGCCTTCCTTGAATCTCTTTCATTTCCTCCCCTCCTTAATTATGCAGCACTACATTATATAATTTTAGATAGAACTATGTGAGCATTTTTAATGACATCAAGTCCACTAAAACTGATTCACAGAAGAAAATACAGCTTATACGCCTGTAGTGTGCCACAGCGTGACACAGTACAGAGTGTCTTTCTCACAGTCAGTCATGCTTCCCAAACTCCCTTCCCCCTCACCCAAGGACTTTCACTCACCCCTTTTCAGACCACTAAGCAACCACTGTCAATCACCCTTCACGCCCCATCCCACCACTTTCACTCTCAGTCATTTGCCCACTGCCTGTGACTCTGTCAGGATGCACCTCACCAAACCATTACAGACACCCACTCTTTCTTACTCACCTCCTGAACCCTTTCATGCGGGCAGGGATATTCAACGTAGCTCAGCTAGAGCTCTCAATACTGTGGTAAATGCAGAAAATTCGGAGAGAGAGAAAGGAGACAACCAAGTGATACAGGCATGAGGTGGGCAATTCCTCAGTCAGAAGTTTTAGCAGGTATGACTGCCTTGAAGGAGTTGGGGAGTGCAGGAAACTTATCAGCTTGAAGAACTTCTGCAATGCAACAACTACACCCAGAGGCAGGTCCCCCTAGGTTCAGTAAATATGCTTGAGAAAGAGAGAAAATGTCCCAAATGATTCAGAGAGGCAGATGCCTAATGTGGCTATCCCCACACTGCCCCCTGAAAAAGCTTCTCTCTCCCTTTCTTGAGCATATAGGGAAAGTCCTTGCCTACCAAAATCCCTCATTTAATCTGTGGATCTGAATGCATCATCTGTGAATGGTGGTAACAAAGTCCTCGTGTGGGGCACATGGAGGAGTGCTCCTGGAAGGTGAGTGTACACCAGCTGCAGAGGATCACCCACAATCGGAAACAAGTGGCTCTGCATGTGCGCAGAGCTGGGAAGTCCCCACAAACAGGCTGTCCATGCTTCCTGAGATCATGCACAGATAGTCTTCTCTCTGTTTCTCATGTAAAAAGGGTCATGATATTTCCCTCTGGGAATTATGTATTGTGGCAAGTCAATTCTTAGCTGTGTTTATCTTAAGTGATTTTATATTCCTGCATTAGTTTGCTGTAGTACAAAAAAAAATTGCCATTTGCATATCTCAGTTTTTAAGTGGAAAAGGATAATAATAAGAAGAATTTTCTCAACAACTCTTCAATCTGAACATTGCTTATCTTTTCTTTCAGCCTACTGTTGAATGATGTATCATTTCGAGCTAAGGGAGCCACTATTTGCCAGAACAATAGATACCTCTCCATGCCTGTCAAGTTAGAGTAGCTGGAAGGTACTATATTCAGATCTATTATCTTACAGAAGTATTATGCAGAATTCAAAGATACTTTTCTCTCTAAATAAATCTAAAGGCTAAATACTGGACATATACATATATGCATATGTGTATTACATATATGTATAATATACAACAATGCATGTGTATGTGTTTATTACGCTGAGTGGTCTGAACAGCAAAATGAAAAATCAAGACCTATGAAAAGAAATTAAATTCAGTATTCTGTTACTGTTTTCCCAGCTAATGACCATCCTCTAAAATAGTCTGATTCATTAGCAGAGTCCACCACAGAGTGTTTACAGATGCAATACATCCATCTTAGCCATTGTAAGGCCGAGTGCTAGACCCTGATCTTCGTGTAAGCACTGGCTTCATCGACAGCCTTTAGGTCAGCCTTTAGGAAGAGTTCCCATGTTTTCATTCGACTTGGACCAGGTCCTCGATATGCAAAACTGAACCTTCCAAAAGTTCAAAGAAAGAACCTCCCAAATGAGAAAAGGATCCCAGAGCTCTGCTTGTTGCTTTACCAGCGGTATCAGGGTAGTAGGTGCTCAGAGACCAGGCAGACCCTGGAAGAGAACGGTCTGGATCGTACACTGAGGATTTCAATTACAAGGTTCATTTAACCTGGAAAGCCTGCTGCTGCAGAAGGCCCCATAGGTTTCGTTACTCCTCCTTGGTTTTTCCTATCCTGACAGACATCACAGAGACACCATGCATAATAAGGGTTTATTCGAGCTTTCCGCTCGGGACTGTGACTTGACCCCAGACCATTGAAGAGCCAATCTTATCCCAGCTAGTAGATGCCTGCGTGAGATCTTAGAGTTCTTGTCCTTCACAAATACTTCTTAGACCTGTCTATTGCCAATTAAATCTCCCTATTGTGATGCACAGAATGATAGCAGCATTGTCTATGCTCACATATTGCCTAAACTGATAAAATGCTCAGTATATATTAAGAACATAAGTGTGCTCAGTCCATTCACAACAAACAATAAGTGCACAATTCAATTAACTAATGCAATTCATATTTCATTAGGACAGAAGCTGTTTGTGACCTTAAACGGACAACAATTTCATGATGGCATTGCAGAATTTTAATTAGATAGGAAAATAACAAAGACAAATGAAACAGGGAAAACGCACTGCCTGGCAGAATTGTTCCAAACAACTTAAAAACAAAAGATCCGGTTGTTCTGCTAAATTCTTCTCCTCATTCTCCCTTATTAATGATGCAGAGAACAAAACATTGTCTTTCTTTGCCTCTGATAAACCATTTGTAGAGAAGGTTATCTCAGAATTGGTAGTATGAACCTGCTACAGTGCCTAAAGGCACAGGGAAGAGAAATCTAAGGGCCTGCTTTATACCTTTTGTTTATGGGTACCTAAGTGAAGAGCAGCTTCCCTAAAAAGAATAGGTTTTATATCACTTTCTCAAATGTATAAATATTGGGCCCAAAAATTATTTGTGAAGGAAAGTGGCAAACCAACCAACCATGATTAATAAAATTGTTACTAATATTAGGACAAAATAACACACAAAATCACAGAACATAAAGGACAGTGATTAAAGCAGAAACGGATTCCAATGTTAAGCTGTTATGGCTGTAATGTTTCTTTCTGAGATACTCTTAAGAAAATGAGAAGAGATTAACGAGGTTAGTTATTACGGTCCTGTAGCAATTTCAGCCTTAATCCAAAATATTACCATGTATGCTGACCCTTATGTGAGAAAAATGGCTCCCTACAGTCTGTAATTCAGTTTCATTAGATTACTATATATTGCCAAAACTGTGTCCTCTTTTACAAAAACATAAAAGGACAAGATCCTTCAGTTTTTAGATAGTACATTTAACGAGATGGCAGATGGATGAAACTACCAGATCAGAGTTCACGGTCTGCAGAACAGGCTCCCCCCTCAGCTCCTTCCCAGACTATGACTTATGTTTTGAAGATAAAATCAGTACGTAAATAAATTTTGTACAAAGCTGGCCAGATTTTGTATTAAAGACAAGATGCTCTCTAGGAAGCAGTTGGATGTGTGGCAAGATGCGTCTGTTTAATCAGGATATTTGTTGATCTGGGTCAGTAACAGGATGGTTATTTGTCCCTGGCCAGTGGGTGGCAATGGCAGCAAATGGCTTATAGTAGAAAAGGATTGATTGTGATAAACATGTCCAGATGGGTATGATTTAAATCAGTAAATATATTGCTTTGTATAAAGAGATATTTTAAAATTAATTTTAAACCAATGTTTGCATCCACGAGTCACTAGATCCTACATACACACTCTTAAAATAATAATTGAACCAGGAGAATACTCAGTAAAGACGGAAAATTGCTTTGCCTTCGCTAATCGTAACACCCCATATGTTTTTCTTCTTCGTAATAGATTAGATCAAAGCCCTGATGCCTGTATAGTATTAATATTATTTAGTAGTGCTTTTCTCAAACTTACTGTGATCTGAAGCTTATTTTACTGGAACAGATGAAGTTAATTTATTGCCAGTCTTGTCAAATAAGTTTTTAATGCAATGAAAGTATCATAACAGTACAGCTGCTAAACAAGAGACCATAAAAAGGGAGTTTCCAGAACTCACTGATATTAGCTGCTCACCCATACATTCCCTTCCTCTCAAGTTTCAAGATGAGATTATTATAAAAAACTGGCTGATCTGTAAAAAAAAAAAAAAAAGAAAGAAAGAAAAAAGAAAAAGAAACTGTCTGAACAAATCTGCAAATAAACCAGCTTGGGGGAATTCCCACGTCTGTGTCTGACCTCCATGATCAAAATAAGGCATCCTCAACCCAATAGAAGATTCAGTTATTTTTCCGTACTTAACTCTTCATCCAGTGGGGTATCTCACCATTGCAGCTCACGCTTCAGGAAAGCTGTGCTTTAACTGTGGTCCATCCAGCCTGTGCCAGACCCCTCACAGGCCAGATGGGTGACTGCCTAGAGATGAGCAGTGCTGTGTGAACCAGACCAGTGGCCATCGCTGGTCACAGCAGCAGCATCTCACCAAGCATCGTGCTCAGTCCCCACATCAGGCTATTTATCTGTAATGAGTACAGCCAGTTGTCCAGCCAAATTGCTTTGTACGGCTTCCTTTTTTATGTTTTTCCTGTTAAGTTTTTAGCTTCTCTGGTGGAGGACAGAGAGGAAACGCATCCCTGCAAAACTGCCTCTTGGATTTGTGGGACCCTTGTTCCAGTCTTCTTGCTGGCCTTGAGCTGACTGTGTGCCATGATTGTTTTAATTCTTTTTTGTCTTTTTTTTAATACTTACATTTACAAATTTGATGCCAGATTTTTTCCTTTCTCTTACAGTACTGAAAAACTGGAATCACCCCACAGCTGTGCTGGGACCTGCTCCGCACTGCCAGAGATGCCACCAGCAGGTTTTGGATAGGAGGAAGCTGAGGCTAAAGATCAGAGAATATTTCTCGCCCTACATTGTTCTTGAGGACTATTTCTGGCACACAGGAAGGTCTCACAAAATCACCAGCAAACTTATTTTAGCTAATTCCTTACGTGACTTGAAGTACACCAGAAGTGTGTGTCAAGCCTAGGAGAACTGATGGGAAATTTCACTCCCTGGTTAGACATAAATGTATGACACTCTAGGAGCTGCCTGGAAGTGCTTTCTTATAAACAGTGGGGTAAACAGTCTTCAAACGATACATGAGAATACGTATTAACAGGAGAGGGTTCAAATATTGTACTTTAAAATGAACACTTTGATAATCAACAATGTGGTTTGAAAAGCATCACTTTAAAAGGTCAGCTATACCACCCTCTGACTGCACATTGAAAGCATAGCGGATATATTGAGTCATACATATTGTTCATTGTCATTTGCATTTGGTGAAATCCCTGCATTTTACCCAATTTAGTAAGCAAGCACCGCCTCGGACTCCCTTGGCAATACCTCTAAATGCAGTTACTGTTTGTTGGGCAAAAACAACATCTTGTCCCATCCTGCACCAGTAAATCTCTCTTCGGTCTTTTGATCAATGTTTGCCTTTTCAAGACTGTGAGTCATTTTGCATTAATGGAAAGAGAGGGAGTAACATTCAGGAGCAATGTGGGTATTCTGAGCTGCACCTCTGGGATACTTTCGTGCATGCTGTTCCAAACAAAACGACCATCTGTATCAGTTTGCTGACAGCCACTAGTGCATCAAAAGATCTAACTTCATATCTGTGTGGATAAAACCCAGCTTAGTTCTACAAGCACCACGCAGCATTGTTGAGCAACATGTCATGAAAAGGCATCCCATCATTTTATTGAAATTGTCCTCAGGATCTGGCCTCATGGCTTTGTCCTTATATTTTCGTACATCACCCATCACTGGTAGTGACTGTTTGACTTCCCAATAGTCATATCAGTGATGTTTCCAACTAGAATACGGCGGAAGCTGCCCTCACCCTTCCGGGGGCTACACCTGAAGAGTAAGCAAATTTTGTGGGTGTTTAAGCCTTTTAAAATTTTCTATGAGCAATGTAAAAATGACTCATTTGTGCTTTGACTGGAATATATAGTTGGTAAACACTGGTGGGGAGCAATCATATTTCTAAATTTGTAAACATAAACAATCTATCCTCCACCAACTCTTTGCTCCTGTTACTGGTGTGAGTTTTCTGTGGCAAGGGCAGGGCAGGGGCTCAGCCCCCATAGCAGTGGGCAGGTCTGGCAGCTGAAACTGGCGGGAGAACAAGAACTTTCCAGCAACAAGGAGACCAGGAGGAGATGGAGGAAAGGAACAGAGGCACCTTCCCACCATAGCAATGACTGAGGCTTTAAAACCATTTTTAGTAAACAAACAAACAAACAAATACATGAACACCCCCTAACCGAGATGCATAGATACACAAAGGAACATGGAGCCTAATCCAAAGATCACTGACAGCAAAGGCAGATACCAGTCGTGGATGCTCTGAATGGAGCTCTGCAGGGAGGACAGTCAAAACACACACCCCTGCCACACAGACACCACTTCTAAAACTAGGCAGTTTGCTGACTGGAGAAGTATTTAGACTAATTGTGTAAAAGCACATATACACCATGCAGAAACTGCTCAGGAAAGAAGTCACCTCAAAGTGCATTTATAAAACCTAACACTTTCATATCACCTTAAAAAAATCATAATGTTGTTAATAAGGATTTTTGTTAGGATTCAATGAATACTCTCCATTCAAGAAGGTATGCAAGTCATATGCCTGTTCTTCTCCCTGATTTTGACAAAAGACCAATGCTCAGGAAATTTCATGAGGACCCTAATCCAACCTGTAAAAGCAATTCAGATGGAAAATCTGGAACCCACTGACTTGCTCTCCCTCTCCATCAGCCACCAGAAGGAGCACACAGAGTCCTACTGGTGCAAAGCATTTTGTGTCATTCGTGCATTTCCCATTTTTGTTGGGCTGGGCTGCCATGCACAACTCTCTGGCCCCCACGATGATTTCCCAGTCTCCACTAAGGATGCATCTCATGCAGCTCCACATTGCTCCCCAGCTGCTGGGCCATGCGAAGTTTCTTTGAGATTCAGCACATCCCTCCAGTGATGCCTGTTCAGAGTTACCGCTGATGAGTAATAGTGTGTAAAAGTCAATCACATTCATATTCGTAGTGCCTGCTACTTAAAATGTTAACGATGAGGAAACTTGCCCTACAGGAATGAGGATGGGGGCAAACTTTTATTAGCCCCACATGGGTTTTATCTGTTTTAAATGTTACAATGTCCCAGGGAAAGAAGTGTCATTATTAACAGCATTGGAGGCAGTCAGCTGCACTCAATTTAAAATTAAAAGGGCAAGAAAAAATAAATGAAAAGGGAAAAAAAAAAGGGTTTTCCTGATGCACTGTAGTATGGCAGGCTATGGTAACTTGCCCTAGAAACTTTTTATTGAATCCAGCCTTTCGGTACAAAAGAATTCATTAACCACTTCATGATGCAAAGTCTGCTAAAGACATTATACTTGCTGGTTAGTGTGAGGCTGTTTCTATACACTATGGGCATTGCCTTCACTGATCAGTATTGAGCCTAAGGTCACATCTAGAAGTCAATGTTATCCAGTCATGTGCACAAATGGTATGCCCATGGTTCCAGCTTGAGATTGCTCCTCATCTCTGCCCACTGTAGCACTGCTGAGGTAGGGTCTGTCAGAGTTCAGTTCAGGAAAAAGTACAGGCCGGGAATGTTAAGTGCAAAGCTGGTGTTCAAATCAGCTGGGTTTCGGACTTCCAGGGGCTGAGCTTCCTCCCCCCTCTGCACAAGGAATACCAGTGGTGCAAGAGATCCCTTCTCCTGCTTTCCCCACACATTGCCTGTGCCAAACATGCAGAGCACGGATGGGTCAGAAACCACTGTGCCAACCACCAGTCCCATGCCGTATGGCTGGGTACACCTTCCCTTGGGGCAGTGCAGGGTCTGCTCTAATAAAGTTATACCAGTGTAAAAACCAGCAGAACTGTATGTCTTGTGCATGAAAAACAATGTTACTTGAATGTAATCTCTGTAACTGGGGGAACTCTACCTTTCAAAACGTTCTTTTATGAGACTTAAAAAAGCTGGGGCAAGAGAAGCCAGCATGACTCTGGAAACAGCTAGAATCTTCACATCAATCTAAGATTTCCACTCACTATCATCCAGCTTGCACTTCAGTGACGCATGCAGTGCTGAAGAGATGCACTAGTGGATGTTTGTTATATTTATTGACCAGGTGGCCCTAACCGCCTAAATTACACTCACTGCCTTCCATTCATCAGGCCGCCTTAATGAACAGAGAGGCAGGCAGATGTCAAACAACCAGCCAGAAGAAACAAAAGAGAAGCCAGGCCCAGTGTCACCCGGCTTGAACCAGCCCACCTTTCACGTGTCTGTATCCATTCAGCTTCCCTGCAATCCCCATGTGAATGAACCACAGCCACTGCAGAGCAAACAGATAAGAGTCTGGAGGAAGTAATCAATATATTTAGATAAGGTGTAACAAGAATACGTAGCAACCTACCCCTTTTTCCATGCTCGGATAAAGAGAAGAGGAAAATAAAAATCCCTGTATTAGCTGCTTTGGGCTGAATTATTCTTTGACACTACGGTTAATCGACACCATCGTAACCATGGAGTTAGCCTAAGTTCAGGATAACACAGTGGTTTTATTAAGAAACCCAAGCACAGAAATACAGTTGGAAAGTCCTAGTTCCCTTCAGCAAATTAATCTTTTGAACTCAGTTCAGCCACCTGCACCTTCGCGTTCACTGTTTTTACAGAGGAGATGTTGGAAGAGTAAAAATAATTCAAAATATGTTAGTCATGCTTGAAATGGTCAAATGAAGATTAGAGAAAAGCTGCAAAAAACCCCCAACAGCTTAAAAGAATGTGAAGTGACATTAAAGGGTATGTAAATATTTATCTGTAATTTTATAGCAGTATGCTATATACTGTACCTTTTTTGCTCACACACTAATTCCAGAGCACATTAATTGGAATTTCTTCAACTCTGAAAAGGACCTTTATGGGATTGAGAAAAGAAAAACTAGGACATCACTGAATACGAACTAGGTTTTGAGACAAGAGCCACTTATGTGACCAAGACTGTATTCAATTGCCTTTGCTGTGTTCTTGAAGAGTAGCAGCTGAGTAGTTTTAAATAATGGAAGAAAAGAGTCTGTTTATAGAACAAACTGGAAATGAGACTGTACCTACAGAGGCTGAACACGCAGCCGAAGTCTCCCTCTGATTTCACTTTAGTTTGAGTTTATGACGAAGCTAAAGAAGGTATAGCTCATCTTTTTCTTCTCTAAACTCTCTCTCCCTCTCTAAATATATGTAGACACACACAGGACAGAAAAAGCAAGTCTATCTGAATGAAATCCCCTCTATCTTTAGCTGAAAATTTTTCTGCCCTGTCAAATTCAGAATACATTGCAAAATCTAGAGAAAAGTATTTGTAGACCTATTTAGTTTTCAGGGGATTTTTTCTTTATAACTAAAACTAAGGCTGTAAACTTACTTGTGCCTCTTGCAAGAATCTCTTACCCTTCTTCGACTTCATGTTTGTAAGACACAGTGTTTGACGTGGGAAATTCACCAATTACATGGACTGTTGCTAATCAAATTTTACACAAAAATTTATCAAATTGCTGATGGGAGAAATTCTCCATCCTGTTTACACTGAGCAGCATCCATGTTTTTGTCTAAATGTATGTTTTGTAAAAAACATACCAAGGTTTTATTTTGAGGGGAAAACTCAATCAAGCTGCATCCCAACACTGAAGTGCAAGGCATATGGATAGGTCTCTCCCTCTGCTCCATTCCTTTAAAAACAATTTGTCCTCAGTTTACTCAGGTACTTTATTTATAAGCTGGCTCAAACTTCCAGCTGCGGTTTGAGATTCAGTTGAGTCCAGTTGATCTCAAATGCTGTTTTGTCCAGTGAAGCGTCCATCGTCCATCCCTTAGGAAGGATTATTGCTTGGCAGCTGGCAGTGAGGAACCCTTCAGTGTCAACAGCATACAGGCAGGCCTACAAAGTGATTCATCCCTTTAGTTGTCATTTTACGCATGCCGGTCCCAAATTTAGGAAACCACTCTCAGCCACTGTAAGCACTGATGTAATACTATTTTTTTAGGTCTCTAGGTGTTGGCTGCCTATTTGGCTTTGCTCTGACTAGATCTGGTATGCATCTAAACAGGTCACTGAGAGCACTATAAAGATCAGACTTCACCCAAAGGATCTGTGCAATCCTTGTGCTACTACTCCCATTTTTACTGCCTACTACAAGATGACCTACAAGATTACTCTACAACATCTGGGCCAGTGTGAGTTTTTAGAGTCAATCTGCAATGGTCTTACTGCACTCAAAATTAAACAGTATTGAGAGGAGATGACATAGATGAGGTCTTAGTACACAATTCAGAGCCATGGGAAGATTCCTCAAGGATGGCCAATGCAGCCCTCAATGATTTCTTTGTGAAGACCAGACCAACGTGTGTTGCTTATGCTTCCAGAATGCAGGATGCAACATTCACAGTAATTATAACCCTAGCATTTGGACTTACACGTATCAGAAAAAAGTGACTCATTGCCAAATACAATTGTAAACACTACTTTTATTTTTGAAAAGCCTAAGCCAACAGATAGATCCCTACAATCCAGAAAATGCTGAGCTACAACATTTCTGATGTGCTTGCTAGAGTCAGGGATGCTGCAATAGCCATGATATTAAATTGCAATCATGGCACTTTTTTCCCCCTGAACATTTACTTTCAAGAATCCAAAATTATTTGCAGGCATAATGATGACACCAGTTGTCTTGTGATCACCTGCGAAAGGTACATTATCGCTTCTCTGAGCTAACCTTGTGCACAGGTTTGGGATTTTTTCCCCCAGGTCAAGAAGATAGTCTAGCAGAAAGTACTGCAGAATGACAAACAGCTGTGACGGAGTGGTTGCAACACTGTCTATTTAACAAAGACTAACTCAGCCTGAGAAACACTGTTTCTAGTGAGGTGGAGATCTGTGGGGCAGCCCTCACACTGACTGAGATATCAGTTCCTTAGAACTAGTGAGACATCAGAGATGTGGAAGAGTGAAGTCTTGTAGAAAGGACAAGGTCATCCACAACCCTCTCCACCTCTGAGACACTTGAAATCCTGAGAGTATCGTCCAATACCTGTTTTCCAGGACAAACACTTCAGGGGGAGGGGGGTAAAAAAAAAAAAAAAAGAGCCTGGGAACACCCTTATCTGCACCTTCAGAGGCAGAGGAGGATAACCTATGCAGAGACCCTGAGAGCAGCTTGCTTTGTAGAGGTGCAGAATGCCTCTCTCCCCTGCCCATGCTGCAGAATCATTTCCAGCAGTGCTATCCAGGTGGTTATACATTACTACTTGCAATAAAGAATACCATGCTAAAGTGTATCTTAACTGGAGAGCCAAAATGCTCCGTATCTGTTCAGCTTGGATGGGTTCAGTGGTTCAGTTAATGTAAGCTCAGGCTAGTCTGAACCTGTTAAGTGCTCCATTAAGCCTGATCCACTGCACCTCTTTATTTTCTGTGTAGCTGGATTCCGTTTTTTCCATGACACAAGCATTTTCCAAACCTTTTGGAAAAGGCATTTAGCTGAAAATCATGGAGTAGTAGGAGTTGTTTGCTCTTGCTATGCTGTGATGGAAACAGTCAACATGATAGATTAGTACTGAGCAAGTGGAAGTTATTTTTCCCAAGATGTCACACTTGTGCTTCAGAAATGATTGATCGTAAGCGTCAACATACCCGCAAAAACACCAAAATATACATCATGTATGACAAAAAAAATGCCATAAAGAAATGAGCTACAATCTCTCGCTGAACCATACGAAGCTCAATATAAATTTGCTTATCACAGTACAGAGCAATGGTTACAGCATACAGAGGAAATTAAGTCTACACCACAAGACCGTGTGTCTGGACTTAAAACTAGCTGAATGGATCAGATCGTCATCTGGTGTAAGGCAGAAAAGCCACAGAGATTTCAGTCAGATTTTAGAAAATTATTCCTAATGAGCTCTTGTTCCATGATGTCTGCAGAGATGCTTGGTTTACAAGACTACCGCTTTGAAAATTCATAATCTTCCTGTTAGGCTTCTCCATCAGGAATTCCTTATACAGATTTGTTGTTTGATCCTCCACAGGAGGAAAAAAACCTGAATAACTTCCATCTCATTTGCCTACCGCTGACAAATTGACATAGGCACTGAAATTAAAACTCTGCTCAATTCAATTTGGGAATGAAAGAAGAACCTGCTCAGGGTTTGAGGGGGGTCAGGTTGAAAAATAAAGTCCACACAGCAGATTGCCTCCAGTAGCTCTCACAGCTCCTGTGAGCTTCTCTGACACAGACAAACCTTGTGTCCTGAAGCAGGGATGATGGGGAGTTTCCCTTGAGGGCTGTAGCTGTAGTTTATGAATATGCAACTTCATTAGCAGCCGGTGACCCCATTAGACAGGGCTCTTAATTTCTTGCCTCGGACAAAACTCTCTGGGGACCATCACAGCTGTATGCCACGCACAGAGATCTTATTGCTGGGGCAAGCAAGATGGCTTTCAAAGTCACCTTGAAGAAAGGCTCAGTAATTCAACGATCATCCTTTGGATTTGCAGAAAATAAGGCATTTCGTTTCAGGCTTTGCAGAATCAAATTGTTGTAACTTGGAAACTCACTCAAATGCTCAGGTGAGGGCCTACACTGAAAATGACACGTAACAAGGCTCTTCTTTCTATAATTAGGGAAGAGGGAGGAGACTATTTCTAACATTACTTCATACTGTGGGGTTTTTCAAGGGAAAAAAAAGGAAAACAAAAGGAAAGCTCATAAGCATTCAATGACCTGCTCCATGTAGATCAGTTACAGAGGAGCAACTGTGCTCTTCACAAAGGACTTTTGATGTAGGCAGCAGGCAGTGATTTAAGATGGGCTGGGTTTGTGGGGTGGTGATGGCATGGGACATTTGCAGCATTTGCTAATTAGCTCAAACCGTGACAGACTTCAGTGTCCTGTTCTCTAGGGATGAGGGTGTTTGGAAAGCCCATGACAGTGTTTGGCTTGCTGGGGGATACAACTCAGAGCCGGTGCTGCCTTCTTGTCCCTTTACAAAACAGAAGAGGGGGAGTAAATGACCCTGCAACTAGTGGTCCTACTGGGATGAATGGATGGAGGGAGGAAGGGAGGGATGGATGGGTGGGTGGATGGATGGATGGATGGATGGATGGATGGATGGATGGAGCAAACTAAACTAAACTAAAGACTAGGAAGACATTAGAGACACAAACATCTACTGAGAAGAACGGAGCTGTGAGAACAGTGCGGAAGGAAAGGTCATTCTGAATGTCATGTTTTTCACTATTCAAATCTGTCGGCTCACAGATGCTTTCAAACAGCTTGTAATGCTGTAAAGTTGGATTGCTCCATTAAGTACTGCTTAAAGCTTTGATGACCCGAGTTCAAATTTTGACTGGAGACGTAAGCAACAGCAGTAGTATTAAGCAAAAGCCTGCAGTGATAAGAAGATGTGGTGAATGTTGTACTAACAGAGTTTAAATGGAGCGCTCTCGCTGCTCCTGTAAGGTTCTCACACGTATTTTGGGGAGAAAGGGGATATATATGTTGTCATTAGTACATGCCAGGTCAACTGCTGTTCCTTACGCTTTTGTCTGGCACGATTTTCAGTTCCTTTCCTTAAAATCTCCTTTTATGGTGGCCATGCAGTAGATCTGTTATTTTTAAACTACTGCATTTTTTCCCTCTTAATACTCATCTGATTGTTCAAAGCCTGACCATGGATTCTCAAAATACACATCTGCATTTTTCCACAGCTTTATGCCGAGTTCATTCTAGATTTTTATCAGACAAAGGATTTCAGCCTGGGAGATTTCATGGCTTCAGCCCCAGTGGCTACAGGTGGGAAGTGTTGATTCATGAGCGAGCAAGTTCGAAGGCTACAAAACAACCTCCTGCTGTGGCACTGAAGCTGAGAAATGAACTATCTGATGTACCGGAGTTTCCAATATAAGGCGTTTTTCAAGATGCATCAGCAGTTTTGAACTGCTGGTATGAGTGAAGGGTAGTTTTTCAAACTGTCCCAAACTCTCCCCTCTTCCCACTTTTGTGCTGTTGTTCTACTCTGGAGACTTCTTTGTGTTGTCGATTTCTTAATGCCTACGCTTTTACTTAAGAGAGCTGTTCTTCAAGGCCAGCACCGTGGCTGATCCGAAGGAGTTCAGCTCTGCTGACTTTTCATTGGAGTTATGCCAGCTTGCACCACCTGCAACAGAGCCCTACCTTCATTTTCAGAATCAGATCTGCTGTATTTAGAAGCAAAAATCAATTTCAACAGTTTCTTAATCTTGTTAGCTCTATAAAACCATGCAGCAGGGCAGGGAATGGCAGCTGGCAGGCATCTGTAACAGAACAAATTTTACCAGTGAATGGAACTTCTCCTCAGCCATCTGTTTGTAATGTGTAGAGAGAGGAATTACCATCATTGGTGACTTCAGTCTCAGAGATATTTGCTGGAGATCTCATGTGGTCATTCAAAAAAAATACCTTAGACTGTCATGCACTCAGCACATTTGAGATTAATACAACTCACCTCACACAGATAGAAAAAAAAAGTTTACAGACTGAAGAATTAGGAAGTGGCTATGCATAATGATGACCATATTAGGATCCAGTAGACTAAAACATCAACCAAGGAAATGTATAACAGAAATTTAAATGTGCCTGTATCCCCCGAACTTGATGCACATATTAGCAATACTGAGGGGCAACAAAAATGAACAGAAATAATTGACAAATACAGAGTTTTATAAAAAGACGTCCACAATTCCACAGGTAAGTCCGTGACAAAAAAAAGCCTAAAACTATTAGTCTAGATAGAAGCACATTTCTGCTAAAGAACATACAGAAGCAATGACAACACACACAAGAATAAAAAATGGAGAGGGAAACAAAAAAACCCATATAGTCTGTTTGTAGGGGATTTAGAAATCACCACAGGAGCCTGGTATGAAAAGCCAAATGCCTTTTTCAATGTTCCCAAAGCAGTGAAAGGTGCATGAGGCTTATCCAGGGGGAAGCACCACATTTGGGAGTAACACATGAGACTGTAGAGAGTAACACAGCACGGTACAATGTTGTGTTTGTCTCTGTCCTCATTTGCTCTTGTTTCCATACCAATAGCAAACTTGGAGACTGCACATCACTGCCCCACACAGTAGTGTCACAGTATGGTTTGGAAAGGTTCCACAGCTTGAAGATACATGGGAAAACTCAAGAGAGAATCACGAAAGTCATACAGGAGAGAAACCTACCACTGTGATCCATCACCTGATCTGATCATCTGGCCTACACTTCTGGGTCCATTTGGTGGCACTTCATTTTCCCTTCCCTTCATGACCGCAAACACTGCAATAGAAAATCTTTCAACCTTAGCAGGTGAATTTGGGGGGAAATCTGAACATGGGGCAAATTTATGCAGGGCCCATGGGCAAGTAGGCTAAGTGACTTAAAAGCCACTGTGTCCCTAACCTCTACAAACCTAAGGACAATCTTGCTTTTTCCCACAGAACAGAAACAAGTTAACCACTCTCCAGCAAGCTCTCTTCCAGCCAGGGTACAAGTGGCAATGCACGACCTGCTTCTCGCCTCAAGGCAGAAGCCATGCGAAGCTGCACAGTGGTTATTCCTGTGGCAGAGAAATGGCACAAGCCCTAACTAAGGCAAGCTGGAAGGTATATAGATACAACTGGGGGTATTATACCATAAACAGATAACTTCTACTTGGATGTTTTGCAAAATCAAAGTCAAATATTTACAAGGCTCTTTGTGAAGACACACTCCAAGAAGTTTTGCCTACTCACTGAACCTTTGCAGTGAAAGGAGACCGCAAGTTCTTAAGGAACAGTGTACACATGGCAGGCAAGCCCTTGGGACAGCAGATGAAGATGTTTAAAACTGTCAGAGCTTCCATTATTAATGCTGAGCCCCTTTCTACCCAAAGGAAAAAAAATCAAGGACAAGAGGGCTCAACCATTGACTGACAAGAGTGGTACTTCTGCAGGGAAAGAAAGCCTGATGGGGGCTATAAGAGGAAGGGTACTCCCACTGGGTTTCTCTAATTTTTGGGTGGGCATGGGGAAAGAGTCATATAATTTAGCATCTGAAGGATGGAAAGTTTTGCAATGAATTTGAAGGTTCATCAGCTGTAGACAAGGCATGCACTGGATCTGCAGCTAGAAAAACAAAATCCTGCAGCATGGAGATCTTGAGAAAGATTTCTGCCAGCTAAGAGCATCTTCAGATATACAAGCAGAGGGTGCCAAAGCCACAGGCTTTCTAATCAGCCCCTGGCATTACACATGCCTACCCACCTTACCTTGGGAGAACTTTACCCATGACAGCCTCAAATCTTGTAAGCAGCTCGCCTTTAGGGTTGAGTGCAGTCAAACCCATATGTGGTGTGCTGCGGCGTCCCCACTTGGAGCAAAAGGAATTTTAAACATTTAGAAAGGACTTAGTAGAAATCAGCTGGCTGAGTGATGAGCTAACCCAGAGAAAATGTGGGAGACAAACCATGCCCTCACCCCAAGGCCAAAGTGTGGAGTTAACTCAGGATTGCAGAGGAATGCCTCCATCCTCAAGTAGTTCAGACACTTACATTTGGAAGCACTTACTTTCCTTCAAAGAAAAAATATAACCCAGAGGCCTGTACATTCCTCTTTCTTCCAAAATTACTGATGTGATCTAACCCAGGGGGTCTGGGCTCACCCAACTCTGCAAGGACACGAGAAGAGCTGGTACCATTCCTCTCCTAGCCCAAAGGGATTGTAGCCTACTATTTCACATTGTTTCAAACCCAACATTGTGGCTTATCCTGAGGAGAAAATTCAACAAGCCCCTCCTCCTGTAGTGTTTTTAGAGCTCACAGCTAATTCACTGGGACAGAGGAACAATCTCTATGATGGAGCAGCAGATGCCCTCACACACGAAAAACTGAGAAACTGAGATCCAGCATGTATAACAACAGAGAATGGCTGCATGCCCAAAAATGCATCTGCTCCCTGCCACCATCCGGTAGAGCAGGAAGATTATAAAGAAACCACTGTTGCTTACAAACTTTGGCTTCCCCATTACCAGTCATTGGGGTAAGCAGCAAACGGCAGATCCCTCACCCCCACATGCTACCTCAGTACATAGAAATGTTGTGTTATCACTAGAGCAGTCCCTTTAGAGGTGTGCATGCTATGCTTTCCTTCTTTTATTAAAAAATCAGCAGGAGCATTTAAAGGAAAATAATTCCTTTAACCTTTGGTTTAGGAAGTAGGATTTACCTTGTGTATCTAAAATTTCCTGTAGAAGAGCAAGAAAGGAATGTAAAGGAATTAGAATATTTGAAAATATCTTGTAAAAATTATTAATTTTCATGTGTCTTTGAGAAAGATCATTTTATATATTTTTTTCTATATGCAGTCACAAACTCGTTACAAGCCAGTAGATGCAAACAACAGGGTTTACTTAATTACAAATTTTTTTAAACAATTGTTCTGGATTTCTTAGGTGTCTTACTTTATACCTCCTATCACTTCACTTGGCTTAAAATTGGAACTATTGCTCTTTGACCTACAACTGATTAGGTTTTTTAGACCCTTGCCCTAGATGCTCGTAATACAACAACCCAGGTTATCCAATATCAAATTAAACACAGGTGGAGCTTGAATTTCTTACAGGAATACAGCAGAATCCATTTTCAGCAGTCTGAAAGGGAAAGGAGTGCATTGTTGGGAAAGTGAAGATAAGATGGTGGGGATTGCATTAAAGTATGTCTTCCAGAGTGATCCCTGGTAGACTGACTCTGTCTCCTTCCAGCAAATATATTCCTAAATAATCAATTTGTATGTGAAACTGGAGGGGGGTGGAGGGTGGGTGAAAGGGGTTGTGTGTATGGATGTGTGTGATGCTAATATCTGTTGTGTTGATTATTTCATTATGGGTGAATGGTTTTATCTCTAGTCTGGAAGTAACCCCCTAACCCTCACTTAAACGACATATCTAGCTCATCCTTACCCACCCCTGTTTTTAGATGTGCCTTTAATGTATTTTGTATTAGGTTTCTGCTGTCTGTAAAAAACCCATTGTATTTGCCACCTCCTGCCTGCAAGTTCACCATTCAAAGAAAATTTTCAGGCTTAAGCTACAGAAAATAAAAAAGCAATGAGTTCTTTGAGTTCCACTTACATATACAGATACTCGTAAATAAGAAGAGCTGTCTTAACATATGAACCATACTCTGGTTCCAAAAGTTCCATAAACTCTGTCACTGCAACCTTGTGTCAAAATGCTGCACTCAAAAAAATACCTCAAACTCCATTTCAGATTACAGCCTTGGGCCTCAGTTTTGCCCCCAGCTCTTGTACTTTTTGCATCTTTTATGTATGGCATCACAGAATCATATAACGGTTTGGGTTGGAAGCAACCTTAAAGATCACCTAGTTTCAACACTCCCTGCCACAGGCAGGAACACCTCCCACTAGACCAGGTTGCTCAAAGCCCCCTTCAACCTGCCTTGAACACTTCCAGTGATGGGGCATCCACAGCTTCTCTCAGCAACCTGTTCCAGTGCCTCATCGCCCTTAGAGTAAATAATTTCTTCCTAATATCTAACGTAAACCAATCCACTTTCAGTTTAAAGCTATTCCCCCTTGTCCTATCACTACATGTGTTCGTAAAAAGTTCCTCTCCATCTGTCTTGCAGTCCCCTTCTAGGTACTGGAAGGCTGCTATATGGTCTCCCTAGGGCCTTCTCTTCTCCAGGTGGAACAACCCCAGCTCTCTCAGCCTCTTCGTAGAAGAGGAACATACATATAACAGCCTTAAAGACAATTGATTAAAGAGGTGATGCTTTCCCTGATGCCAGAGCATGAAGGTGGACACCAAACAGGTGATTCCAACACCATGTTGTGAGCCATCCTCCCTGTTTCATCATCCAAACAATCTCGGCTGCCAGTGGGCAGTGGGTGCCTAACACCCCTTGAGTCCTTGATAGTTTTACCTCAATTACAGACACATACCTGCTCATGCTACAACACTGAAATCCCTTTGTGCCATCTTTGCTGGACTGCCTCCTCAGCACTCTCCTTTTGAGTGCAAGGAACCAGCAAGAGGTAGCAGAGCAATGGGGCCAGATGGATGAAGGTACTACTGGTGGCATGTCTTTAGCCATCTGAGGACTCTGAGGGTGATGCATGAGATGAGCTGGGGGGGTGGAGCTCACTGCCTCACTGTCAAGGGTCTCCAGCACAGCAGGTTCCAGGATACACCTAGCCAAAGCCCTCAAGACAGGGAGAGACCAGAGTGACACTGGCCTTCTTATGGTAGCAGGATGCCGGTGTGTGAGCCTCTGTAGAATCACTGTAATTTGCTATTGTGTTGAGAATGTGGAAAAGATTGGTGATAACAGTCTGTATTTCTATAAGGAGGCAGTTGTTCAATACCCACAGGCATGGGTGTGAGCACCATGCATGGACACAAAGCTTGCCCACATTACACTGAGAGTAGCCTCAAGACATGAAGTTTCCATGAAAAAACGTCACTGCGGCTCCAGTCATCGACCCTTTGGGACCTTCCCTGCTTTAGAGGCTGACTACAACACAGGGGTGCCTGCCTGTGGCTCCGAGGGCACCAGCAGCACCACCACTGCTTGGGGTGTGGAGGCAGAGGCGCACCCCTTCTGTTGTCAGGGGCGAGGTCACCGTCGCTGCAGAGGTTCTTCCTTCCACGATCTCCTCCGTCTGCAGGAAGCCTCTCCGATGTGACGGGGTGATGCGGCACAGCAGCAGCCCGCACCTCCCCCACTTCTGAGAACCCCGGCTTTCACCACTACCGGCTTTCCGTGAGGCCGAGTGCCACAGCTGGCACAGCAGAACACCGCACAACACCCGCCTGCTCTTTTCACTGGAATCCCCGGCTTTTGGCTATTTACATCCTTTTCTTAGAGAGAGACAGGAAGCCAAATGAATCAGAGCCATCTATGGTTACCTCCAGCCCAGCCCTTACCAGGCTCTCAGCGGCACCCTGTGCCTTGACAGAGACACCTCCATTTGAGTTCATGCTCTGCCCATCACTGACATGTGGCAGGAGGGAACCAGGAGCACACCAGTCTGCGTCAGCCCTCCTGGGGCAATGGGTAGGGATCAGGAACCACACTGGTCCTGGAGGGTAGAGAGGCAGGTAGGGGCATCCCTGGCCCTGCTAGCTGCAATGTCCCTGCTGGCATTTCTGACAGGAGGCAAAAGTGGCGTTCTCCTCACAAAGGCTCCCGCAGGAAGCAGAGACAGGACAGGTCCCAGGGCCAGCCCGCAGCACCCCTGTTGCTGCAGGCAAAGCCCTAATCCTGGGTGTGCAGGGGTGTACCCCAGAGGAAGGGAGGAAGGATGTAGGCAAAACATGTCATGGTGAAAGTTGGTTCCACAAAAACTAAAAAGCAAGTTGTTCCTCTGTATGAGCACACAGTGTACAAAAACACCCCACCAGAGGAAGTAAAGTATAGCCTTTGCTCTTCTCTCACAATACCTCGCTGACACACAGGGTTAAACACTAGCAAGCTCTGCCATACATCTTCTGTGTAAAGGTTTTCTTCCCTCTGAAACCTTGAAGAATAGGCAAAGTGCAAGGCAGCAGCTTAACTAGACGCTTCCCCTGCAAGGAAACAACCCTTATGAGTGAGGATGGGGCCCTTCACTTCTGTGAGTCAACTGCAGTTACAATCTCTTTTGCCCATCAGATGTAGGAGGCTGCCTCTGAACCCAAGTGATACATTCACACACTCATCATTGCCCTGTTTGAAAGGACACCTCTTTCTTCAGGGAATCATTTTGGCTGTCTGAAAACAACTGCAAGCAGAAAATGAACACATTATTTGGGCCACCTTTGTCCAATCCTCCTGTCTTAGGCTGAGTCTTATTATCTTCTCTTGTTTTTATTAGATGAGGAACAATGCTGCGAAGGGGCTCAACCCCAAATCTCTGAGCAAAGCTGTGCTCAGCTGCTTGGATCCCCCTGGACCTGCTGGAACCCCCCCAAAGCTACCAGAATTCCTGGCCAAAAGGCAGGTTTCCCAGGGACTCTGGAGGCAGCTCTCTGCTGCACCAAACTTGCTTTGAAATGTGCACGTGGTCCAGGGCACTAAATCAGAGCCAGGCATCTTCCTGACAGCTTTAGACCTAGAGCTCGGCAGCACCATGCCTAGTGCTGCAGCATGTAAGATGAATCTGGCAGCTTGCTAAGGGTACACAGAATACTGCAGGGAAAGTCAGATGTCTGTGAATGGCACTTGCAGAGCCTCAAATATTTCCTATAGAGCTCTACCAAATGCCTGACAGGCAGCAGTGTTCAGTGGAGAGGGAAAGTGATGCTGGGAAGCTCCCCTGCCACCTCAGAAAATTCTCTGTCCTGCAGGCTGCCAGCTTGTGCTCACTCTGCCAGCCACAGTTCCCAGACTTTGTGCTGGCATACGCTTCAGTCCTCAGCTCTTGCATGGAAAACCAAAGGTGTTCAGGACTTCTGAAGTCCAGGTCCTATATATATATATATNCTGGGAGGGTTAGAACAACGCATCCTTTGTGTCTCAGCTGAACCTGCAAAACAAAGTGTATGTCTTCTCTTCTCCTCTTCTTTTCATTAAGCGAAAAAAATCATCCATAATTTACAGCAACAGGACATCCAAAAAACCCCTTCTCCAATCAAACAAACCCTAAATTTGCAAAAGCAAGTACTCAAAAGTTCAGAGATGACAGAACTGAGACTGCCTGCTCAACACCAGAAGTGGCAAGAGATTAAAACAAAGGACATATGTCCTGCCCCTCTCACGGAAGGAGGACTGCANNCACGGAAGGAGGACTGCATTCTCTTGCCACGTCGCACTGCCATAAAGTACCTGGAGAGAACAAATGGAAATATTTTCGTAAGCGGCAGGGGAGTGACAGGGAGAGGCCAAGCCAAGGAGCTCTGAGCCAGGGAGCTCCAGCCTGGCTGCAGTCCTTCCTGCACCCAAGCTCTGTCCCAGTGCCGGACCCAGCAGAGACAAAACAAAGTTCTGAGTCTGATTCAGTATCATCTCATCAGTTTTACACCAGTTCAACATCCAGTATTTGAAAACAAGCAAGTCTCTAGCTATAAAAGTCAGATTGCTTGTCTTTTCAAGGAAGAGAGGAGAGAGAGGAGAGGAGAGGAGAGGAGAGGAGAGGAGA
>WEKX01028865.1:519457-564812 GCA_013390025.1 Pitta sordida
TGTTGCATGATAGCACTCAGCACTATCTGTTCCATAACTTTTCCTGGGATCGAGGTGAGGCTAACAGGTCTGTAGTTTCCTGGATCATCCTTATGACCCTTTTTGTGTATTAGTAGAAAGGTGATTGAAAAGTTGGTCTGAAGTGATGACCTAGGAAATGAGTTTTCATCGTATCCAGTATGCTGCCTGACAGTAGCTCTCTCTTTACTGCACCGTTGTCCAAATCCTTTACAATGTACTTCTGAATCCTTTACAACATACTTCTGATATTTTGCATATCTTATGGTGGCTACATCTTTAGGAGCATATAAGCTCCTGAACAAATAATTCTGGTGAGATCATTTTGAATTTGGTTATTTGGTTCATTTTGGTGATCATAACAGGCTTGGATTATAACTTCTACCATCTGGAATTTAATCTTCTTCACAGACAGATAAAACCAGATAATAGCCATATTAAATAGTGGATTATGATTTCTCTTGGTCTTAAATTCTAAAGTCTTACCTCAGAAGGGTACGGGATTAAGACAACCTATACTATTAAGTGCACTGGAAAATATGTAGTTCATAATTTCTCATATCGATTTTATCTGCTTATTATCAAGACAATAGTGGCCCTAAAAGACAAGAAAATACTCCAGTCAAACCGTGTAACCCAAATAAAGTGTCTGCGGGAGAAGGGAGTTTAATTAAGTTTTTCTTTCCATTGCTTCTTTGCAAGCATTTTGGTGGGAGCGGAGGGGAATGGAGGAGGAGGCGGCAAAAAACAGAAAGCGTGAAGCAACTTCATGTTTATGGGAAAAATATTTGGAGGACAAGATATCTATGAAATCAATGGGTTCCAGGCCTCAGCCAGCATTTCATGCTTTTTGCAGATGGTGACATATTGGAATGTTTTCCCAAACAGCAAGAAGCCAAAATGGGGTTTTTGCAGCTGCAAATAGGTAAGAAAACTCTAACCCAGATCCTCAAAAAGCTATGAAATATAAAGCAATTTTAAGGTACTTGTGAAAGAAAACTGTAATCCACTTTGACATACCACTCTTCTGGATTGTATTTTTGCTAATAATAGACCGAAATACCTAAGCAGTAATAATAAGAAATAGGCTTCTGAGCAACACCCACACATTTAAAGGTAGTGCAAAGACTTGGGTTTAGTTCAATCATTTCCACAGTTCAAGATAAATAATCTGTAACAAAGGACTTAATGTAAATGCAACTCTATTTTATTACCCAGAAAACTACACTCCACTAGAATAAACTGAGAAAGAATTCATGGGGTTTGAAGCTTGTTAAAAATGGAGAAGACGTTAAACTTGCCATAGGGGAAACACACACAAACATATTATAAAGTATACAACACGTACTTGGGCATTAAGATTTCCTCTTACATAAAATGCCATTCACTTTTGTCAGGGACTGAAAAATACAACACTAGTAATCCAAGAACAGCTGGTGAAAACCAAACACACCTAGGAAATCATCTGCATATTGATTCAGAAATTCATGCCACATCGCTCCCTTTCTTCAATTTCATTTCAGGAAACCTAACACACCCTGGAAGCAGGAGTTTTATCTGAAAAAAATTCTGCACTTCAGTCCCGTTTGATACTAAATAGCACCTTGAATCCTATCATCCCATCTCCTGCCTGCTGTTTAAATCCAAAATGATTTTAGCAGCCTTCTAGCTGAAATTCTCTCAGATTAGCCACCCCTGCTTTGCACCATCTGAATACTGCATTTCTGGACTGTATGAAGATGGGGGTTGTTTTGTCTAATAGTTTCTGACACAACGGACAGTAAGAGCATGTTGAAATTTGAATTAAGATGGCAAGTATTATCTATATATACATGAATAAAGACTTCTATTTATATAAGGTTATTATCCTCAGATAGTATGGAGCTAGAACATTGTTTGGATACTGGTGCAACAGTATAATCCCAGCATTCCCATGGGATATAGCATATGTTTCTATCCCTGGTGATTTATGAGCTACTGGACCTTAAAACTCTTGCTGCTTCTTTCCTCTAGCAATATTTCACTGGCAAAGGTCCAGCTCTGAATACAACCAGCCCACAGCCTTTGACTATTAAAAATATTTGGCGCCTGTTCATTTTGAAGTGAGGGTCTGCACAACCCACTCCACAAGACCAACTGCTGGATTCGTGAGGTCTAATACAACCCCTCCAGGTTCAGCAGTGACATTTTGATTTACACTCCCTCAGTATCTTATCCATGACCCCACATCAATCCATTAAAAAACCACCAAAAAACGCAAGAACAAACAAACAAATCGACCCTGCATTCCCATTAAGATAAAAATGTGAAATGAACATAAAATGAAGGGAGATACTGCTGTCACTTCAAGGAGAGAGGATTAAAGGACTTCAGACTCATCAGATAAGACTCTGGATTTTCTTGTCTAGTGCTCTTGTTTTAATCCATTTTCCAGTTCTATATGAAATGAATTACAGCTAGATCTGCACAGCATTTGGGGACATAAATCTATCCTACAGTGTATTTGAATTTAAAATACACACAGCCTAATATCTTTCATGCTTGAAAAAAATGGAAGCAAAATCTCAGGGGGAACAGAGCAATTACCTATTTCAGTCAACGTGTGAAGAATAGTCAAATAAATGGACTAACAGGCCCACCAGCTGGAAAAATTAAACTGAAAGCCTACTTCTGAATATATACATTATATCACCCTTAGCCAGAACGGCTTTAATTATTCTTAAATATAGCAGTGGAGTAAGAAATAGGAAAATCTTACAGCCTTTTTCTCCCACAATGAAGAAAGAGATGAAAAATGCCATCATTATAATTTTTGTTGCCGTTAGATAAATGGGTAGTCTTCCAGGTCATGGTAATCCTCCTCAGCTTTTTATATTATCTATTTAGCCTGAGGATCTAAAGATACTTTTTAAGTGCTTGTGAATTCTGTCACTCATACGTCATCTGCTGGTTATGGAAATAGCATTGGGCCCATTTTGAAGGCAGAGATAAACACGGCTGTGTCAGTGACAAAGCATGACCATTGGCTGAGCCCTTGCAGTCAAGTCCCTCCTCAAACCATGAAGCCATTCAGAGAAGTCAAGAAAAGTAGGGTAGGATGCATTTGAGCTATCCTGAGTTGCCTTAAAACTGCAAGTCTAAACAAAGTCATCATGCGGACTTTTTTCCCCTGGATGAATCATCTCATTTTGTACCACTTATTTTAGGACCAGCTGAATCACCTTCTGAAAGCATCTGCCTGCTGGATACCTAGTTTTTAGATATCTCAAATCCAACCTATGCCGAAAAGGACAATAATGTCTACTAAATAGTTAATAAACTCTATAAAGCATCTATTTAAGGATAGTAATGTAAGAGTTTTATCTAGTATTCTTTGACACTAATAACAAAAATATGAAATGCTTGATTTTCATAATCTCAACAATTTCTCCTGACAGAAAACAAACTAAAGAGTCCCTTTGTTTCAACAGAAAATGCTTCAAGAAAGTATAAATTTGTCAAGCACACCACACAATTGAAATAAAGTCTTTCAGTTGAGACGGCAAGGAAGAGAATACAAACACACATAATCAGACTTTGCAGCCAATATGCTTCTTTCTGTACTTCTAGCTTTGTACATATGTTTTAGAAGGGTCTGAAGTCACATTTATGTTTTCTTCCCAGCCATCTTCCAGATGAGTTATTTCTCGAATATGTGCTATTGTGAGACCAAATTTCACCTGAACAATATAGAGCTCCTTGGTCAAACACACTTTGATGTTAGAGCTGGGCACAAAACTCTGCCGCTTCTGTGCCTATTGTACACTCCACTTTTAATGTTCAGTCCTAAAAAAGATGGTGGATCTCAGTACAGATCTAGCTGCAAGATTAGCTGCAGGGATGATAGAGAGTTTCCCCTCTCGGGAAAACTCCCCAGTGAATTCCCCATGTGACCAAATCCCTTCCAAGCCATCAGCTTAAAAATAACGTTGGGTTTTGGAAAAAATGTAATTCTGGGGGGTTTGAGAAGCCTCTGTTTTTGACTCTTTAAGGCTGCACTGGTGTCAAGTTTTCAGAAGACTTCTGCACAACCAAGAAACTTCTTGGCAACTAGGTCCAGAAGTGGAGGCATTAAGAGTATCAGTCAGGGTGAGACTCAACCCTGTAAGACTTGGCAATGCTGACACGTTCATGGCAGCTCAAAAGGCCTCCGAAACCCAAGAGGCCTATCTGAGTAGACCTACAGACAGATAAAAGGCATCTCTACTCCCACAGTGGCAAATGCCTTAGGCAAACCAATAGATAAACTGTCTCAAATTCAAACTGGTGAGTCTCTATTTCATGACTGATTTCACTCTTATGGGCAATCCCCAGGGTAAAAAATTCTCCCTGTTGCATGCCAAACTGCTACCAGCAGGTTTTAGGGAGGTTCTGCATAGCTTGGGGATTTTTCTTCAAGTATTTTAAAGTCTATATGATCAAAAACACAGTGAGTAAAACTGAAAGCCTGGGCATTCGGCACCATATGTTATTACTTTGCCATAGAAAACTTCAGGGCGTAAGAGTTAGCAACTGGGAAATGATGGCCTCCTGCCCATGAAGTTTCAAGTAATTAGTGCACTCCCACAACTGCACTGTTCGTTCTTTGATTTCACAGATTCACAGATTCACAGAATATTCTGAGTTGGAAGGGACCCACAAGGATCATCGAGTCCAACTCTTAAACGGCACCACTGCCTCCCTGGTGGGAATCGAACCCCCGCTCTCCTGCATGAGAGGTGGGGACACTCACCACTGTACTAAAGATTTCACAGGCAGAAGAAATA
This sequence comes from Pitta sordida, assembly GCA_013390025.1. Taxonomy (NCBI): domain Eukaryota; kingdom Metazoa; phylum Chordata; class Aves; order Passeriformes; family Pittidae; genus Pitta; species Pitta sordida. The sequence goes on from WEKX01028865.1 coordinate 524,281, forward strand.
GAGGTGATTTTCTTTCTTAAATTTGTTTCTCTAAACATATATATTTTAAAACCTCTCAGCATAAATGGACTTAGTGGATGTCTAGAAGTCACAGATGGACTTCCCCCCTTGCCCCAAAATGCAGTTTCCCTGCTTTAAGCAGCCAGTTTTTACACTGTTCAGTTGCAAAGCAAAGCTTCTGAATGTGACCCATTGTAACACTAGTCTTGGGCCTGCCAACACACTATCAGAAAAAGATCAAAGCTCTGGGAACTACTCCTGTTGAGCTATATGGACAGCTTTAATCACAACGGCATCAAATTATTGCATGGCTAATCATATTAATGGAACAACTACTTCCCCAGGTGTACGAGCAGAGCCAGTGGTTATGAATGAGCCTGAATATTGTGGTACATCTTCTCACCAATCCCTAACCTTACAACACCTTCTCTATATGGATAGTTGACAAAAACATAGAGGTTCTTGAATCTTCCTCCATTAAACTCCTGAAATCTAGGAAAGAGATTGTACTACATTTTACCTTACAATCAGCTAACGCCTTTTTGCATGCCCATTCCAATGCCAGGTTTATGAACCATGCCACAACACAAAAACTGCCAGTAAGCATAACTTACTGCTAAGGAAGATATTTATCTCAAAAAATACAGCAAGGAGAGAGTTATAAACTCCAAAATATCGTAACACAAATTCTGCTGAGGTGTGCATGTAAACAAAAAATTAATAAAGGATAGTAAAACTGAAGGCACTTTCCCTATTCTGGGTGACAAGATTATTTGGGATTAACTTCTGTATTGGATGGATGACTCTGAGTACACTGTGGGTAAGAAGGAAATAATACACATTCTTGTGGCTACAAACACTAAACCAAAAAACTAAACTGTCTGGCTTTATATTGCTAAAACACAGAGCTGTGGAAACATTGCTAAAGTTTTGTTGGTACAGACCACGGTACTAATCTTGTCTCTTTCTCAGTGTCTTTATCTCATGCTTTATCTTTTTACTTTCTGGTTTCTCCCCTTCTTCCTTTTCTCCTTGCTCCTTCTCACCCCATTCGGCATTCAGTTTCTTCCTGTCACGGGTATAGTAAGGTCAGTCAGCAAGGAAATCCTGATGCAATCATGATGCTTTTCTGTCACCTTTCATTACTAAGGCTGTAAAACAATAACTAATGATATAATTATTATTAAACAAATTCTGAACAGATTAGACTTCAGTAATAGTCCAATCTTCCCCTTTTGTTTAATTTAAAAGAAATCCAGTATTTCCACCCACTGAGAGCACAACACCACCTATGGTTGATCTCTAGATATATTTTTTCCCCCCACTGCTTAGGCTGCAGCAGTCACACCCCATAAGGTCATCTTAGTGGCATAGGGTACTTGTGGGGTACAGCAGTGGGGTAGCCCACCCTACCTCTGACCCATTGACATTGTTCCCTCTGGTGGAATACTGGACACTGAAGTGGGTGGCTGCATCCTGAAGGCCCTTGAGATGAGGGACTGCATCTCTCTGCCTGCCTGTACTCATGTGGCAAGTAGGAACTGCAACTTTGCTGCCAGCAACGCGCTTCTGCACACAACGGGACAGTGATGTCCCCACCCTAGGATGCAGACAGAGATGGGATTACCCTGTTTCCCTGGCATATTTAACAAATGACCCAGACCTCAGAAGGAGCCATGGGTGGAAAAGGTTTCGAAAATCAGTCCTAGGGTTGAAAAAGCAGACCCTAACATCTCTTCTCCATTTGTCTCCTATGTAAAGCTGTAGCCACACTAAGGTCGGCAAGATAAAAGAAGAGAGTCTTACATACCAGGTCTACTGCTTCCCGCTTGGCACTCTCCTACCAATTTCATACTCATTTCCATCTGTGCAAAGTGCATGTAAAACAACTTCACCCCTTGCCAGTTAGATATTGAACTGTGGGATTTGAATCGTTGTGTGTTCCTGGGCCTCCTTAGCTACATAAAAGCCTGGTCTGTGCTTCAGGAGGCATTTGAATTGCAGCCTTTGTGTGCTGGGCACAAGGGAAAAGGAGTCTGGCTGTGGGCATGTGCCAGCCCCTGCTGGGTTGGCATTGTCTGCCTAACCAAGCCTCGACATTTCTACCAACTACACTGAGTAAATGTTCAATGGCATAATCAGGCTGTACATAGTAAAATGAACAAGTCCAAATCTCCTGAAAGCAGGAAAGTCTTTGATCAAAACACCCAAAAGAAAAACCTGGATTTCCTAACCTGGTGCATAGAGTGGAGAGGGCAACACGTTCAGAGCATCCCTGAATGCCGAGTTTTAGACCATCATCAGCTGCAGCACCCAGTGCCTAAGAAAAGGATTCCCAGCACTGCGAGGGGGCATCACCTATGGATGCTCCCTCCAGGGGGATGCACCAGGCATGACAGTTTTGAACTTAGCAGTTCTATGCAAAACAGTCTTTGCTGTGTCTTTTCCACATGTCCAGTGGAAAAACAGAGGCAGAGGAGCATTACGACACAGCAGCAATTCCAGTTTACATCTTCCAAAGAAAGAAAAAAAAATAAGTTGCTGTCTGCTACATGAAAAGGTCTTTCAGCAACATTTTTCCAGCCATATTGAGATACATACAGCTACATATTTACAGTTAGGACACAAGGGAGGTAATCTATGTACATACATTTCCAAAGTAGGTTTGGACAAGAACTGGAATTTTCCTCTGCAAATAGTATAACAACTAAATATTTAAATGGTTAGAAGGCCAAACAATTGCAAACAAGTCAGCAACAGCCATATTTCTTTCAGTTCTTAGTATCGTCCACTAATAACAGCTGTAAAAGAGGACCTGGGTAAGCCAAAAGTTATTGCTTTAATAATAATAATAACAACAGCAACAAGGGGTGTAGTAGTAGTTGTTGTAGCAGTAGTAGGAGTAGCAGTAGCAGCAGTAGTAAACCAGCTATATGAAGTGAAAATATGTATACTTCCTTCAGAAAATCTACAAAAAGACAGTGCTTTGGAGAGCTCACCATGTAGCAATCATCAAACACTTCTATGATAAATCATTATGCAAACTGATACTTGATGGAGTTTGGACTAACTAAATAGTCCTATGTCAGAGTCAGACTCATGGAGGAGCCTTATATGGGTACCCAGCAAATGCTCCCAGTCCTGCCTGCTCAACCGATGCTGTGCCCTGCAGACAATACGTGACCGCTGGCACCCTCACAAGCCCACATGTTGTGAGTAATGACCGAGCAGGCTAATTAGAAACAGCCAGCTAAGTTTCGTAGTGTATGGCTGCTGTCCTCCCTGGTGCGGGAGGGACGCGGGTGCAGGGGGCATGGGGAAGGGCATCATGTGAAGGAAGAAGTGAAGCACTACAGATGTTCTGTCGGGACAACGCCACAGTGTTCCCGCTACATCCTGAGCGCAAACGTGGTTTGTGTGCATTCAATGAAATTGTTTTTGTATACAAAGAGGATTTCAGCTGCTGTGAGGCAGATGGAAGGCGCTTTTGGCCGCGCTGAAATGTCTGGTACTGCCTGCGTCCGGAAGCATGCATGGGGAAAGAACAAAATACACTACTGTGCAATGTAAGTTGTCTGGTAAAAAATTAATTCAGCACAGAGCTATCTGAACTACAAGAAAATAAGGAGGAGTGGATGGTTTACCCTGATGCTCTGCCCATTCCTTTCTCTTAGAAGAAAGATTGCGGCTCACACAGATCATGAACCTGGGCAACACAAAGAAAGGTATGGGGACAGCAAATGTCAGAGGGCAGCAACAACCATGAGACACTTAATTTACTTGACTTTGAGTTTAAACTTGGAGTTTAGAGAGCAGAGGAGTGTGAGCAGAGAGCAGCTACAAATAGGGAGCCTTTCCCTTCAGCAGGACACTGCTCCTTTAGTTGCTGGCAGCAGCTCTGGTCTCTGGGCAAGAGAGAGGCATGGGTGCCTCCAGCCAGAGACTACAGCTCACCCTTCCTCTGCCCTCCTCTCCCCCAGGAGCTGAACTGCTCCTGCATGTCTTTCAGGGTGGCACAAAAACAGGTGAGACAAACAGCAGTCTCACTCCCAGAAAGTTTGAGAAACTCTTTACTGGACTAGCTGGTTCATCCTACTAGGGTGATTGCATCACTTAAATATCTGGTTTGCTAAACTTTTTCTAATTGGGCAAGTGTTTCTCTACTGAAATTTGCAGGTCTCCACAGATCATTTACCTTCCAGTACCCCACACCTGTTAAAAATCTTTCTCCCAACCTGGTTTTGTGTGGTGCTAATGTCAATCCACATCAAAGTCCACAGGAATTCTACACATGTGAATCCAAGTTTAAGCAAGAAAAAAAAAAAGAGGGGCTCAGATTTTTATTACGTGAATTTTATTGGAACATTCCCTTCATGTCCCTACATACAGAAGAGCGTCTGGAATCAGTTACAGCTGCATTTACTCCCACACATCTGCTCCTTTATTGTTACAGTTACCTTTTCTCAGGGGATTTAAGAAACTACCACCCTCCCCCTCCCACCAAAAAAAAGCTGTTCACCTTGAGGACCATGACGACAAAGATCAAAAAGCCGTCAGCATTCCTACACCATGACATGAATTATGCTCTGCAGAAGATTAAAAATTGGTTTTCTAATTCGAATGCTGCTGTTTCACTGCTGGGTTTCTAACAGCACCCTGCAGCAGGGCCCTTGCTCCTCGTGCAGGTGTTACTGCTTTGGTTTATAACTCACAACCATTCTGGTAGTGGTGTTTCACCGGGAGGATGTAAGGCAAGGTGTAGCAGATCCTCCTAGCAACAAACATAGAAACAGTAAAATAAACTTTGTATGCACCACATTCAATCTGTTACACAAGTTGCTGGGCCAGCTGCATGATGGAAAGCACTAGGAGGATGGCTATGTAGCCCATCAATGGAGGATGCCAGCCAGATTAAAGGTACCCAGCACTTAGAAACATAAGGGTCTGATTGCATAAAAACTCCTATTTTAATAGAATAATACAGTATGATGCAAGACACTTCCCCACTTTTCAACTACTCCTATGTGCAGAGCCACGGTAGAGCTTTGAAGACTAGATTTTATCGTGGCCTCAGTGCAAAGATGAATCCCATCCTGGCAGGAAAAACGTTCTGGTTTATTTCAGTGCTAACAAGGGTGGGCACTAATGCATATGTTGATGAACCTCAATGCAGGAAGGCAGACAAGGATGCCAGGGACATCAGGAATGAAGCACTGCAGCAGCACACCTAAACATACCCCCTGGCACTGGGGGCCTGGGCAAAAGGGGAGAAAGGAAGAATCATCGAGCTCCTGCAGCAACTACAAATGACATGGCTATTATGGACATGAAGAAAAAAACATGGTCCATTCTGCACTGCTCCCATTATCTGGTTATGGCCAGGTATGTAGTGCATGTTTGGGGTTGTAGTTTGAATTCTTTAAAAGGCAGACACCAACCACATTTTCTATGCAAGAAAACTCAGGCTAGGTCTCAGAAGTCATCATTTTCCAGGGAGACAGTTTAAAATGATTTGGATTTAAGCACGGATGGAAATGATTTAGAAGAACTAAGGGCTAAGACAAGGGGAGGCACAGCTTATCTGAACTATCTCCTGATAGCCTCACTAGTGAGTTAACATTATTGGGACCAGAAATGGCATGGGCAAACACAGGTGCAGCCTTGCAGGGCTGTCTTTGCTCTGCCCAACGTGCCGACTGCCCTGAGAAGATGACAGGTATTCCCAAAAGCAATGTGTATATTATCCTCCCAGCTATACAGTAGCAGTCCTATCTGAGACCTGTAAGTAAGGAGAAATAGCGTATTCCTCAGCTTGTAAATTAATTTAATTCCTGGGGTGCACTTACAGAGTAATGCCTGAGGCTTGTGAAGGCAAAATGGAGCTAGAGACAGCACATTAGTCCCTGGAGAGACATACCAGCTGTTTCACGTCCTGATGGGGGTAGGGTGGAAAACAGTTGTATACAGTCATTATCATCCACTTGAAATGAGAATATTTTCCTCTTACTTTCCCATACTGTTAAAAATCTGAATAAATATAGAAAATTAGCAATTCATTGGGATGCATTAAGTCCAAATCCTGTAGTATACCTCTGAGGTGCAATGCTGAAATAGAAACAGCAGCCTTCTCTTCCTATGGAGTATTACCAAGAAATAATGACTTCTCTGATGAAGAAACAGATTAAGAGGGAAATTAAACTGCAGACTTAATTTCAATAGTAGTGCACCTGTCGGTCTGTGAATAAGCCCATCTCACCACCTAAATTAGGCATCAATAAAGAGTGCTGACCTTTTTTTTATGCTTTAATCACAGAACCACAGAATCACAGAATTAACTAGGTTGGAAAAGACCTCTGAGATCATCAAGTTCAACCTATGACCTAAAACTATCTCATCAACTAAACCATGGCACTAAGTGCCACATCTAGTCTTTATTTAAACACTTCCAGGGACGGTGACTCCACGCCCCTCCCTGGGCAGCCCATTCCAATGGCCAATCACTGTAAAGAATTTTTTCCTAATGTGAGAGAAGGAAAGGGGAGATGTGTGTTCCCTTTTCAAACATAAATCTAAAATCAACCCTCTCAAAACCAAAGATGGTTAGGGGCTGGTGGCAGGCAAATTTAATTGAATAAATATCTAGAGTTTCCACCTCAGTGAAGTGGCAGGGTTGTCCCCAAAGCAGCAATCTAAAGCTCCTAAACTTTGTGGAGACCAAAATTTATATATCCAGACACTGTAACTAGCCCATATACTTTTAATAAGCTATATCAAGAGCCCGCATTCAGATACTTCATTAAGTTGAAACATGTCAGATGCAAACCTCCTCTGTAGATCCCAAGTCTCATTTTCCATAAAAATCCCCTTCCAAAAGCTTATAATAAGTGCTTGGAGTTTCTGTTTTGGTGTCCTCATTTCTGATTCCCAATGAGCACAGTACTGAGTCAGAATATCATGTCTCCAAGCTCAGTTTGAATCAGCCAGGTAAGGCACAATGCAGCTGATCACTTAGAGCACATAATTATAGCATCAGAGGATGCTGGCACTGACAAAGCAGGAAAGGCTAAAAGCATCATATTAAAATGTCATAAAACATTCATTTTACATGATTAGAGAAGCCGGCAATTAGCATTTTTCTTTTAGTGCTTGACTTTTTTATCCCAGCTGCTCTAATCCAGCTTCTTTCCACGGCAATTATTGCCAGGAAAGCTGAATTTGGCATTCTTTTCATGTCCACTTTAAAACCTGCTCTGTAATCTGTCAGCTAGACAGGTTTCATATGCAGCATTTGAAGGTAAGCGGGGTGGGGGGGTTGCCCTATAGTCAAATTGCATTCCTATTAAGCCTTAATTACAAAACACTGTATTGTAAGAATATGTCCATACACAGTTAAACAAATCATATAAATATGTTTCCTCTCTGCTAGTCTAGATTTATTGCCAAGGCTGAAGCTCTGTGTAAAAGGACTAACTCCAGGAGTGCATATGTCAAGCTGAATTAAGGAAAAGAAAAAAAATAGACCCATATCTAAACTTCCTAAGAATAGGATGTTGACTAAATAGTTAAAAAGTTAAATAAACAAGCATTTTTTTCAATCGTCCTTTGCATGTAAGTATCAGACTTCCACTAGCCCTAGCTGTCCCTGAAGGTGAGGAGAAATGGCCCATTGCTCAAGGGCATGCAGATTTCAGGAGGCAGGGGTGTGCCAAAGCTTTCTGAGTGACATTGGTTAAGTCGCTGAAGCCTGGGGCATTTTGACGTCTCATTTCCATCAAACTAATTGAGTTGTTGGAGGAGTAAATAGAGAACAGAGACTGAGACTTCTGCAGCAGAAGGGCAAGCTAAGGTCTGCTTCAATTGGAAGGGCAAGCAGCCCCGTTACTCTTGCAAAAAGCTGTGGGCAAAGGGCAGTGGGCTGCCCCTCCTGGAAAGCAGACACCAGCACCATCCTGCCAGCAGCATGGCTAGAAAACCTGGGTCAGGAAGCGCTGAGAAACAAGCCATCACATGGCTCTGGCTGGGCACCTTTGCTGCTAACAGTATCAAGAGAAAAGACAAAAACCATCAGGTATTCCCAAGTCTCCTGTCTTCTTCTGACCATGAGAGGGCCATACACGTGGACCTAATGTTGCTATGTCTGTGCCACAGTCACAGAACTGCTGCCTTGAGGGGTGGAGAGAGAGTTCTTCAGATGCTTAAGTCATCATCCACCGCCCTGCTGCCTCTAAAGGTTTTTCACCCGGGCATCACGTTTTGACCCAGCTTTAGGACAGCAATCCACAATCACGTTTTGCCACCTTTCGCCTCCCTGAGGAGGCAACAGCAAAAAGCTATTTAAGAGCTGAAAGCTCTTAATCTGACTTAAGACAAACTTTGGCTTTTACGATGGCATTCTGCCCCTACTGCACTCTTGCCATCAGCCCTCATTATGTCAGCTGTGCTTACTAAGAGTCAGTGGCTCCAGCCACCCATGGGCTGAACTTCCTCCATATCCCTCGAAAGCCATGCAACCAACCTTAGTGTGGCATCATGCTCCAGCCACTGCCTCCAGCTTCCCAGCAAGTGTGTTACCTTGGCAACAGCCCTACAATCACCCACATATATAGATTTTGGACTTGATTTGACTTAACCTTCAAGCTTGGTGAGTAACCCTGGGTAAGCGGAGAGCTGCCTGCACCCCCCCAACAGTGACCCACAGCCAATTAGAAAAACAACAGGCATCCTTCCTCATATGTATCCTTTTAGCACTCCCGCACTAACCTGCTTTTGTTCTTTCCTGAACCCCTGCAGAGCTATCAATCTCTTTCTGACACAAAGTGTCAATTTTTCCAACTATAGCAAAGCTGTACAGAAACACAATAGCATTTCTTGGCTCATTAATAATTCCAGCAAGATAAAGACATTTTCCCTCTGTTATATGATTGACGAGTTGGTTTTTCATTACATGTTAAATATCACAAGTAGACATCAACCGGCTAAACAGAGATACTCTTATTTCCCTAAAATGAGGCTTTAAATATTTCAAGTTTGAATCACCTTTCTGGTGAAACATAAATTCCTAATAAAACTATTGTTATAATTATTATTGCTATAAAGCTACATAATTATTATTACTAATAAATGCTCTTCTTTAATATGTTAGTAAGAATCCTCAATATGTCCATATATTGGCACAGAGCTCTTTAATACTAGAGAAACTTAGATGCTTGTATTATTTACTTATAAAAGGATCTTGCCAGTATTTGAGGAAGAAAAACAAGAAAATCAATATCAAGGAACATAAACACAAACAAGGAAGATATTAAATTAAGCCACAGTTGAAAAGTTCCTACTCCAATGAGTACATGATGTGCAGCCAAAAACCTATTTTTATACTACAGAAAGTATTTAAGTGAGCACATCTGCAATACGCTTCTGTGGGAACATATACTTGGGATCTTGTACACCCAATGCACACAGGTGGATTCACGTTTAGACAGTAGACTCCAGAGCATCGCAAGCCACCTGTGTCTTCTCGCCACCACGCCCACCACACACAACTACGGAAAACTAGTTCAGTCTGACTTTCCAGCCTTCCCAAGATCTCTACACATATGGCTGTTGCTTTTCTTATTGCCTCTCTGAGTTTGCTGAAAGAGACTGTGATTTCCTACACATCAGTTTCCCCTCGCTATTTCCCTGTGGCAAGCAGGCAGAAGTATTTCTTTTTGCCAAACAGAACCTTGAGTCTGGTGAATGTCTCTGAGGAGAGTGTCTGCCTTGCTCTCCTCCACCACCCGCTCTCCTTTTGGGAGCCCCTGGCCCTCGCACACATGACCTGGCACGCTGGATCGATAGGAAGGGCCCCTGTGTTACAAACGGCTTCCCAGCAGATGAAATTATTCCAGCGGAGCCAATTACAATGCAATGCCCAGGGGAAATGGCAAATCCTAACAGACACCATCTCCTGTCTTCAGATACAGTGTCAGCAGTGCTTTTCACTCATGTTAGTGACTGATAAGAGGAAGTGGCAAGGTAATGTTGGACCTCACAGGAAAAACCTGAAGAGCAACACTTTCACAGCTGAGCAAAACCCGTCCTTTTTAGTCCCTCTTCTCTTTAGCTCACAGAAATGGCGAGCTTTGTAAGTGTTTTCAATAGGCTGCAGTTCCTTTTTGTGCAATTATAAATATTTTAACATATGACATCAGTACAATATGTTTTCATTGTGTTTAGATCTCTTTAATTAGGATGGGGCCCGAGTTCTCCTTGCTGCCTTTGGTACTTGGACTTGGCAACTAAATTTGTTTTGTCTCAACTTACTGTTCTTTATTTCAGTGCAGAAGGAGCAACGCACACTTTTTTATTTATTGTTCTTGATAATTGGCTTCGTTTTCAGTCAGAACTGATCTGATCATCATGGAAAAAGAAATAAAACACATAAAAAAACCATTAAGGGATATTTATCTCCAAGTTAGAAGGGTAGTGAAAATATCCAGAAGGATGAGATAAGTGGTATTTCTAATCTAACGGATAAAATCCCCACTTAAACATCTACAGACGATGATACAGCTTTCAAATGCAACTATTTATGTTCTTTTATTTCTGGACTTTGCACTTATTACACTGGTTAATTTATAGCAAGCAAAGGCGTAATTTAGAGGGTTGCAATAAACCAGGAACCCAATTCTGACATAAAAGAAGTCAATGACACACCGTCAGTTCCTTCTCCATCACACAGGCCATAGCTGCATGCTGGACAATGTCACCAGCCATAGTACTGGGTACAGACCACAGCAGTGCCACTCCTGTGTACCCACCACTCCCTTCCCTTTGGCTGAGGACCAGAAGAGTGTCCCATCTCACCCAGTTACTTCAAAAAGCCCTCAAAACCCCACCATGTGACAAGTCCCACCGCTCTGGAGACATATTGGGAAACTTCGGGATTATTCATCCTGTACCTGGAGCCTTTGTGCACCACTTAGTAATGTGAGAAGTGCCAGCGAAGGGTACTTTCCGTGGCTTGTTTAATTGTTTCCTGGTAAAGGCTTAAGTGACATGCAGGCCCGAGGCAGGGTAGAGGGGGCTGCTTCACTGGGACTAACACGAATGTGGGCAGGAAACTTCTGTTTGGGTACGTCTGACTACCAGAATTAGTCTACAACTTTTGCTTGCTTATTTGTGGTCATCGAAATTGCGATGCTGCACCACATTATTAGTCAAGGCTGATACTAAAACGACCTAATCTCTAGAAGATGGAAACAAGCTAGTTAAGAGTGAAAGATTACAAATTAGTAAAGTACATGGAGTAAGAATGCAACTCCCTTTGCCAGCCAACGCAGCAAGGACAACTGGTTTTTTTCTCCCTAACCAAGCTAATAAGGAATGTTAAGCAGGGCTCCATTTGCTCTTGAGAGAGAGAAGCTTTTAAAGTAGATTTAAATGTATTAACTAGCATACCAAGATGCTTTATGAGAAATCCTGGCAATAGAATTACAGAGGTTGACAGCACATTCAAAGTGAAAAATTAAATCATAACTGGTGTGCCCTGTCTAATCCCATTCATTTCAATCAGCAAGAGAGCAAAACTTGTCAGAGAAAGAACAAGAACTAAACTATCATGATGCTTGGGGACTTTCTGGTTCTTTCCTTGATGTCTCCTAGAGGCAGAGAAAGGGAGCTTCATCCTGTGATTCAGCCAACTGCCAAAGACTGCACACATCTGGGCCTGATTCTTTGCTCCCTGCCTGACTCCAGGCACATCAGCTCAAGGTCAGATCCTGTGTCGTTCTGGACCCAGGGAACTTGCTGAATCACCACAACTTTTTGAAGCTGCCCAACCCAAACAGGTAGGACCTATTACCTATGGAGCCAAACCGGAAGAGCATGCCTATCCATGCATAGGACCGACTTCTCCCACCTAGTACAGCTCCTTTCTTTTCTCTAAACACAAAGCAGTAGCCATCTCCAGGCCAGCAGCTAACACTCATCTAGGGAGTGGCATTCTCTGTCTCCAGTCTGATGGCTTTCAAGGTTTGCACTACCACGGAAAGCAGCCTAACCATCTGAACCAGGGTGGGGAAGAGAGCTCAAGCAGGAGATGGCACACATTACTACCAAAGATGAACACAAAGAGCTGAATTTATTACTCTGTATAAAGTGCCTGGGAAATCAAAGCATACAGCACGTTCTCCTGGAGAAAGAACAACAGTGCCGAGAATGTAGCAAAAATAGATACTTGAATTTTAAAAGTATTTTACTATACAGCAATAAATGCAAGAATATGACACAGTGAAGTACAGAAGTAGTAACATGAAAGAGATGGATATTTACGTTCAAAAATCTCCAACTGTTATGCACCTTAGATGATTTTTTTCTTTCAGGATAAGAATTTGCATACAGAAGAGAGAAAATGTTTTGGGGATAAAAACAAGGAGGAGTAACACAATCTTCACTTCAGATCTTCCCCAAAGTACTGAAAGAAACCAGAAAGGAAGCAGAGGCAAAGCGTTCAACCATCAGTAAGTTACTCAGTAAAAGTCTTCAGGAGCACGTCTTTGAAGTACCATGGGGAAGGCTCAATCCTATTACAGCCCTCCTGAGGAAGTGTTAATCTTCTAGACAAAGAAACCAAGGCTCACTTTTCATGAACTCACATGTACTTTTGATTGCTTCTGGCTTAGTTTATTTGTTTCTTTAGGGCTCATCAAACCTGATTTTTTTTAACCACTAAACCTACAGTTCAAGTCAAAGGCAAATGGAAGCTGCTACAAAAGATCAGGCCACTTTCCTTTTGGAAGGGTAAATTTACGGTCCTGTATTTTACCATTATTGATGAAATGCCAACACTGTGGAAATCAATAAAATAGCTCATTGCCAAAAATGGCACTAGCACTGGGATTGTATTCTTGATTTAGAGATGGCTGGCTATGTTTGAAAAAAAAACCAGAATAGAAGACAAAAAACCTGCTTTGTGGGTTCATAAAAAAGGCAGAGTGCTAGGAGATAAGCTATACCGATAAAATGTAATCCTTTTATGTTGGAATTAAAAAGGATTCAAGGTTTATATTTCTGGTGCTTTAGAATACATTTATCATAAATAAGCCAAAGTTACTATAACATCATGGCACTGTCTGTTGGGAAAAATTAAAAAATCTGCCTATTTATTAGGATTACTGTTACTACTTTAGGGGAGGGCAATCAAACCCAAACTCTGGGCTTTTTTTTTATCTTCCAGAGATAGATGAACAGCTTTTGGTTGGGGATTTTTTTTTCTTGTATGAAAACCAATTACTGGTTTGAACTGAAGTTGAATTCAATTCTTTTTCTGATGTTTTGCAGTGCACTTCTGAGCAGCTTTTGCAAGCTATGACTAGCGTACAGCATTTGCAACCCCTCCAACAAAACAGAAAAAGTATTTGTAAGCTCATTACTACTGGAATAACAGCACTGACATGACTCAGTTTGTTCTTGCAGCAATGATGAAGAAAATTCACAGTATGACCAAGGGGAAAATCACAGTGATCAATTTCTGATCTATTTAATATTTTGGTGGGGGTGGGGGTGGTAGTTTAGGTGTGGATTCATCGCATCAGATGTTTTTCATCATCTCCACCTTCTTACAGAAATGTTGGCAAGTCCCCAGGCTGAGCCGTCCCAGAGGGCACCATGTCTTACACAAACCTGTACCCCTGCTCAGACGGCCTTCAAAACCAGGTTAAAGAATTTAAAGAAATTTTGCTTTTTTTTCCTTTGCAATGATCACTGATGCTATCTTCACCCTTGCTGTCATCAACCAGGGCACTGGCTGCTTGTAGTTTGCCCACTGTTTTGCTTGGAGCCCAGTCTTTTTCCCAGGCTTGCCTTCCAAACAACAAAAAATGCTGTACGCAACCAACCCATGGAGGAGAAAGATTTGCGACCTCAAGATGGGTTCCACCTGGTATCCAACCGTGTCATCTTAAGCTGTGCCAGGGGAGGTTTAGACTAGATCTTAGGGAGAACTTCTTCACAGAAAGAGTGATTTCTCTGTGGAATGGGCTCCCCAAGAAGGTGGTGGAATTGCAGTCCCTCGAGGTGTTTAAGAAAAGATTGGATGATGTACTTAGTGACATGATCTAGATAATGGGATGGTGTGTTAGCTAATAGGTTGGCAATAGGTTAGGTATAGTAATAGGTTGGACTCGATGATCTCCATGGTCTTTTCCAACCTTATTAATTCTGTGATTCTGTGATCAGGACTTAAAACTGAGGAACTGCATTTGTTATAGCACTAATGCTGTTCTGCTTGCACACCGCAAACTGCTCGAGTTGGAGAGTAAATGGGGAAAAAATGCACCATGGAATTTAATTATTACATTAATTTGACTTAGTTAAAAAGCAAAAGGGAATAGAAATTACATACAAGAGCAACTTCAGACATAAACAAGGAGCGTATCTCATTTTGGACAGGCTCACGCACTGTGTATGGCACAACTTTTCTTCTTTTTGTTTGTTGTTTTCAGTTTAGGTTTTATCCAATTATATATCTATTGTGTGACAGGCCTGGCATGAGAGATCCCATTTACAGGAAATATTTCTGAGATCACAGGCCCTGCAGGCTAAATGCAAACACTGGAGCAGATGGTAACTGATCCAGTAGAGCTGTACCTAGGGGTGCTAGAAGGGGGAGAAGACTTGGAAAGTAAAGCTGCTAACAAAATAACCTCACATTATTAAAAACTACAACCAAATCAGCCCAGTGAGCAGCTAGGGACCTCATTAGGGATGCTTTTGACCACTGCAGCCGACCTGCTCTCGGCAAGGGGCCGGGGCTGAGAGGGAGGATGGGCAAAAGAGGGTGCACGCTCACAAAATGACTTGCTACCTGTCCAAGAGGAGAGCAAAGGAGGTGTTTTGCCCATTGAATAATCACCATTAGATAGCGGTGAAACTTTAAGAGAAAAAACAGGAGAGCTAAACATCAAGCCACTCTTTAAAGCAGTCATTCCCAGGCTCTCCCTTAGGCACTGTCAGAGGATATTGAGACTAGCTCGGTGAGATGAGCTCTCTCCCCTTCCCAACAATCCCCGCATCTCTGCCTGGCCAGGAACACTGACGTTCCTATTTAAAGGTGCCTTCTAATCCGCAACACTTCTTGAGTTTACAGCAATGCCTCCTGAGGCCAGGTCCGCATCAGGAATAGTTGACCAGGGAGGTGCAATCGCCATTTATCCTAGGCAAGCATGTGGATTAAGGAAGGAAGCTTGCATCATTATGCTCCCTAGCACTTTCCTGCCATAAAACCCACCCTTTTGATGATAAATCTGCATTTTTACTAGGGTTATAAGAGCGCTGTGACAAGAAATCACAGCCCTAATGAACCATACTGTAGCAGCTAAACAATTCATCCACAGACCTGCAAAAGCAGGTAACTCAGCCTCCCCATGCATTTAACTAGTATCTATCATAGTGCATTTCCAACCTCATCACTATGACGGTAGCTCAGTATAATAACAGTAACTTCAGTTTTGAACATGAGGGGAAGCTCAGAGAGATTGCATGATAAAAGTGAGATTCCAGACGAGTAAATGGGAACAGCACTTGAAAAACACTGACTCATTCACAATCAGTATTTTAAAGGTTGGTAAAATCAGCTTAAGTTACTTTACCTACTTTATTTGCTGGAGAGGGACTAATTATGCCCACTTAGCACACATTACTTGTACTGTTAGGTCTTTGTGAAGGAAGGTTTGATTAAGCTAGTGGTGATTCCTCTACTATGCCTATATGGTTTTTTTGACACTTTTGCTCTTGTGCCTTTGTTTTTTGCTCGTCTGCTTCTCACTCATTTGAGGATCTATCCTTCTATCCTTTAGCCTTTTTCACAGAGCAAACAAGCAGATTTGCTCTGATTTTCCCTGAGGGCAATGCTCTCCAAGTCACAGGGGAGTCCCTTAGACTCCCTCTCAGACTGGTCAACTGCTTTTTTGTTTGAAGTGGGGCACAGCATCCAGCTGAGACTTCCTCAGCATGGAATCGCTGTATAAAGGTTTCTTCACACATCTTGCATCTCACTCCCCTTCTGTGACTTTTTCACCCTTTGGAATGCAAAAATAAGCCTTGATTTACATGAGCAGTCCAATTTTACCAGGATCCTCTAACACAAACCTCCCTACTGCTGCAGAGCCCTGTTTAAATCAAGAGGCCTTCACATGGGTGAAGATGTCTTAAAGAAAGATCAGGATGTAACTCTGTCACAACTATTATGATTTGGTAACATTTAGCAGCTGTGTTTTTTTGCTGTAGACATCAGTTTTACAGCTGAAACTGTTCCTTCAAACTTTTTTTTGCAAGTGTTTCACTATTTTTTTTGTAATTATTGTTTCCTAGACTCCTAAATATAGCCAAGTGGAATAACTAGCACCTCTGTAAACTGTTGGTTAAATGCCATGCCGAGTTTCATTTTGCATTCTGGAAGGCCATTTAAAATACATCAGACTTGTTCAGCTCAAAATTTAGGAAATTATTTACATTCTGGGAATAACTTCTAACAATTTCCTCAGGCTTTTCTTCATTTAATACACATTAATGCTATTCCCACCAAATAAAAGCATGGCCTGAAAAATACCAGGTGTCAAAATAAATGGCACTTCAAAGTTCAAAAAATGCAATTGAGAAACAAAAAACTGAAAAGGTTGCTCTGCTGTCACAAGGTATTTTGTCACCAGGATGTTAAACAGCCGGTAGTCCACTTTGGGCTTCATGGGAAATTCTGGGCAAAGCCAAAGAGGCAAACTCACTGGTGGCAAATGAAACCACTGCTTAACCCCAGGGAACTGAGTCCATTAGTGTCATTATACAGTATAAAGATACACTACTTCAAAGCTAAAACCACTATGGAATTAAGTGCCACATTCCAGTCTGAAGGCGAAGTAAGGTGTCCATCTGTCTAGTGTCTACACACCAAAGGTGTAAGATGGTGAATGACAGCCACTGCAAACAAGGCATACAGTTACAGAAGCACAGGTTGGAAAAAGTGTCCAAGATCACCCAGCCCAACCATCATGAATCCCTCACTCCATCCTGAAACTACCACAAAGACACACACACATGTAACCATATTGGAAAACATGGTAAGTCCTTGGTGATCCAGATGCCTGTCCCTACATCCCTTTACTCCAAAGTAATTTGAAAGAATGGAAGTTCTGAAGTCCCTTTGAAAATAAGACTGCCTGACCTCCAGGGAGCAAAACTTGCTTATTTACTCAACTTTCTGTCAACATTTCAAAAGAATTATCATCCCCATTTTGCAGCAACTAAGATGTTTGTCTAAGGTCAAGGAGTGAATTAACGTTAAACTAGATTACAGAGTATTGTGGTTCCCATTCCTGTGGTCAACCAGCTACCATCTGATTAGGTAACCCCAGCATATTTAATTTAAAAAGAATGTTGAATCTAACACTCTGCTGAAGAAGTGCTCGGGTCTTCAATAAAAAGTCATGTGAAAGTGAGGGAGGGAACAATAAACAAGAAAGCTTCCTACGTCTCGGTAACTTGCAAGCCCAAAAAGACAAAGAGTAATTCAAAGTACTGTATGAAATACTGTAATTTGCTGCAGAAAAAGTCACATAAATACTCTTGGCTTTGGACACAGAAATGCAGCCCACAGGGTCTGGCCATTGCTGCAGCCCAGGGCCAGGGCGAGCAGCTCTGGGGAGGCTCAGCAGTTACTCTCCCATAGTCCCAGCCCTGTGTCTGCACAGGAATTATAGCCTGGACAGAGGGAAGGTATAACGAAAATAAAGTAGAATTAATGTACTTCAAAATGACTTCTTGTATTTTTCAGCTTTAAAACAAGTAGATGGGCTGTATGACCTCTCCAGATATCCACACGAAGAGAGCCTCTTTCAGAAACACCAACCAGCCCCTGCTGGAAGGGAGACTGGGGAGGTTTTAAATTATGAACTGCATTCCTCTTCCAGGTGCCAATGAAATCCATAACAACAAAACAATGAGGATGTTTTCTAATTTTTTTATATTTGCTGAAAGGGCTGGAGCTTCTCAGAAGAGAAACACATGTTTTTGCAAGGCCCAGCTATTGCTTCTGTTACCACTGGCAAGCCAGCAAATAGCTGCCTGCTCAAACCAAACAGCAGCACCTCACATACGAGCATTTGCACCCCTGTACTTTTTCTATTCTCAAACCAACCCCAGTTTCTGAATTTATACTTTGAAGCAGTAGGAAACCTACAACGATTTTGCTGAGAATACCTCCTCAACATAATTCACTAACAATTCCAAACATCAAATAGCCTTCTGTACCTATTTAGTTATTTAAACAAAGCTTGTTCAGTTTGCCTGCCAAGCTAAATGTTCCATTCAGACAACCACTAAGTAACATAAGCTGTGAAGAGAGGTCTTCAGCAGCCCCAAACCAAGCCCTGCAGCACATCCACACTGCCCACTGGAAGAACAGGGCTCAGCTTCATGTGGGATTACTGAAGAGCAGCTATTTCTGAATTCTTCCATGAGTTGCCAGTCTTTGCTCTGCAATAAGAGTTCTCTGCTCCTCTTTAGCCAAAACCAATGCTGCAATACCCTAAAGACTGCTCAGGAGCAACGTGGCCTCTTTTAAAAAAAAACAAACCTAAAAACCAAAACTACTACTGGTTCATGGACTCGGTCAGGAACAGCTGCTCCTCCATACCTATTTCTGAATAATGCATGACTAGAGAAATCATGGGAAAACTGCACCAAAAATGTCAAGCTATAGACTAGTGAAATATGTTAGTCACCGATGCACAGGTCACTGGGTACCAAATATGAATAGTGGAGGCTAACTAATTCTCCTAGATGAACTGCAAAAAAAATCTGTTAAGAAATGAGAACAATCACTACAAAACCTTAAAGATCAAAGGGCAGAGTCTCTGCTGGCAGAACCACAATGCATTTCCCAAAGGGTTTCTGTGGAGTTTTCCCTGTGATATCACCTTCCCTCTGTGGTGATATATATACAAGTATAGGGTTGTGATTCAATTAAAGGAATGAAAATTATGTGCTTAAAGAAGCTTTTCTTAATGGGTAGGCAGCAATGAAAAAGAATCTTCATGTATATGGAAGGTGGATAGAGGTCCCTCTCCATTAAAATCAGAGGCTTCATAGGTGCATGAGGAGGATGTGGGATGCCTTGCCTCCTGTCCACTTCCTCTCACTCATGTACTCTAAAAGGTCCTACCTTCACTGCTCTACAGCTCTGGTAGTAATTCTGCCAACCAGTTTTATCGAGCCTCTCTTCCAAACTCCCACACAGCAGAAGTATCCAGCTTGCACCCCTATCTTGTATGCTACCATGGAAGAGAGCTTGAGAGCTACCACTACACCCACAGCTGTTTTC
The DNA here is from genome assembly GCA_013390025.1 of Pitta sordida. NCBI lineage: Eukaryota > Metazoa > Chordata > Aves > Passeriformes > Pittidae > Pitta > Pitta sordida. The sequence goes on from WEKX01028865.1 coordinate 543,635, forward strand.
CGTGAATTTGAAGAACACAATCAGCTTAAATGTTTCTTTGAAGACAGACCATCCTTTTCCTGTGTCCTAATTTAGACTCAACATTAAAAGCGTATAAAGCTAAAACTGGAAAATCAGTCATAATTAAACTTGTAAAATATAGAATCTATTTTTCAGGAATCAATCTCAAATTCTCCTTTTTCCCCCCTCATTCACACAGTTTCCTACTTCAAGTGGAAAACGTTATAGCAATGACATACTTGGTTATGAACTCCAGCTCTTCTGAGCTGAGCAAGTTGGACAAAGCTCCAGGTGAAGAAAGATGGTGGAAAAATCTGATTCAAATTGTACCGAGGTCAAGCGAGACCCTGATGGGACTGGGATCATGCCCACATGGACTGCAGACCTTCTGAGACAACAGTGATACATGATGGAAGAGTGCAGAGGCAATAGCAGGAGGACAATAAACAGCGGCCTTTCAATGAAAATGAGCAGCTGCAGGGTGTTATGCTAAGTTGCTTAAAATAATGCTGTTTATCACCTGCAAGTAAGCAGTTTCAGAGCATGCTTAGTACAGTAAATGTTATACTAGCAACACGCAATGTTATACTAGCAACACACACAATTTTGAAACATGCAACACCTTTGATGTAGCAGGAGAAACTGCAGTTGTGATATTCTCGGTAACTTGTCTGGCTCAGACCTCAGGGCCCAGGTTGTGCCCAGCTGATGATACCACACCACACAAAGACCAGTGTGCAAAGTCCCCCAGTATGGCCCCCAAACAGGAAGATTTAAAGGGTCCTCACAAACATGGGAACTCTGCTATCCATTCTTCAGCACCATCTGCTGGTACCGTACCTAGCATCAAACTAGTTACTTGCCTGCAGGTCACAGCCAGCTGCCATTTGCCCATTCCTCCAAGAAAATCATGGACCCAACCTGGTCCAGGGTCCCTCTGTCATTAACAGCCTTTCACACATGGTGGATACAACCCAGTGACACTTCTGGAGCTTACCAAACTCCTTCCCATGCTGAGATATCTAAAGCTTAGTCTTGAATCATCTTAGATGATTTGAGAGGCCTGGATCAAGGCTATTTCAGCTGAAGAAATGAGATTATGTATTCCCATGACCAAGACATTCCTGACCAGACACATGACATTGCCCTATAAATATCCTGGCCTCTGCTCACCAGAGTGCTATCTGACAAGTGCTATCTCTCCTCCTCTTCACACCCTTAGCACCTTTTGGACTTTAGTCGCACCTAGGTGGCATCATCACACTTGAACGGCTTGGATGCCACTGTTTCACTCATTCAAGAGTGGCTTCAAGAGGCTTCAAGTGCAAGGCACAGCAGCATCCCCAAGGATGGTACTCATGCTAAGCACAGGCAAACAGTAGATTTGCACAGAGGAAGAGCAGACTACCCCTGTGGAGCCTCCCTGAAATGGAAAGATGTTTGTGTTTCACCATGCAAGTTCTGAGCAGCACTTATAAAATCAGCCCCCAGCAAATACTGGAAATGCGGGTCACAGCTGGTTAGGCTGCTTCTGGAAAGCAAAGCAGCTGAAGGAAATATTCTCCTTAACAGAAAGAGGCTTTCTGGGGCCATATGGACAGTTCTGGAAACTGAAGTCAGTACAATGCACAGCATCTCATCTCTGCTTCAATGTCCCCATGCTCTGTTGTTTCATTGCTTTAGCTAATGTTGGGAAAGTGCTGACAGGGATTTCAAAGGGAAGTCTAAATGCCTAAACACATTGCTGAATCCAGGCCCTTGGTAGTTGTTTTACTGCACAAGGGAAAGGAGGGAAAACATTAAATAAAACACCCACTGTAAGCACTTTCCCAGGGCACAGGCGCAATCACCCAAAGGACTGAAGCCTGGCTGGTCCTGCCCTGCCACCCCACCCACCAACTCCCTCATACCATCCCTCCACTCCTACCACACCCCTGCCAGCCCTGCACCCAGCTTGGAAGACGGACCATTTCTCAGGGATGCTGCTGAGTTACTTTGTAGAGCATAGTCTGAAGAGAAGATGAAAAGCACCACTGGCAAAAATATTTCCAACCAGAATTTCTCAGCCTGTTTTGGGAAGACATGGTATATGTTAAGACCAAAAGAAAAAATCACCTTTCTTATCTTACTGCTTAAAAAAGTACCTCAGAAGATTCAGAACAAACAAAATTTTCCCAAACAGGAGATAAAGCAGGACTCAAATAAAGATTATAACCACTGACATTCTATTTTAAGCCACGTTTTTAGATCTGAACATGGAATTTAAATATACCGCACATAAACTAGGCAGAAGTGAATTTCAACCTTTGTTACCCATGGTTTTTTTCCTGTTTGGTTCAGTCATTTAAAGGAACAACTTTCTCCTTGAACTCTAATCATTTTTGCATGAATTATTAAAAAGCCTGACTTTACAAGCAGATTTCCTTTTATATACAACAGAGCACAAATAAAAGAGGAAACTGATTAAACAGGGAACATGACAGTATTCACTTGACAGCATACTTTGTAAAATCCAAATTGGGCATGTGTGGTGCATGTGTTCACAACTGCGGGTGAGGAGGGGTGGTTTCTTTCTCCAGCCTTCCTTCTCATTTACAATAACTGTGCATAGTTCCAGCACTTTTAATTTTAACATATCCAGCTAATTATGATTTTTTTTAAAGCTGGCAATACCTCTTGAAAGAGACAAAACATTTTATCTTGCATTTATATTTATTTCTGTAACTTTATTTTGAGGTAATGGAGCTTAAGTTGCACTCCTGAATGGCTTGCATTTCATCTAAAAAAATTCCTAATAACTATGGAATATATAACTTAGTCTTTCTCGTTGCAAACAGGCTCTGTATAATAAAAACCAAGGGGGGCTGCCAGCTCTCGTGAAAAGTCATGGCAACAAGAAGTCTATGTTCTCAAACTTCTTGTACTTACTAATGACAAGGACTCCATTTGAAGTCAACTGTGCAGTATACCTTGAAGGGATTAAAAAGGAGTAAAATAACTACACACGACTATTTCGTGCATGAAAGCAACCATATTTATAACAGCAAGGAACGGGAAGAGTTCTCCCGTATCTCCATGCATTAAAGCAAAGGTGCTCTCAGAGTGGGTGGGCACGTGGGACCAACCATGGTTTTGTGTCCAGCCCCTGCTTATGCTGAGGCTCCCGTTGATGACTGAGGACGCACAACCATCCACTACTCCTGTACCCATCATTGTGGCATTTCTCCCATGTGTTACCTTTGTAATAAAAATTTTGCCTGCAAAGAACAATTTAACCCAAAAAGTAACAGGTAGAGTTCCCTTGGCCCTGTGCTTCCTCCGCAACACATCCTTTTTTTTTTTCCAGACCCTTTCTGTCCATTTCTGCAGAGGGCATACACATCCAATAACTTATGTTTGTCTGTATTACATACTATCAGCTTCCCACATGACTTTCATTAAAAGAAAAAAAAATGTAAAAAGATTAATGAGGAACATGAACATACCAGCCAGCTTGCTTTCAGAAAATTACAAATACATGCAAGAACATGATGACAAGACGATTTTGAATGAAAATAACACCAGTATAATCCAAGCCTAGTAAATTATTCCTCTGCAATTATGTTCACAAAACACTCAGGCTGATTTTTTGGGTACAAATTGGACTGTGAATCTCAGTCTGCATGGCTAGACAGAATGACATTAGTTATCTCTGTAAAATTCTCCTGCATTTCAGAGGACTGGCATAAGCCTACTCATCGCCTAACGCCAGTTGAGGCTCAGTGGGAGAAGCATCGCAATGCTGATGCCTTGCCCTGACTCTCAGCACACAGGTGAGGTCTGCCCACAGTGAGGAGGGGACCTGCTGCCAAGTGATACACCCGACACCAAGCAGGGAGATCACATAGCCTGTTACCAGCTAACAGCACAGAGCAGACAGCATGAATCCTCTCCACCGCGCAATCCCGCAACCTCGAGTGACGTTGACGTCCAAGGACTGCTTGCCAAGATACTGACTGCTGCACTGGGCCCTGAGGTCATACATCAAATGTTCACATGCACTGACAGATGTTTATGTTGGTCATCCTGATTTAACTCCCATTACATCATTTACCAAGCTACTGATGCTATCATAAACGATTAAACAAGCCGGCAAAGGAGACTCAAAAATAAATTTGATTCCCTCGTGGTATGAGGGCATTACACTCCAGACTGCGTCTTGCTCTTAAATCAAATTGAACAACTGCAGAGATCCTTTAATTTATTTGAATTCTGTATGAAAAAGTGCCCTTTTTTTTCAGAAGACTGATTTCATTCACCCTTTGACCATCATGGGATGAATGAAAGGTATCAAAAGGTAATGGGAGGGTCAGACTTCAAATCAGAAATTATTGTTAGTATACAACTAAAAACAGTTTCATACTTTAACTAAGGAGCCATTCAGGCTGGGATTCATTTCAACTACCCTAATTCTTGAAAATCTGCTGCATTATTTAGTGCTTCCAGTCACTTCTGGTTTGTGTATAGACTATTTTAACATACTGAAAATAACTTAAAAGTTCTGAGGGAGTAAAATTAATAAGCAGAGGACGTCCTCAATCTAGTGTGCACATAACATGCTTGCTGCCTGCCACTGAAATACAGTCTTATTATCAGATACAAAGGGTTAAATTTAAACTCCATGACCACCTGCCTGCTTCCTTGGTTGTCATTAAGTGTGGGGAGGGAATAGGAAACACTTCACACATCTTGTTTTCCGCCTCTAATATATTCTGGAGTTTTCTAATGCGGGCTTTGCTTGGATGTGCAATCACTGTGGAATGGCTACTATACCCTTGCTACACTGCATAATACTTTCCCTTCCTCCTTCTGTAGGATTCCTCATGAAAATAGGCACTTTGTGTTTTTGGCCCTAAGGACAGAACATAATGTACTATGTCTAGGAAAAACTAAAAAAAAAAAAAAAATCATTAAAACATTTTCCACTACTTAAAAAGAAAAATCCCTAACACATGAAGTACCACTGTATTTCTTTTACACACATGACCTCATAGATAGATGTGTGCATCCACACATACAAATGCATTCAATTTTCAATTTAGCTATTTATAGAGCTCTATAATTTTTCCTGGCTCAAGTTTTAGCAAGCCTTCCCTGATGGGGTTCAGTTCACACGGTTCGACAGCCCTTCATTCTGCTTCAAGTTCACATCCATGGAACAACCCTCCCCATCCCTGCCTTCTTCTAGAATCCCATTTAATGTTTTGCTGATTAAATTGGCCCATTGCTTTACTGAATTCATCACAAAAAGCAGCGGATTTTTCCTTTCCTAAGGCGCTGTGTGGGTTTTTCTTGCAGTCTCCTAGTGGTAAAACTCAGGCATGCAGTTGGTTCCATCTACAGTCACCCTTTTCTTGTTTATGTAACATTTGATGCACATCTAGGAGGTCTTGTCAGAGAGTCACATAAAGTTCTTCCAGCCATGCTATTGCTCACTTAAGTAGGAACAAGAGAGATTTGGGGAACATTTGAGAGTCATGGAACTTTCATCCAAACTGGCAGAAGTTCTGGAAGACAGGCATCCATACGATGCTGTTTGCCTGCTCCACTTCTAGTGAGAGAAGCAGCAAGAATGAAGGGCTCAGAGACCTCAAGGCAGGGAAAACTCTCTCCCTCTAGAGTCAGTCTAGTTTTCAGTCCCCTCATATTCTAGCAAACAGTCCTGTCCCAGGGCAAGGATGCCCCAAGATTATCTAGAATTGGGTCTGGTGGTATTACTGTCTCTTTCCACACATTGGAAGGCAAGGCTGAACTGCCCTGGAGCCTCATTGTGTGAATGCCCTCTGAGAGCTAAATGTCCATTTGTGTAAGCTCTGCTTTCTTTTAGTAAGAAATCACCCTCCTGCCGTGTCAAGGTGCAGTGCTGGAGCACACAGGCACATTAAGAATATTAAGAGAGAAACAACTAACTGCCTCCTCTCTCCACTTCCCAGATCTCAGCTTACCTGGGCCAGAGGCATACATTCTGCATAAAGGACAGAGCGGTAGAGCTCAGAAAGTAAAAAGTCATTAAAGTGAAAACCCATGAGGCAGATAACAGCTTGCTGCCAGACTTCTCAAAATTTAAGTGTTGATTGTTCAGAATTTATGCCTAGATTTTTCTTAAGAATGCAATTTCCTGGCACACGGTACAAGCTGCTCTAGACCTGCATGTCAGCAAAGCAGGCATCCTGTTGCAGAGCTTATTATGGAACTATTGAATGTTTTCATGCCAAATTAGTCCAAATTAAGCTAAGGGGAATGGAAATACTTTCCCTGGATAGGTGGTGGTTGCATTAGGTGGGTTTGTTTATAAGCAGAATAAAAGTTACAGCTAAATATAAAAGCAGATATATCATAATATTGTCTGAGAACTTGAATAACATGTCATTCAGCGTGCGTGCTGTGGAAAGAACACGAAGGTCAAGTCTAAAATAAGATCAGTGACTGTTTGACAATAGAAACATGTAGGAGGTAGAGCAGGAGAATTTTCCACATTTTTTCAAATGGCATTTTTCTTTCAAAAAATATTTTTGCCTACCTTACAATGAGTCTGATGCAAAAAACCTGTTGAACTTTGTGCAAAACGTACTGCTGAATTCGGCATGTTTTTGATCAGCCTTCTGGCAAACCTGCATTAGTCATTTGTGCCAACTGTTTACTTTTTGCATTATGTTCACTTGGGAAAATGAAAGAAGGTTGCTCTGTTGCATTTTTGTTTTTCAAGAGTTTCACTTTCTGCTTTAGCTCTCTCATCCTGCTTCCCTGGAAGACAGGGACTTCAGCAAGTCTGTTGCTACTTCTTAAAGGTACATATATCTGAGTTCACAGCATTGGGAGCGCACGGAATCTCTGGCCAGGTCAAAAAGAGGAGCAGGGGGGAAAATCCTAAACAAACCACTACTTGAAGTACTTTATAAAATCTAATGCTTTTCCATTTTGTTCATCTGCCAAAGCTCAGGGTGAAGACATGATGTCAAGGACTTGCCATTCCAAAAGTGCAACCGAGACACGGATTTCAGCCCCTGCCCTGTAGCAGGGGGGTAGCCATCCCTCAGTAAGTCTTGTAGAAGAAAGGGAACTTGCAATTCCAGTCTTGACAGAGACATCCAAAGTACTTTACTTTTACTTCAGTCAGAGATGCCAGAAGTACATACATTTCTCTTTCTCCTCCTCCATTCACTTTTAGAGTTACAACCATTTCCCTGTAAAATGTGTTACAAAAGGAGCCTTGCAAATGCCCTAATCCCCCTTCCAACAGCTCTAATGACAAAACGCCATGACTTTAAAGCAAAGGCAAGAGACAGAAACTAGCCCAAGACCAAGGTCTGAAAGCAGCTGCCCTTCCTATCGCTCTGAACTGTGGCACACAGCCCACATAGATTATAAAGCTAATGTTAAACCATTCATTGCCAGCATGTCCCCCCATGGAAAGACTCTCAGTGTTCCAGGGAGGAAGGGTCTGCAGCAGAGGAGGGAGACTTGGGGGTAAAGCATCCTCTCCCCAGCTCCCCCAACCTGTCCTGGTCTTCTGGAGACTGCAGCACAGTTCAGGGAGGATGTGGGCTACTTTGGTGAGTCCAGCCCCACAGCCACCCTTTCACTGCCAGGCATCCCCATATTACAAGCAGAAGCCCATGTCAAAATGAGCTATGCGATGCTTTCTTAGTTTTCAAGCACAAAGACACCCCTGTGGAGCAGCAGGCAAAGAAAGGGAGAGAGGAAAGAGGCTGGCAAGGTCCCTGTGCAAGGGAGGACTTGCCTCCTGAGGGATCTCTGATGAGGCTGCAGGAAAGGTGGAGCCAACAGCTGGTGAATTGCAGCACACCAGACTTTCAAGTGGGGGTCAGGAGAGCTCACAGGCATAGCCTGGCCATAGCCTGCTGTGGGGCAGAGGGCTGTAGAGAGCTTGAGTCTGAGCTTCACAGTCCCCTTCTGCTTGACCTCCAAACCCTGGGGCAGACACGGCCAAAATTAGTATCACACTGAGGGCTGGCACGCGATGGCTTTGACCCTAACGATCCCACTGGGAATGCAGTATTGTTCTGGCCCTATTAACAATAATTTGCATGTTGTCTAATGTCCCTGGGAGGAAAACATATAAAAATAAAAAGGGTGGCAGGCCCTGAGGGAGGAGAAGAGGAAATGGGACCGCTGCCATTTTCTTCTGAGAACTGGCAAAATAAGAAGGCAGGCTTTCTTACGGAGCCAGAGGTAAACCCATTCATTACACAATTATTTAATATCTAACTTAATCATCCAGCCTTCATTGCTTCGAGGCAGGATTTTTAGAACCTAAGCCATTTAGCTATTCCAAAGCGTTCTTGTCAAACCAGCCTGATAGGGACCTTGATCACAGGAAACTGATTTTAGCGGGACTCCGGGTCTCTCCCAAGGCACTGGTGACAATGACCTTTCAGGATGAGGAGTTTCTCTCAACAGAAAAGGTCTCAACTGCAGAGACGTGGGGCATCTGCACACAGCATTTCCCCATCATACTTGGAGCCTTACATATAAAGAGCAGTCAGTAACACAGAGCTGTCACAGTTCTAGTAATTATTTATTTTGTTGAGAGGAGTTTCTTTAGGGATCAAAGTGTCCTCAAAACCAAATAAGCTGCCTGTCCATCCCTTCCAAAAGAACAGGTAGTTTATTCCAGCTGTCAGCGACTGCGAACCAAACAGCTCCTCTCCCACTGTCAGTTTTAGCTCTAGGCCAGTTATTAAAATTAAACAGTTGCGTTTGCAAGAATGATGTATTTGTGTCTGCAGGGGAGAAGAGAAGGGAGAAGAGAGAGGGAAAAGAAAGAAAGCAAGTTTTCTAAAACAAACCCTAGGCCAGTTTACACAGCCTAACAGTGTGCCAGTGCTGCCACTAAACTCCCACAGAACTCCCAGCCTGCAGGATGTCACAAGCATCCTTTTCACTGCACTGGGGAAAATCAAATAATTCTTTTTTAAAAGGAAGGAAAATTCCAATTGCTTGCAAGATAAATACACTAGTCCCTTGTGAAACAATGAACTACTACAATAGATAGGAAAAAAGGTACAAAGGGATGCCTTGGCAGGTTTTGCCACCACTTGTGCCACCCAGGCTGGAGAGCTGAGCGGGGATCTCCCCAGCTCACGGTCCTAAAGCAGCAGGGAGACTCAGCAGCAGAGTCAGGAGAACCTGTTTAGCATCCTGGGCTCCCCTTACAGCAAGGATGCCTGGGGAGGCTGAGAAGCCCTCTCAAGGCAAAACCCAAGGCAACCTAGCTCCAGTTTCCCACTGATGCATAGATATCACAGAACCACAGAATATTCTGAGTTGGAAGGGACCCACAAGGATCATCGAGTCCAACTCTTAAACGGCACCACTGCCTCCCCGGCAGGAATCAAACCCCTGGTCTCCCACGTGAGAGGCAGGGACACTTATCACTGTACTAAAGTGGATTTCTTACCTTCATGCAACACTTTATAGATCCCTTTCTGTGTCTGTCCACATGTTCACTCCTATGCAAAGTAAGATACCACCAGTTTTAGTACCCACACTGAAGAAAAAGGCTATCAACTCCAACCAGGCAGGAGTTGATTCATTCAGTCCAGAGACAAACTCACAAATTTTCTACTGCAGGAATTTTTTGCAGTCAGCCGTGAGCTACTGTATTTACTTGCAGCCTTGATTGCCACCTGACATTTCAAGAGACCAGTTTATTTTATCCCTTGTCCATGTGCCCTGCTGCAGCACTCTGGCCTTTCCCTCAGCCAAGCGTTACGGCAGCACTGCTAATTATTGCAGATCTGGAAAAAGGAGAAAGGAACAGGTCAAGCCAGAACCTGGAAACAACATGGGCATTACACTTCCTTCTCCGCTATAATCGGGACCTTTTGCATTCAGCAGCAGACTGGGAATTAGGTATTTAGACAGTGTGATTTACTGTGGTGTGTCAGACAACTTCAGGAGAGGAGCCTTGGATATGTCTGACTTGAACAAAAATTTGCAGCCACTTTGAGCACAATGTAGAATTTGATTTCATTATGAACAAGGGAGTCATTACTTTGGGTCTTTTACTTTTTTTTTTTTTACCTGTGTGTAAATTCTTGAGAATTTCAACATGTTTTATTGATTTACTGCACTGACCACCTAAATCTGCTAGTGGAAATATTGATTCATTTACTATTGTATTTGTCTTTATTTCTTTTTTTTCTCTATAAAAATAGATGAGAAACAGGGTCCTCTACTACATTTTACAATACACAGTTTGAACATGTGCAGAATATTCTTAAGAAAGAAGTCCTTTCCTTTAAAGACAAAGCTGGCAATAGTTATTTCATCACAAAGATAGGTTATAGGACTGTCCCATAGATTTCACTGTCCTCCTGTCTGTGGTCCTATCCTAACTTCCTAGTGACTCATGCAAGTCTCTCCAGAGAATGTAACAAGAATTTTGTTTCATAAGCCTAAATTCACTAAGATAGTTAAAAGTAACTTCAAGTTTGTAGGGAAGTCGAAAAGTTTGATTACTACTCACTTTCTAAAAAATGATTTAAAATTGCTTTTTTCTCTCTGCATTTGAACACTTAATGAAACTTGTGAATGGAAACAAAAGAATACAAGTGTATGAAAATACTTCTTACAGGTGCATGTGATACACCTATACCGCTCCTTCCCTGAAGTGCCACAGACAGCTTTTAAACACGTGGGAACAGAAAAGAAAAATAAATTCCTTCTTGAAACACCCAATTACCTGCGCTGATACATAAAGGAAAACACTAATACTGTCAGTTGCAATTTCTCACACTGCTCACCCTTTCCCAAATAAAAACTCGAATTCAATACCTGAAACTGATCTCTTTAATCTGTTTCCATCACAAGCATTGCTAAATACATCCAAACAGTGGAGCTGAAAAGTTCAAGCCTAATTTCCATTTGACCTGTCATTTTTCTTTCTTCTACCTCCTCTCTCCACTCAAATCTCACCCCAAGATAGTTTCACAATTTGACTCACTTTGCTCTTTCCCAGGCTAGCAAGCTCCAGCAATGACAAAACGTAATGCTACAGATTTGAACTTTATTCTAAGCCTCAAATTACTTTAATAGACATTTTGTTCAATACTGTACTTTATATCTCTCCTTTTTTTTAAATTATAAAATGTCAGCCCAACTCATGACAGTATGGTGGACAACAATAAATTTCCCAGACCTGGTGTGCTGTATAGCTAGCAAGAATACCTATTTCATAGCTGTGTTAACTGAAAAAAGAGAGATATTACTGATTTTCCCCATATCCTATCATGTACTCAGTACTAGGACCAAGAAGAGGAAGTTAAGTTTTGACTCTTAGTTGCTTTCTCGAACAACTGTGCAACAGTCTCTTTCAATCAGTATGTGGGAAAAATGGGGCCTTTTCATTTTGATTCTACCTGGCCCATACACAAATTATTCAGTGAAGCAGACCAAAATCCACTGAGTTGCCTTTTCAATCAACCAAATGGACTCATTCTTTTTATGCTTCCTAAATAAAAAGGGATAAAATGATGTATGCACTAAAGGATGCTATTTCTTTCAACTATCTCAAAATCAGAGAATCATAGAATAATTTATGTTGGAAAAGGCCTCTAAGATCATCAAGTCCAACAATTAATGCAGCAGCTGCTTCTTTTCACAGAACTTTGATGACAAATACAGGGAGGATAGACTTGCAACTTTAAATGTGCAGTTAAGTACTCATGTGGCAATTCACAACAGATCTCCAGCCAGCGTAAGAGTAAATTCAGTGATGTGGGTGCTCCTAAAAACACAGTAAGTGCATTTACGATCACCTTTACAAATCATATGCAGGAGGAAGGAGTTTTCTCTGGACAGATGAGACCAGTACCAGATGCACCCCAGCATCCCCAGTCACCAACCAGCATCAGGTGCTCTGGGGGAGAAGCAAGGGAATAATGAATTTTGAAACAGCATTACCTCGAGACAGGTCTGTCGTCAGCACCTGGTGATCTAATTTCAGCAGCTGATGTTAAATTTACCTCAAGGTGTATGACAGCCCCTTCTAACAGTTTTTGAATCAAACATACGCATAGACATTTTCCTTACTCTTGTAAATACCTAAAACTTTCCTGAATGCAACTCAGTACTTCCACTCACAGCTCTCCCATAAAACCAGCTCCCAAAGGTTAATCGTGGGTTGCAGAAAAGGTTGTTTTTCTCTATTAGCTGAAAACTTGTCATTTTTCATTTGATCTTATTTTTCTTGCCACATATACAAAGTAAACGTAAGTACAATTGTCCAGTTAAGCACCTCTTCCTGTTCCTATTGAAGTCAATAGCAACACTTTCTAATATCAGATTTGTTTTCTTACTCATTTACTGTAAAATCCAGAAACCCACAAGGAACGTTCCAGCACGGGGGAATTTAGTAAAAACTATCAATATACAATGACTATGACAGCAAACTAGCATTAAGATAAAATAACAGAAAATAAATTCCAGACTTTTAGATGTATTTAGAAAAGTTATCCAGTTTCACAATCTTTCGCAAGCCAAAAAAAAAAAAAAGGGAAAAAAAAGCCATCAGATTGTTAATGAGACTGAAAGCCAGAGTAAAATAAAAATCCCTCAAATCTGTCATCAGCATTCATGTTTGCCAAGAAGGCCTGGATGTTATCCTGCTGGGGAAGAGAAGATTTACGGCACCACACACCTTCATCCATCCTATTATTATACATAAAATGGAAAATAAAACAGGTTGGTACTGCCCTTAGAAATAATCAGTGTTTTGCTGCCACTGAGTAACAAATGTTGCTATTATTATTACCAAATCAGCAGGAGAGCAGCCACGAGGTGCTTATAAATAAATTATTTTAAAAAAACCAACAAACCAAACAGGGTTGGGCTCCACCTTCCCAAGGGTGTGAAGGAAAATAAAACAGGGATGGAGGTGGGAAGGGCCAGCCTGTGCCAGGAGTGGTGATGGAAAGGCATGTTCAGAAAGCTGGGGACTGCCAGCCCACCATGAAGCAGAAAGATAAAACATACAAAGAATCAGAAGCTCTCACCATAACCCTAATCACCAAAAGAGATGGAAATTAAATGGCTGAGAAGTAAAAATTCTCTTTGCTGCAGCAGAGCTTTGGCACTATTTTTTAGTTATGGCTCCTCAACTGGGGCTACCCAGACTCCAGGCCAGAAGCCAGCAGCCACTGCCGTGTCAGAAGCCCCAGCACAGGACAACTGTGCTAAAAGGCTTCGGGCTAGCTCAGTGAGGCAGCTGCAGAGCAAGATGGGAGGCAAGGACACAGCAAGATTGCATTAGCAAGCAGAGAGCCACCACTTCAGCCATTCTTGCCTTGAGCTCTGGGCCCAACATCTCTTGCTAGCAATGGCAGATCACAAGGTTGGCTTGCTGTGCACCAGGCACAAACCATGAGACCAAAACTACAGAAGAGGTTTCAGAGCGACACCTGAGTGGCACTCCTGTTTCTACATCCACTTCCCATCACTATCCCAAGTTGAACCCACTGAAAGATGACTCTCTCATCAAGGAGGCCTGTATTGAGCACAAGGGCTTAATGTTTGCTGGCGGTGCAGTACAAAGTTCCTGTGCTGCCTTAGGAAGCCCAGGCCCTTGGATCTGGCTGCTGGGAAAATGCTTCTGCTCCACATGCAATTTCACACATCATTGCATAGGTCTTGTGATTCTCCTGCTTAGAGCTGTGCTTTGCCATTGGAGAAACACGTGTGTCTCAGCAGAAAAATTCAACTGGATTTTCTTTATGGATTACCGACTCAGAACTTCAAGCTACATACCCAAAAAACTAAGATACTTACTGTCCAGAAGAGCTAACAGAGCAGCTCAAGAGAGGCCTCTGTTAGTGCAGGCACAGAACAAACTTCTTTCTCAATACTGAAAGTAAAGTAAAACTTTTTAATAGGATTGCTGCTTGAACTTTACAATTCTTTGCAAGATCAAGGCAAATGGCATCAGCTCCACAAGTGAGACCCCTGGTTCTGAAATTTAAAGGTCACAGTCAATACATTTTCTTTTTATGTTTTAGAAAAAAAGACCAGACTTCTGAGAAAATATGCAGTCTAACGTAGCAAGTTACAGAGAAAGCTATTATAAATGAAAGGACCAGAGAACCACAATAATTTTCTCTTTCTACCCTAGCTCTTCTCTTCCTTGCTTCAGCACAGATCCTCCACCAAATGAGTTTCTTGCTCTTCAGCAACAGCAAAAAGAAAAATATTTTGATAATATTTTGAGAATTCGATTATAAACCCACAAAGCCACAAAAACTGGCAAAGGACCTAGAAGGTGCAACACTTGAAACTGCCAATTCATTTATTTAACTGCGTGGATTTCAGATAGTTTCCCTTTACCAGTCAAACAGTGACTTGGGGTTAGCCCCGCTGGGGATTGACTCGTTACAAGGCCGCACACTGCTGGTAGAGAAAGTCGAAGTGCCCATGGCATTCCTCTCCAAGCAAGGCAAGGTCCCATGGTGAAAAAGCAAGAGAGGCTTTTGCTTGGGACTTGCACCAGAAGCAATGTACTGTGCAGGCGGGTGCCTGGCAGACCTGGTGGGAGAGCAGTTCCACAGCCCCAAAGGGATAAGATTTCAGTTAGTGCCCCACACACAAGCTCAGGAAGGGCGCTGGACCATACTGATATCCACAACCCCTAGCTCTGTAGATGCATCTGCCATCCCTCACCTTCATGATAGGGCCATGGCCCACTGCAGGATACAGCAACCCTCCAAGATTCCTTTCCAAGGCGTGCCACCAAGCAAAGAAAATTAACAATTTTCTAGGGGAAAACAAACAAAAAAGGAAGCTCAGTGATTAGGACAATAAATTCAGGAAGAGGGAAACCTGGGGTCAAGTGCTGGTCCAAGAAGCATTTATTCATTTGGCTGTACACAGTCACCTGAGAAAACTCATCAGACTGCAGGAATTAAACCCCTCAGTTCTTCCTCCTCCACCAAATGAAATCTCACCCCTGCAGAAGGAGAAGGAGCTCTGTTGCCAAATGGGAGGACACCTCAGCAAAATCAGCAGTCATCCTGAGATGTTGGAGGTGCAGGCGTACACCCCCTTGCCAGGCTGGAGAAAGTCTTCTCAGTAAACTTCAGGAGATATCTTAACAAAGGAGACACCAGGAAAAGTGGGGACTTCTCAGATGTGTCTGCATGCAAGGATGGCACTGGAGTGACAGCAGTTGGGCCAGAGGGTGCCTGCCAGCTTTGGGACACAGAAGTTCTTGGGAATGTCGTTCCTCACAGCATGCTGAGTGGCTCCTCCCTCCTGACTATCTTGGGCAAGGAACAGTGAGAAGCATTACCATTCTGGCTAGGCAGGCACACAGAGGATGCAAGCAATTATGTTCAACCCAAGGTGACTTCAGATGTCTAAATCCTTCCCTGCATCTGGCCTTAACTCTAACATAGAATAAAGAACCACAAAAAAAGAATGGAATCAGATGAAAGCACTCGACTAGTGCATTCCTGATTCAAATGTAAATATTGTCATTTAAAAAGATGCATTCTCAGTTGAATTTTTAACACAATGCTTCTTCTCTCTCACTCGGGCTTTATTATTTACATCAAAAATGTACTTGTCTGTGTAAATATGACAGTGCCTCCATCTCCTGTAGTTCTAATGCTTGTTTTCTCTTGAGCAGCTTGGGGAGAAAGCCATATGTTGGACTAGAAGTGCCCAGAGCTAGGCATGGCTTTTACATCTGTTAGGTTGTATGCCCAAAGAGAGAACCCATTACTGCAAGACAAACATAGTTATTTCCCCCACAGACTGCATCACTTCAGTGTTCCCTATGTCAATGTCAAAAGTTGCCAAGTGCAACAGCCCACTGCTAAGCCACTCCTGCAGCTCTAAAAATCAAAATGAAGCCACTAAGTTGCTAATCAGAAAGTACACATTATACCAAGCACCATGAAATTACAGAGATGAGCTGGTTCTCCTCTTATTTCTTCTGTGATACAATTAAGATGTTATCAGGCTAAAGTACAATATTGCGGTATCCTGGCCTAAGTGAAAATCTCTGAAAGCAGCATTTATTTGCCACCAGAACCACAAGTTAAGAATACAGATTCCGTGCAGTCCCCATCTGTTGTTTTTTCTAAGTTTCAAATGAACTCATGATGCCGTGTATAAGGGTATTAACAAACCCCAGACACCATTATCAGTGATGTCTAGTGCCTAAAATTTATGCTCCACCAGCTGTATCCCCCTTCCAACCTGCCCTTCAATATGCTTCTTTCCCGTGTTTGTTTTCCTTGCAATTAAAAGAATTCACATCCTGAAAAGACACTTAAAGAAGTATTCAAACCAAAGAGATAAATATGAAAAACACATTGACCAAACTTCAGACCAGAGTGCAAGACACAGGCCCAGAAAACCAGACACAACTTACTCGCTACGTAACATATGCTTGTGACTCGCTTTGATGCGCTCTTCTGTGTTTATGCAGCCTCTGCTAAACTCAGCACTCCACAATATACCAGGGAGCCAGAATATAAAAGAAGTCTACGGCAGTCAGGGCTCCTGCTCTTTTAGCAACCCGTGTGACAGGGATACGTTTCAGGCAGCCATGCTGAAGTCCTACCAAGCATCACCACCTACAAGGCTACTTCAGAAGAGCCATCTGTGATGCTTTAATAAGGGTCTCACATGGGGTATGGCGCAAGACGCAAGTTGAAGACCAAGGGCATACATTAAGGCATTCTTTCATACTGACAGAACCAGAAAGCTAGAAAAAGAAAAAAAAAACAATCCTGCCCTATGCTGTCCTTGATTTCTGCTGTGTGAAGAGATGATCTCAAAAGCTTTGTTTACAACTTCGTTTTAGTCTTTTACTGTTTGCAACCAGTGAGAAGGTGCTGCCTGTGCTTAATAATCCCTTCGCTCAGTGGTACCAGCCACGTAGCTGACAGACACCTCTGAGTAGTATTTTGCACGTCTTATCCCATGTGTACATTACAAACAGCACGCGACAGTAAACGGCATCACATGCATCCAAATTCTGGAGCTTTTATTGATAGGAAGCTTCAATAAAGAACTAACTGGCTATCCATAAGAAGTGTCTTTTCCTTTTCAAAGCAGTCATTGTTTACAGTCCGAGTTTCTTGTACATTTCTAACTGTCAAGAAACAGCTCCAGCACTTGCCTCCTCTGGCCAATCACGCCTGGTAACACCTGTCTTTTCACATTCTCGGTTTTATTCATTATTTATGTTTCTCTTTACACAATACACCCACAGGACAATACATCTCCAGCATGCTTACGATTTGATCCAAAGCTCACTGGAGTCAACAGAATGACTTCACTGGCTCCGGAGCGAAATGAGGGCCCCAGCTCCACAAACGGGCTCCCAGCCTGAGGAGGGACTTACGCACAAGTTAGGCATCCCAGCCCAGAAATGCAGTCTCAAAATCCCTAACCCTTTAGCTGCTTGTCTTTCAATCAGTCAAGGTCTCCAAAAGCCTGAAACATTTGCAGATTTTTTTTTCCCTCAGTTATCTGTTTTGTGAAAAAAACACCACACAACACCAACAAACCTTCTGTAGCGATCCATGAAATAGGGGATCAGGGGATAGACCTCCCTCTCCAGGCTGCAGTCCCAAACACTCAGCGCTGGAGTAATTTTGTGTGTATGTGTGCACATACATATGTGTGTGTTTGCATATGTGTGCATATTTGTATATACATGCATGTGTAGATATGCATGTAAGTGCACAGACACACACACACGTTTTTTGCTCCCCCTTTGGCCCCACGAATCTTGACTTTTTTTCTTTTTGGTGGAAGCAGAGGAGAGCAAGAGAACAATCCTGCCTCCAATGTAACTTGTAGCCAGGGATCAGCGGCGCTCCTCTGGGAGGTGTGCAATATGGATTTCTGGTGAGAGAAGGGCCCCAAAGCCTTGCTCCCTCCTTTACGGCAGCAAGTAGATGTCCTCTGGATCACTGGACAGGTGTTCCCTTTAGTCTGATGGATTCAACAGTGGGAAGGCAGCACCTTCATTTTTTAACAGAGATGGTTAATTTAGGCAGCATATTATTTTGCAACACTGACAGCAAGAGATCCAGTGCTAAACATTTAACGCAACAAGGCTTCACAAAAACCAGGCTTGCAAAACATGTTAACTGGAAACACATAGTGTAGTTTATATTCTTTTACACACACCTCTTAAAGTTACGCTGCACAACCAAGTCAGCTCTTTGTATTTCACAGGGGACTGGACCTGAAATTGCTGGTGTTCTACCTAGATGACCTCCATTTCTAGGTGAC
Organism: Pitta sordida; assembly: GCA_013390025.1. Classification (NCBI taxonomy): domain Eukaryota; kingdom Metazoa; phylum Chordata; class Aves; order Passeriformes; family Pittidae; genus Pitta; species Pitta sordida. The sequence goes on from WEKX01028865.1 coordinate 561,944, forward strand.
TTAGGCCAGCTCTCAGCACAGACATAAGTTTTCCTCTTTAGTATGACTTTTGCCATTTCTTCCTCCAACACATTAGTATCACAAGCTTTACACGTACAACAGGTTTGGTTTGTGGGAGAGCAGCTGGGACCACACTTTCTTCCAGTATAGTGATTAATACAGGAAAGAAATACCCTTCAAATTTCAGTGCAGCTATTTATTTTGGAAAGAGAGGGAGAGAGAAAAAGGAAAGGCTTTTGACTGACTACCAGTGTAAAAGCTGACCATTTGCCACAAGTGGAAATCTTCCCTTTCTAGACAATGCTCATGCCCAGCCTTGACAGAGGTGGTAAAAAGAAAAACAATCACCCATCAGATCACAACAAATACTTTCCAGAACAATCCCAGAGACACTACTCCCAGAACCTTTGTTTAATCTCAAGACCAAGACAGATTTTTTACACTAAACGAACCCTGTTACCATAAAACTCCACTCCAGCCACTACCACAGGTGTAGACACCGTCAGCAATGGCACTTGCTTGCCACTAACACCAGGATCCTGCGTTTGTTGCATGCCAGTCCAGTGCATCACCTCTAAGGGGCAGGGATGTCTCCATGCACACACACAGCTGGATCCCTGCTGCCCTGTGCCTGGGACCTACCACAAAGCACCTCTCCCTGGCAGCTGGACGGGGATCTCTCTTGCCCCTTCCCACTCTACTGCCGGACTCTGCCTTGGTTAGGAACCTGCCTTGGTTACGCCCACTGGCAAGTGTGGACAGAACCGGGAAGGCAGATACTGCTGATGAAGAGCGTGCCTCGTTCATCCATTTCGCTCCGGGGCTGTAGCTGTTCCCCCCATCCCAAACCATTCCACCATACCCTGTAACGAAGTGAAACTCAACAAGTGGCAAAATGTCCACATATGCTCTAGCGCAGGCAACCCCAAGGCAAACCTTTTGCTCCCCACAATGCAAGTGCAACCTCCTGGGCACTGCCCAACCAGGGGTCGCACCAGCCATGGGCCAAAGCTATGAGAGAAAGCGAGCAACCAAAGCACATACCCAGCCTCCATTGTCCTGGATCCAGTTGTGCAGGTGCCTGTTCAGGTACTCAGTCATCCAGGCAGCGATGCTATCTACAAGGGGAGACATCTCCCGGTTGACGCTTTCCACACACATCACACCGCCAAACTCGAAGAAGGCCACAATTCTGCCCCAGTTAACCCCGTCTCGGAAGAGCTCCTCCACCACCGCCACAAAGCGGCTCCTGGCCGTGAAGGGCGTCAGGTGCAGCTGGCCAGACATCTGGGCAAAGTCCCTCTGGTAGCGGCGGGAGAACTCATCCCCTGCCTGGCGCAGGACGAGATGGACAACCTGGGGTGGAGGGTGCAGCCCCTCTGCCAGGGGCACGTGGCTAGCAGCAGCTGAGCCAGGGGGCTCGGGGTGCGGAGACACCAGCCCAGTGTGATCAGAGGAAGTCCCAGCAGCAGCAGCAACCGCAGCAGCAGCAGGAGGAGAGAGACCTGGAGGCAGGGGTGCCTGGTCCTCTGTGGCAGCCCAGTCGTATCCCCTCTGCGAGAGTTTATAGTGGATGTACTTCAGCACTATCTCGCGGTTATCGTAGCCTCTTCTCCCCGGATGAGCCATAATTCCCAAGAGGAAGCAGCAAGAGGAAGGGAGAGAGGAAGAAGAGGAGCAGGATGAACCCAAAAAAGTAAAGCAGCCAATAATAATAAAATTAATAACACCAAAGATTATAATCCAGTTACTGTATTGGTCATGGTTTCATTCATGTTGTTGTGGGGGAGTTCTCGGGGTCACGGAGGTACTTTTGTCTTCTCAGTGTTTCCTCCTCGGTTTGAGATGCACGGCATAAATAGAGATTTAAATGCTGTAAAGACTTTACTTCCAGGTGAACATCTATTACTTATTATAAATTTACTTTAGGACCATTTCCTCCTCGGTGCTGAAATACATCTTAAAAGATACTATACCGACTCAAAATCAGGTGCATTTCCCCCGAGGCGCTGGACCACCACGGGCTCGAAGGAGCAGATGAACACACACCGTAAAAACTGCAATTCAACACGATTTGCTAAACAGCCTCGGACGGACGTTAATCCAACGCACTTTATGCTAACAACTTCAACACTAGGTTTTGGGGTTTTTTGTTAAGTTACACAAACTAGATTTCCTCTGTAAAGTACTTACTTGGACTATAAATATGTTCCTCTGTCAAGTTTCCTCTAAAAGAAAAATAGCAACAATAAGATCCAAACATCACACGTCTTCAGAAAGGTTAAGTTCTGGCCGCTTTGATGCTTCAAGTCACCAAGGGGATGGAAAAGGGAAAAAAATAATTCTACGATTTCAAATGCTTTTTCCCAGACTCCTGTTTAACAGACATCTCCAAAGATGTGTCAAAGCTCAGAAAATCCCGCCTTGCAGCCCGGGAAGGCGAACAACCCCAAAAGAGACGGAAAATCCTGGAGACCAGATGAACCACATTTGAATCCAAGCTCTCGTAGAAGTGCTCTGTTTTTCCCTCCAGTGCAACGTACAGACATACGCATTTACGTAGTTTCATTCAGACACCGATCGCAGGAACCTGGTGCTTCCACACACACACACGCACACAGAAAAAAGAAAAAAAATTAAAAAATTTTAAGTCGCATGTATTTAGTAAATTAGTTGGGGTTTTTTTCACAAGACAGAGCGAAAAAAAATTTTAAAAATGAAAATAAAAATAAAGAAGGAAAATTGCTTTTGACTGCTGCCATTTCCCGAGCAGCTTTGTATCGGCGAAGGAAGAGCCCCTGGCGCTGCCGAGGAGGGGCGCGGACGGGGTGTGTGTGCGGTGTGACTGGTGCCGACGAGGACCGCGGCC
>WEKX01028865.1:564980-589246 GCA_013390025.1 Pitta sordida
CCCTGCGCGGCCGCGGAGCCCGTGCGGGGCCGTGTCCCGCCCTCCCGCTGCCGGCGGCATTCCCGGCGGTGTGGGGTCCCGCACACCTGCTCCACGCTCGGGCAGCTTCCAGGCGTGCCCGTGGGACTGGCAGGGACTGGATTTTAGGTCTTTTTGTAGAAACGGAGCTCAGATTTGTCCCTGCGCTTGGCCCGAAGAATTTTTTTATATTGAGCTGATGGAGATGTAGCGAACCTGGAGCGTGACCAAAGAAGCAGAGTTAACCTTCAAAGTAGGTTAAGTCCGCGGAGATGGAAAATAGCGATGGGTCAGCGCCCGCTGCCATCCCGGCCGGTGGTATCAGTGTGATGCTGGGACTGCCCCAGCTGGAAGGGGGAGCCATCCCAGGGAAATGCCAAGCCGAACGGGAACAGGACATTGTCGGCATCTTTCTCTGCTTAATACAAGAAAGGGGAAAAAATGATGGGTAAACTCTGCCATTTTTTTGTCGATATGAGGGTGACTGGGATGATAATCTATCTCACCTACACACTACCCCGATCCTAAAAGGAATAAAATGCATAAATAAAGCTGTGTCCGTGAGTTTGTTCAGATAGGGGACAGTCGGGACGGATGAACCCTGCCTTTCGAGTCTCAGGGTCCCGTTTCCTTCTCCCATGGACTTGTCCCGCGTAGTTCCCAGGCTGGCAGCTCCCCTGCTTGAGGACATGGCGCTGCTGTGAGGAGGGTGACCAGTTTCCCCTCCATGCAAAAGAAAGGTAAGTCCCAGCATCCAAACGGGGAGGCTTCCTCTAAACGGAACTCGCCTGTGCCTTCGGTGATCCAGGGATTTATTTCGAAGACGCACCGAAGAATTTGTTTGTAACATGCACAAAACAGCGCCTTTCCAGGTACCTGAAAGAGGCGTCCAGGGTGTTTAATCGTTTTGGTGCTTTTTATTTAGCGGGGCGCGGGAAGGCACTCGGCACAGCAGTGGCAGCATCCTCTCCTCTCTCTGCGGGCAGCTGTTGCCACCCAGCGGTGGCCGCTCGCCCCGGGCTCGGGGCAGCCGGGACCCCCGCCCGGCCCTGCAGGCTGGGGGAGCGGAGGGTTCGCTCGCCTCATACCTGGGAAATGGAGCGAGTGAGGCGATGCCCTCTCCTTTGTCCTGTGTGCACTCCCTCCTGCCGCTGTGTGAAACGGGGAGGGTTGTGGGTGGTTGAGTTCTCGGGGGTTAAGAGGGACAGCAAGGGAAATGAGGTCAAAAGAAGATGGATGATGCTCTGTGCAATCATGCACTGAGGGCTGTACCCCACCTGTGTATGCATGTAACTCCTGGCAATGCTGGAACGCAAACACAACTCATCTCCATCCGTATGAAAGGCTGCAGAAAGTAAGGTGCTTGCCATGAGCTGAGGTATGGCTTTGGATGGCAGAAACGTAGACAAGGGATCCCGCAAACGTGTAACATCACCAACTTTATGTTCTTACACCGAAGGAGAACGAAGGAAGACGGTTTCCTCTGAACACAGATTGTAACCTGACATTTCCATGTAACAAGTGAAGCAAGTGATACAGAAAATCAGAACAGCCATAATCAACCAGGCTGCTGATTCAGTCTGTCCCTGTGCTGGCAACTGAATCCAACGCAGTTGTTCCCGCAGCTGAAAATACATCAGACGTAGGTGTTGAGTCAACACAGAAAAGCTGTCTAGGTAAACTGCATAGCAATGTTGTAGCAAGTTTGGTTTTAAAGCTCAGAGGATAAATCGGTACGGGACTGGTGCAAAAAACCAGAGATGCATATAAAACTAATGGGCTTCTGTAAGGAGGAATTGAAAATATCACTGATTTTGCATATAATATTTAAAGGTATTTTTAATGTAGAAATGGAAATAAGACCAACTAACTGTACTGAGGACTGGTGCCTTAAGATTTCTTATATTCTTTATATTTCTGGATTTAGGCATCAGGACATATAATCTGAAAAGGGTTTCAGTATGACTAACTGATTTATGGTAGAAATTGGAACAGTGAAAATTCATGAGATACTCTGTTTTGAAGGGGTTTAGTAACAGTGGTTTTTCCCCCCCAGCTCTACACTCAGCACTTTGCTATAGGAATGATGGACCCCAGCTTCTTAAAAAGTTTAATAGGAAAATACTGGTCATGGTTCACCAGAAAGCTTCCTAATATGTATCAAACACAGCTGAGACTGTACAAAAAAAAAAAAAAAAGAAAAAGAAAAAGAAAATAAAAACCTTGGGGAAAATCCTAGGAACTGTTTGCTTTATGCAAGGCTATCGGGGATGAGTCATGGGAAACAAAAACTGTGCCTTGAAGAATGACAGATTAGGACTCTGTGAAAAAACAAAACAAAATTCTGTGCATTTAAGCAGACTTGTTCTTAACATTTAAGTGTCAAATGCATTGCATGTGACCTGTATGGCTCTAATTGAAGGGAGCGGCATCTTAAAACCAATTATCGTGCTACATTAGTGGATGATGAGCATCTATTCGTGTCACAAGTTGGCATCACAGTACTACTTTTCACCTTGTTTGTTTGAGCTCAGCAGGATAAAAAGACATCCAAAATAAAGGCAACGTGGTTTTGGGAGCAGATGGAAGAAATGGCAAGAGAGGCTGCACAAAGTCAGCTAAGAAATCATTGTAGTGCTTTTAGGTAGCACAATAACACCCCAACCACTCAAGATCTGATCCTGCAAATCCTTCCACACGCACATTTACCAGTCTCTGAGCTGGCTCGCTGAAGTTAATCAGACTAATAAGAATGAACTGTATGAAGAATTGGAACTTGGTTAGGAATACAAACAGCAGCTCACCTGAAAAAAGCTCCCTTGACCATTAGAGAAGCAGGAGCATTGACAACAGGCATCAGTCAGGTCTGGCAGTGTAAAGAATGCATTTTCTAGGGATGGCAGACACCTTTTCCCTGTACCTTTGTGTTAACATCAATAGGCTTTCAGCAGCAACCCTGATTCCTGGTGACCTGCCCACCCTTTTATTTCCTTGGCTCATGCACAGGCAAGTTGGAGAGAAGCAAATGATTGTTTAAAGCCCTGCATGAGCAGGCATGAGACAAGTGGGGTGTATGTTTGCACTCACAGTGAACAAGGACATTGCAGATAAATAAGAAAAATGTGGCAGAGATTCTGTGTTATGGAAAAAAATCAAACCCATGACCACCAAAAACAAAAGGCCAACAACAGTAAACTAAATTTGAGTAACCCAAAGTAGCATTTACAGTAATTATGATTAAAGATGTCAATTGCCTTATGATATTTTAGTACAGCTTAAATACTGGTTTTATTGAAAGAGCACTCTAAGACTGTGCCCATGGGTGAGGAATTTGCACATATGCAAATTAGCAAGCTGCTTCTCACACAGCCAGTGGCTCTGTGAAGGCTTTTTGATGCTGTGTCCAGTGAGGCATATGGTCTGTGCCACCCATGGCTGTGCTCCTTTCCATGCCAACATGCATTTGCTCTTCGGGCCTTCATGCCCGCAAGAGTTTTCTAAATCCCCCTGACTAAAATTAACCACGAAACCCATGGTCTTTAACTTCTGTCTGTGAGACCACAATACCCACAGTATCTCTGACAAGCTGGATAAAATGCCTTGGAAGCAATTCTCTTGTAGAGACTCTCATGCATGCATCTAATTCTCTGCTATCAGCTGCATGCCACCACTTATTGCTCAGGCTGTCTCATCTGGTTTGCTCAACATGTAGCCCAACATTGCTGCCTAGGCAGCAACTAGCATCTGTTGTATAGAATGCTTTAAAAAACACTTCTCTGCATGTAAAAGTATAGGGAAAGGTAGTACCCATGAAGACTGGATGCATATTTTCCTCCCTTTTAAATCACAATGGTAGTGGGTTAACGTGAACGAACTTTTCTTCAGAGTGCATTCCTGAAATGGGAGACTGCCTTTCATCCTGCCGGTGTTGCAAATCCTGCAGGTGTGGAGTGGATCCTTCTTGGCTGGAAGCGCTTACAGAGCAGATAATGCTACTGTAAAGCACTTAAAGCGCACCCAACCTGCAATTATGGTTTATTTCACAGGGTTTAATTGTGCTCATCAGGATGAGCTGGATGAGATACTTGGATAATATCCTTAGGGTCCAACATAGCAAACAGCTCCTGACTTTCAGATGCCTTTTACTGTGCTCACCTCTCAATCATCTTCACTTCTAGTCAGGATCCATTGGCCCCATGGTTTGGATTGGAAGGAAGCAGAACAGCTGCATCCAGCCCCGGATCTCCCTGTCTTTGACATTTCTACTTCACTACGTGGCAATAGGATCTCATCTTTATGAGAGCTGAGCTGCCTCACCACCTTTCACAAACTACCAACCTGTGCTTGTGATTCAGGCAATGCCACTCATGTCCTTTCTTTCTGCTATGTCGAAAGGAATTGTAGACCAACTTCCCAGCTGAAACTACAGAAAAGTCAAGGAGACAGCTTCCACACAGAGGAAAAGGAAACAGGAAGAGTCTACTGCACAAACAGGAACATCCATCTCTAACTCATAAGCTTTTATTACACCTGTTAAAATTTCTCAAAGCGGGGAAAAGACTTTGAGTTAATGTTTTGAAATAAAGACCAAGACACCTCATTTTAACCACTTTCTTTGAAGCATCTGTTGGCTCTGAAAAGGGTGTTGCCTCCAGCTGCAAGTTATCTAGAACATTAAAATTTGGTTTTAGGCTCAATTTTATACACAGTGTTTACAGCTGCTGCCTTTACAGATTGAACACCATATTTTGGTCAAGGGAGTTGATTCTCGGTGGTTGGTAGCATGATGGTGTTAGTCATGTAGGTTTTCCTTCCACCTCTTGTATTTATCTACATTGCTCTAGCAGCACTACTACAGAATGAACGTCATAGTTAGAACAATGAAGGTTTAAAATTAACATGGAGATTCCCCTCCAAGCTGAAAACAAACTTGTTTTCAACTTAAAAATATAAAATTTCAGGCTGACTTGGTGGTATTCTACCACAGACTTGGTATTATATTCATCAATGTTTCCCCAAACAGCAATCTTCGACAAAAAACTTTATGAAATGCATCCCCCACAGCAAATGAGATGCCCCTCCCCCCTTCAAAAATTAGTTATGTATCTTTTGGGGTTTAAAAAAAAGTATTTGCACTTTCCACTTCCTTCAGTGTGAGTTTCATCCAAAATCTTACCAGACTTATTTCCCCCTCCACTGCTGACCATCACCAATGGAAGATTAACACCGTCACTTTCCTCACCAATTTAGAGCATCTACATGGAAAGGAGTAAGAGAGATGAGCGATGTGGCAAGACAGACATCTCACTTAAAGTCTCCCCCCAGTGACTGAGGAAAGGAAATGACTTCATGAGGTTTTTTACTAGCAGCTTTGAGAATCACGTGCACACCTACTCTTCAGTGTGCTTGGTACTGGCTGGGCAGGGAAGAAACCCAAATAAATGGAACTATCACATAGTTTAGCCTTGCAGCTGAAATACAATTATGAAAGGGATTGAGGAGAAATCTGCTTTGACCTGCTACTTTTACTGAAATGGAAAAATCAGGAGCTCCAGTTGCAACCTGACCTTCTCCCATTTCAAAACGTAGAATGTTGGAGAATTAAAAGATTATCATCAGCCTCATAGGTTTAAAACACATTTTAGATAGCATATTCTTTCCTCAATCCATCTTTGATTTTTGGCTCTCTGATAATGTATTATAAACGTCTTTTTAAAAGATTGGACATTTGAGATTTGGAATTTACATTGTGAATACGTATCTTGGCATTGATCCTCCCCTGCTACGTCGGGGCAAGCTACACACTCAGTACTTCCTACTGTAGAGCTCAAACATAATACAATGATTTTCTATACAGCTGCATGCTCAGTGCTGGTACAGAAAGACATCTAGCCTAACTGTATCTTCTATTGTTTTCTCCTGGGAAGAATGAGCATCACTCAGTTCCTCAGGAGCACTTCCAGAGAGCACAAGCACTGCTTATATACTGGCAGTACCTCCAGCAACAAGGGCAGGTTTTGTTAATTTAATCTCACTTTCATTATGGCCTGGGGATACTGGGTCAGCTGACAATATCCAGTTACATCCTTTTTTATCTCTGCCCTAAGCTGCTAAAATGGAGGGATATATTGCCTCCTCTGCTCTCCTATGAAATTAACAGAATCCTGCTGAACTCATCTCAGATTTAAAAAAACCAACACAACCCCCAACAAAATAACCCCCCCCACACACCACATTCTGCAAATGAATCTATCCATTGCTCTTTATCCTGTAAAAGAACTTAGAAGTTAGAGGCTTTGTTGATTCTCCATTTATTTTGAGAAATATAAAATATGAAAACTAATTTACAGTTCTGGCACAAAAAATGATGATGCAATAAGCACAAAGTTTCTTTTTACAAATAACGCTATATATCTTTACCATTTAAAAGTGCCTAGAGTTTTTCACAGCAAATAAAGTTTAATTATCTCTATATTTCTTTCTTAGTAAAATATTAAATCTATTTAAATTGCACGTGAACACCTTGGTGAAGTAAACTATTAAGTTATAATAAATTTGTATGTAAAGTAGACAGTCTTTAGAAACTAAATGGAATGGAAAAGATTTATCAAAGCCTAAACTGAATCCTAAAGATTGACCAAGAAAACAAGACAAGACACTGACTGATATGGCACGAGTGATTAAATTACTGACGATTTGACAAGAAGTAATAAAGCCTATTTGAAGATCTTCACGAATCTAATACACTGCTAAAACATTTCAATGCAGAGGTTTTATAACATGTAACTGGCAAAATAGTTTTTCAACTGCTAAACATTTTTCCACAGAATTACAAGGCATCTCCTTCACTTTAGATTGGACCTTAACATGAGTACATAGTTAGGCAGAGAATGTGCATAACAAAACAAGATTTACACCATAGATTGGCTGTAGTTGACAATTTACCTTGTTTTGATAGTAAAACAGTTGAGAAGTTTATCAGTTAAAATTAACATCATTAACTTGCAACGGCAGAAACTAGAACAGCGAAAAAGATTATTCTTCTTGATTCAATAAACTTGTCTTGTTCTAATTTCCACAACTGCTGGGGGGTTTCAACCTACAGTTTCACTGTCAACAACTTACACTATGCAAAATTAGGTGTGAAGTCTCTGTAGATCAGGGCCATAACTTTCACCCCACAGTCTTACTTCTCCTTCACAGACACTTGCACTGAATTATGTAAGTCATTACTGGGAGGATGTTTCAGTAAAGAAGTAGTGAGTGGTGACCAAAGGTGTCCAACCTAACACCTTTAGAGGCCCAGCTGCCATAGTGTCATGTGTGCTCTGACCTTCTGGATTATGTTTCTTAAATGTAAACCCTTTAACATTCCAAGCTGAAGATCCAAAAATTCAAGTATCCAAAGGCTTACTGGTTTTAAGTCCGGACTTCCAAGCTTGTGCTGATATCAAGTAATTTACTGAAGCATTTCTTTGAAACTGCAGCACAACCGATTCACCCATTTTGGTATTTTTGTGCAGGTGGTTGAAAGAATATTTGATTTGCATCAAAACAAGAATTAACATAGATCGTAGGGTATGAATAGCATTGTTATGTTGCTTTAAGAAATGCAGCAACGTTGACAATGGATGCATGATAAATACTCCCTTATGTCATTCACATTAAGCAGCACAGGAAATATATATGCACACTAGATTTCTTTGCAACGAAGCTGAGCTGTTTAAAAATGCAGGAATACACTCTATTCTCAAATTAGTATTACATTATGGACATGCACAACTTCACATATCTAAACAAAATCAGGAGGCAGGACCTAAAACATAGGCTTCAGGAAGAGTTCAAAGTGCCACAATGTTTGCAATCTAGTGGAAGTCTAACCACTTAAAATGAGAGTGCCAATGTGACTCTCTTGTAAAAAATATGTTTGTAAACCAGGTATTAAAGCAAGTTTAGTCTATGTGAAAAACATCTGAAAAGTGATCAGCCTAATTCAGAGGGAAAATAAATAGCCTCAATAAATTACATTCCAAGGTTTTCCAGTTAACCACCTATTATTTTTCATCTCCATTTAAATGAATACTTCTTCTTAAATATAGAGAATATCTTAAGAAAAGCAATCAAATTTTGCTTATTTTGGTTGTTAAATACTACTTTCAAGCAAGTGAAAGTGCCCACTTTTACATGTGGCTTGAGATTCAGAGTACTGAATGCAAATGGAAAATATGACATTGAAAACACAGCAGTGCTAACAAATACAAAATATGCAGCTTTTTAAAAAAAAGCAGCTCACAAGGCACTTACTAAAGTGGTCCATTAAATAAACAGTATATATAGTGCACCCTTAAAACATCATTGCTATGCATCAAGCTTTATCAGTGTTGAATGAGCTTTATTAGAAACAACCACTGGGTTCTGTGATTCTGAAGCAGTTATTGAGCAGCCTTGTTTCACACAATGTAAATGAAACAAATTAGAAGTGGGTCATACAAGGAGAGTATTTTAAATAATTTCTCATATAAAAGCCTTTCTGTGTAGTGATAAAATGAAGTGTGGAAGGCCATTCTGACACACACCTCTCCCCGCCTCCTGACCCTTCTGCCCTAAAAAGCTACATTCCTGCTACTGGAAGAGCCTGGCATTTTAATTACAATTGAGTCTATCATCAACTACTGTTTTGGCTCATGATTTGCAGCTTTGAAATTGATGTGCAGAACAGTAGCATTAAGCTACTTTCCTTTCCAGAGCAAAATCTGACAGATTAAGTATCTGTAAAAATTGTACATTGTTTCAATGGCTTAAAATGCTGAGTCATAATCAACACCCTTTGATACTGGTTTGATTTTCCTTTTGTTCATAACATACTTCAAAGGCCAGAAGAGCTATAGACCTGACCACATCTCCTAGCATTTCTCTGTGGGAACGGGTTCTTCATCTCCCTTTAGAAAGTATGCATATATTAAACCATACTTTTTAATTACTCCCAGACTGAGAAAGCTCGGATCATACAAATGTATTTGCCATCTTAAGGTTTCCACAGTTGCATGTTGGATAGAATAAGGAAAGCTGTCATTGACAGAAAGATCTGTAGATTGGCCAAAGGAAAAGCTAACATTCTAAATTAAAAGCAGTCCCAAAATGTTAGCAAAAGGTAACAACTTTTTCCAGGGACTTCAAGCTACTTCATCCCGGTCTGTCATGGTACTTATTTTGTCCATAAGCACCGAAGTGAGAAAACTTAAGTATTTGTCCAGAATTACCACACATTTCTCAAATTCTACTCTGCAGATCACTTACAAGCTCTCCAAATTCTCTCCAACTCAAATAATAAAAAAACCCGAAAACCCAACCATCTAATCCTCATTCCCACTTTTGCATAGTTTGGCATTTTCTGGAGTCGTACTTTTGCTTTCTTTCATAGCTTTTGAGGGGACTCCTCTCTCACACATGCAAGTACTTCCAGTCTAAATCCTTCAGGAGCAAAACTGAGTCCCACTTAAGCAGCAAGCTGTCCAGGACTGTTGACATTCTTCTTTCCACTTAAAGTAAAGATTACTCAGTTTTATCTGCACTTTGAGATTTTTCCCTTTGTATCATGCAGCGACGAACTATGCTGTCAAAACTTCCTAGGTAAAACAGGCCAACGATGCGGAAAATGCCCATGCAAACAACCTGGAAACAGAGAGAAACATCTTTCAATTCATTTAGGATCTTGGATTGCAGCATTATTATTTAGTCATGAAATTGAAAAAAAAAGTTCTAGGCAAGTATGTTGTATAATCTCCAGAAAACAAACTCACGAAAACCAGCTCAGGACTGTGCAGCAGGGGGTAATCTTAGCTCTCTTGCCAACTTGCTGCTTCAGCTTGGAAATACTTGCTGCAGTTTCCTAAACTTGTCAGTAATTTGCATAACACCCTACATTTTAAAGTATTTTAAACTACAGTCGACCCTTGAATATCGCGGGGCAGTGCGTCTCCGAGGGTACTGCAAAGCGCCTTGCTCCGTGAAGACAGGCAGCTCATGAATATGCAAATTAGCCCCACCTGTCACCACCCCCCCAGTTCCAGAGTGCTCCACCGCCATGCAGGGGCAGCACTGGCAAAGCTGCTGTTGAAGCTGTAGCAGGGGAGTCGCCGCCTCCCTCTCCAGTAACTTTACACACACTGGGGCAGCCATAGCAGCGGCGTGGGGTCCCGGAGGCACACGGGTCCCCTCCACTCCCACTGGGGATCTTAATGCCTGTGGGGACACTGCCCTCCCCACTTGTCCTGGTGCTAGGGGACCAGCCCACCTTGCTCCCCCCTGTGGCACCTGGGGAGCTGCCCACCCCCCCGTGTCCTGGCTTGTGTGTTGGTGGTGGGACTGTCCCACCCGCTCCCCTGGGTCCCGCTGATACCTGGGCAAGCTGTATGCACCGCCACCGTTCACAGCCCCACCCACAAGACCAGAAGGCCCTGCTGTGGTTCTGTGGCCTTCCTTGTCCCCTTCCCACCGTAAGCTTCCCCCCCAATTCCCAAGCCAGAACAGATAAAGATGGAGGCAGCTACTCCCCTGCTACAGTTCCATCAACAACAGCTTTGCCAGAGCTGCTGCAGCATGGCAGCAGAGCGCTGTGCCGGCTCTCCATCCGGCGGGCCCGCCCCAGCATGGCTCTGGAGCTGGGGGGTGGGAAGGTGACAGGCTAATTTGTGTATTCATGGCTGTCAGTGCATGCGCAGTCGCAAATGCACTGCAAAACATAGGGCCACCTTAGTGGAAAAAATCCTGCAAAGAAGTGAACCTGTGAGATTAGAACTGCGAAGTAATGAGGGTTCAATGTACAAGAAATTATGACAACAGCCTCTTCCCAAATCTTACCTGCTGAAGACCTTCAGTGATAGAAGTGACTGGTGACATTCCACTTGTCAATATTGACAGCATGTAACCATCTGAACCAACTGAGCTGTTAAAGTTCCCTTGCTGGATGGAAGGATTAAGAAAACAAAAAGTAACTTACCCAGTTGTGGCAAATCATCATGTGTCTTATTTCAGCAGCTTATCTCGATGGACACAAATGACTGACATCACTAACAACAAGTATTTTTATGTAAAAAATATTACCACAATTAAGAATCAAAAATATTTTGGGCTATACAGCAACATTTGTAAAAGCATTCAGTTAAACACAGACAAGGAAGCTAACCTCTCTTTAGAAAGAGATGTGCTAAATTACTGCAGACTTTTACACGTTATAAAGGCTCCATATTTCTTCTGGAGGGATGCTTACTGGTGGAGAAACTGCACAAGAGCCATTACAGCTGTAATTCAGACACAGAATTGTACCCTAACTCTGTCAGATCACCATTCACTACCACAATTGTATAACAAAATGCCTTTTCTTAAAATTGGTTTGCTTATTACATGAGATTGGGCAAGGGGGTGTATTTTAAATGTTAGGTAACAGGTCCTCCATCTACAAAGATTTTTAACTTGCCCTCCTCAAATCTGAAAAACACAGCTGGCAGAAGAGGTGGGACTGACACCAGAAAAAGTTGTTCCATTGTTTGGGTTTTAATACTCATCAGGAAAACTGCAATTCTAAAGCTCTGACTCCTAGGCTTCTCCCATTTGTTTCCATTACACTTTGTGGTGGAAAACACACTCTCTGAAACACTGCAGGACTAGATCTATGGAATGCAGAAGTGAAAGGAAAAGGTGTGTTCCTGAATCAGAGTTAGGGGTGAACCTATGCAAAGTAGCAGAGGTTATTAGATCTGGTTATTTCCCAAAACACACTTGAGAGGCTTGTGAGTACACAAATACCTTTTCATTTCTATTTTAGTCTCTCAGCTGAAGGCTAGAGTGCATTAAGACCATGTTGGAACTAATATATGACACATAGTGCCAGAAAGTATGGTATAGAAATACCAGATCCTTAAGGTCAGAGAGGAGATGAGTTTTCCTTAAACACCATGGAAGAATACCGTGTTGTGCTAGTACTTGCTTTCAAAACTCACCTCCCTGAAATCAGACAATTTTGTGTTTATGTGCTGTATTTCTGAAAATACTGTAAAAAAACTTTGCAACAACTGTAAAAACTTTGCAATTGAACACCTGCTGTAGATGTAAATCATAATGAAGATCAAGATTATTATGACGTGCAAAGTAATTGCAGATTTTAGGATTCAACTGGTGTGCTTTATGATCATGAAATTCCATGTTTGCTTCTTTTCTGAGGCACTTCACTAAGCATGCAAACATTCCCTAGCACAAGACATTGAAAAAAAATCCTCAGAGAAGAAATACTCCTTTGATCACTCATAAATCACATACTTTAGACATTACAAGCCAAAAAAGGTTGACTGCCTTCCTTTATTGTAAAATTATTTTTATATGAACTCATCTTCAAGAAACATAAGATACTACAACAAGCTTTTGAGGTTAGACAAATGGTATTTGATACATAAAAAGTCAATAGAGTTTAGTGCTTTCAAATCAGTCACAATGTGCCTTTGAGACATTGCATCATACTGATGCATCGTTTTATTCTGTCTATGTACAACTTCAACTTCAGATACCTTTTACTTCTGAGAGATTGTATAAAATCACTTATGGGCACAGAGGCAAAAGAAGATTAAAGAAAACACTTCCTGCTTGAACTAACCAAAGAGTACTGTTTTGTGCAAATTGGTTTTGCATTTAGCCTAGCCACTGTCTTATGGTCTTAAGTGAACATGACGAGATCCTAGTCTTTTCAACACAGGCCATACTTTAGAAACGTAATTTACTTACTATGGCATCTTTGACTATGACTCTGGCGACTTGCTCTGCTTGGCAAACAGACGAGGTTTCAGAAATCAGCTTCGTCTCTAAGGGCTTTAGTAGAAAAACACCAATATAAGTAGGACTAACAACACATGGGAGAGAAAAACACGCACATCAAATTTTGGGTTGGAGTCTTTTGTCACGGATGACATTACTGTCACCAAGTGGTATCATACTGTCACCTAAAACATCCACTTAAAGAATGATATAAGCACCTCCATAAATTATAGTCTAATCCTACACAGGAAAGTACAACTTTCCCTTGAGCAGTACTTTTTTTTGTATATAGTTTATTACTGCTATGAAGTGGCTTTTTCCCCCCCCCAAGTATTTTATTTTCAGTAGAAGCTGTCAAAATGCTTCAGCTATTTCTCTTCAATTGTTTTAGTTCATTTATGTTTTTTGCCAGAAATGAAGTAAAAGGCCTGAAATATTTTAAGATCCTACAAAATAGCTTGTTCTTTGATTTCTCAGTCTCCACACAGTTAGCCACCAAAATCCATCACTGCATTTAATTTGTCTTTTAGAGCATTTAGGCCACTTTACCTCACTAGAAGAAAGGAATTATGACAGTTATTTCAGGAGTCACAATTTTCACCAAAAAAACCCTCAAACAAATTTAGTCTGTTACTTAAATGCTCAATACGTGTATGTTAAATATAGATTGTGCTGTCACTGAAGAAAAAACACCACTAAATTAGGGAGAAAGGAGTACTTTGAAATGGCTAATTCAGTTACATTTAATAACAAAATTTAAATCAAGTATTCAGGCTTACTCAAATACTGGGACTACTTTAATTCTGAGATTAAAACTTAAAGAAAAGGGAAGAGCTGAACAACTACAGATTTCTCATTGTCAATTTAAAGTACCAAGTAAGTAAATTTCATAGAAAAGAGTACATATCCAAATATCTGTAGAATTACAAGTTCTGATTTCACTGATCAGGCTGAAGCTTTTTTAGTTCATCAATGTCTTTGCCATGAGAAATCACAGACAAACACCTTTTACACGCTTTTCTATAGTGATAGAGCTTATGTCATCAGACCTTTATCTTGGAACCCGTACTTAACTTTTGAGCTTACTGGCCAGTATCAAGCAAATCTGAAAGATGTACAGGAATATCAACCATAATTAAAATACTCTAAGTTTGGGGAAAAAAGAGCAGCTGCTCAGGAGCCACAGTTAAAGTTAATGACATGTGGACAGTAAGGCAGGCAGAAAGCAGCCGTTTAATTCTGGATTTGGCCAATTAGCCAGCCAAAGCATGGCTGTCATTTGTAAAGCACTTACCTCAAAAAAAACAACAACCCACCAAACCACTCAACAAAAAGCCCCAAAAAACCCTGAGGAAAAAGACCTTACTGTTTAAACACAGGAAAGCTGTATCCTAGTTCCTGACATTTCCCTTTATCATGTTCAATGATTACAGAGAAAAATGGCCCCATCCTAAGGACATGCAAACTACAGAGACAGATGTTCCCAGCTATGTAGTATTAAATACGTCAACACAACCATGTGTATCTGAAATGTCAGAGCAATGTAATATTTCAGAGATTTAAGGTACACTATCATGTTAGGAGCAAGTCATCCAGAGGGTTCATGTAGGCCAAAACAAAGCAGAATTCTCTCCTTAAAATACAATAATTTTTTAACAAACATGATAAATCTCTGAGTCTCTTTTCAAGAGAAATCTTAGATGAAAAAGGCATTTTCTGCTGCTGGCTGTATTTCCATGAAATAGGTTATTATGAAGAAAAAAATCCCAGAGAATACACAAGCTATACAAGTATCTGCAGATGTTTAATGCTTTCACTTCTTGTGGATATGTGGGACTATACATTTAATACAGAATATCTGTATCAAGAAATGAAGTAAGAATTGTGTTATACAATCCCTACTCATTCCTATTCAAAGGGTAAAAGATAAAATGGAATTCAAACCCAATTTCCAATTACGTATATATGATGGTGCATGTTGAATAGATGCTGCAAAAGATCTATCATATGCAACCACATATTACCAGAAATGCAAAATAGGATTATTATTTTTGGTTCATTAAGCTTTAATATTAAAACAAAGGGATTTTGCAGTTTACCATTCCACAACAATATTCTGATTGTATGCAGGAAGACTCTGCAGTGTTTCAGATATCAAAGCCAGGTGGTTCTTTCATTTAAAGCCAGAACAATAAACTACACAAAATTATCCTACAAGCTATATAATCCTGAGTAGTTCAAAAGTGATAAAATTGAAGTGTTTATACGCGCTTCTTAAAATCTTAATATGCCCTATCTTTTATAAAATAAGAATTCAAAAATACTACAGAAATGAAAAAATGCATTGCTTGTAACAAAATGAAGCTTTAAAAACATTTCAGTATTACTGAAGGACAATTTACCTTTGTTTTACTTTCTTCTGCAAATCCAGGTGTATCAGTATCTGGAGGGTAGGCCACTGTTATGTAGACATTATAAGGTTTTACCTGTGTTTTACGAAAGCATGAAATGTTACCTTAATACTGACAGCCTTTACATGCCCCTTATAATTTCATGAATTTCTCTTGCACTGAAGAAATTCACCAAGGCTGAATTCAAATTGCTCCCAGTGTTAAGCATTCAGCATTTACAAGAGTTGAAGCTTTGTCAAGCGAAAAAACAGAACAGCAAAGATTAAAAAGGTGGTTGCGGTGCTTTTTTCTAATAGAGGTCTCTAAAGAATTTGCAAGTTATTTGATTAATCTAAGTGGGTTTTTAAAAAAATATTTAGGTCTATAATTTTACCAATTTCAGTTTTTAAAAGAAGACTAAAGCATTGCTGAACACCAATACCCAACATTTATACACACAAGGCCAAAAAGGCTTTCACTGGGATGCATTAAGATGCTTTTTTGTTGTTGCTTATATCAACATATTTTCATTGCAGGACATATATGAGAAAATAAACAATAAAAATGTAGAATTCAAAGTTGTTATCTTTAAGAGGTATACTCAAGTCACAAGGCTTTTCAACCCATGGTACAGACTTGCAAGAGATCAAAGTCTAAGGAGACACAAAAATAGGTAGAAAATGTGAGGAAAAATACACAAATAAAAAAGCTTTTGATGAAAATATTCAGGGGGCTATGATAAAGCCAAGTGTTGTAAAATGCAAAGCATTTTTATTTATATCATGAAATATTCTATATTGAAAACACTTACTGAAATACCACATCATGGGCCACAAACACTCTATTTTTATTCTTGTATAATTTAATCTTCACAAAATTCTCTCTCACCAGTCTGAAGAAACACTCTGCATTCACATGGTTCTACCTAGCACACGAGAAGTGACTAGAGGTAGTTTTACCCCACATTCTCATCCTGATCAATGCATGCAACAAGGACTATGCAAAGGTCTACAACCAAACTCATGCACTTATATAACCCTTAGCATTCTTAACAGGAGAATAAGGAAAGTAATTTTCAAATCAGTTTTATCTGTCTTACTACAGTGTACTTACCAATCTTGTGCCATTGAATAATGAAAATGGTATTTGGTTTTAGTCAGAACTTAAACAAAAACTTAAATCATTGCAGGATAAAAAGCTCAAAATTTAGAAGGGTGAATCACTGTCAACACAATTTCTTTTTGTGGACAATCATCAAATTCTAGCTTTTCTATGGGTCCCCTAAAACTTACCATGGACTCTCAAACAAGCCGGGAATCATTGGCCTGTCTCTCATGCATCCGTGTGACCTTCAATATCATTCTGCACTTAGAACCTTGAAGAATTCTTTTACTCAAAAGTCTTAAAAATCAAGTCCTATTAGTTAAAATAAAAGAATAAAAAAATGTCCACACATGGGGTCATCTTCAGTTCTAGGAACAGATTCAATCTATTCCCTCTTATGCAGTTGAGATCTGCTAAGTTTCTGCAACTCCATGCAGAGCACTAGGATTGTACTGCTGCCAGAAGAGGGCCAGTACCACACAAATATTAGCAGCGCTGCACAATGCAAAACCCCCTATTTAAATGAAAATGTCCTGTGCTGACAGTTTAAAAAAACCTGTTTATAATCAAAATTACATAGAATTATTGCACACATACCTCCATTTGCAGCGCCTCAGCCAAGCCTCGAAGAGCAAACTTGGTTGGAGAATAAGCTGTATAACCAAACAGGCCTAATTGCCCAGCCTGAGATGATACAAAGACGATTCTCCCCATTCGTCGTTCCTTCATGGTGGCGATTACTGCTCGACTCGGGTAAACACTACCCAGATAATTGACTGCCATTAATCTCTGTACAAATGATATTAATGTGGTATTTGAGCCACAGATCCGGCTGTTTGGTCTTATTTATCAACCTCCCCCCCTATTTCAGGCTACTTTAACAATTAAGTTCACTAGATCTGTAGTTCTATCACCTGGTAAAGAAAGAACAGTTTTCTATTCGACAGCTTCATAAACCGTTTTATAGCTAAAAATCTCACTTCAAGCCCAAAGAATCCTGTCTATAAATCCTAATAGCATCTAGGATACTGGTAATAACGTGAACCATATGTTCTTAAAGCAAAAAAGAACAGTATTTGAGGGGAAATCTAGCCTGAATAGTGTCCAGGAAGCAATGCATTTATGAATTATGTACGAAAACAATCTGAAAGTTTAAAGAGTTTTCTAAAACAGGAAACAGGAAAAAATGCTGTGTATTAATGCATTTCAGAGATTTTAATCTTCGCCAGGAACAGGAGAAAACTAATTTCACTCCCTAAAACACATTTGATAGCGTTTACAAGCAACAGAACGGATGACTCAGATTTATTATAAAATTATGCCTATTTAGTATTTTCAGATGATTCAACGCTGTCTGCAGATAAAAGGAGGTCTGAGGGCTACAGGCATATAGTAACCAAAACACAGGAGCAGCAGCTCCTCAAGCTGAAACAATTCAGCTCAGTGATGAACACCGATAACAGCTGAATTTTTATTAAACAGGTTAAAAATATTTTAAAAAAATCTTCGCCAGAAAAAAAAAAGAAAACTATGTGAAATTCAGTGACTTTTACAGTGCCTTGAACTGCAAAAATACGTCAGACTTTTCTGCCATCTGTATTTGATGTAACTGTCATCTGTAATTGTCCCCAGAGGGACAATTTACTCTTCTGACCCATCATTGGACAAATAGATAGTTAGGTGAGGAACTGGAGGCAACTTCTGCAAATCTAAAGATATTGCGACAGCACAAATCAAGTGTATCCACTACTCCTACAAAGTCTGCAAAGACTCAGGAATGCAGTCTAACTGTTACAATGGTTAAATAAGAAATTATCATAAGATGAATTTAAAAAGTATGCTCACTCACTTCAAAAGAATTCACTTCAATATCCTCAAATTTTCCTGTAACTGATGTTCCTGCACAGTTTACAAGCATGTCAACTGGCCCCAGCTTCTCCTGAGCCTGGAAGAAGGGACAGAGGTTAAGATACTCTTTAGCAGGAAAAAAACCTTCCTATATCACAGTATCATTATAAGAAACTATTGCCGACAGAAATAGGTACAACACGGGTAAGCTTCTTAACATACACAGATGAAACAGTTACCTATTTCCTCACCTGTTTTAGAACATTCTCCACTTGTTCGTAGTCTTTAGACACATCAACAGAAATACAAAGTACAACCTAGAAAAAGAAAATGAAAGAACATTTTCACAACATGCTAAGTCCAATAACTGTTGACTGAGCCTTTCAAAATGAATCAAGCCCAATGTCATATCTTTTCCAGAAAAAAGGACAGTTCACACCTCTCCCACACTGGAGAAAGCAATCTTTGCTCCCTCCAAGCTGCTCCCCCTCACACACATATTCTAGTGTAATAAAAACTACATTAAGAACAAATAAGCACTTCATGATCTTCAAAGCAGCGACTCGTGCAAAGTATAATTTCTAACTCACTGTACTAAGACACGCTATTGCCTGAGTTATTTACATGAAGTTTAGTGAAAGCTACTTTAACTAAGGCAATCAAAACTCCACAGGGATACATTTAACCTTCATCAGTGCTAAAAACAAGTCAAACCATTTGTGTTGCTCAGGCCATTTTCCTTGAAAGTTACTACCTACTTGCAGCAAGATGGCCTCTCAATCTACCTTTCAAAGCACCTTTAAATCAACTTCTGGCCAAAGAAAGCACTACCTCTTTTGGGTTACCACTTACAAACTAGGATTGCTGCAAATGCTAGGTATTGACAAATAAGTAATCCTCTCTGCTAAGCCATCAACAGAGCTTCAGGGCAAATCCTCATTTTGAAAAGAAAAGAATCTCCTATTGCAATAAAAGGAGGGATTCCTGTATTCTCATTCCAACTTCTATCCTTTCTTTTACTTTGGTCAATTAACTTCAACTCAGGTGAAATAAAACAAAGTCATCAGTAGTTTGTAAGAAGTACCCTCAAGACCGGTTGTCATGGAGCACAGGGGCACAACACACACTCAAAAAAAAAAAGCTTACCACAGTGTAACTAAGTGCTTTAGCAGCTAGTCATTTGTCAATCCTGCCTTTGGTCAGGCTGCAACACTTCTGAGCTGCATAAACAGAATCTGCCTGCCATTCCTGTACAGCAGGTTGGCTATTCCTGCCTCCCAGCACCGTGTGTAGTTGGACAGCAGAGTAAACTTGTGGCACTAGTTATTGGCAGGACTGCAGGCATCTCCCCCTAAGGCATTCACTAGATTTTGGAAACATTTGTCTTTTCTGTAAGTTTAAGAAAAAAACAGCAGTGGAATGAAAACAACATTGATTTGTTAACTGGATGTCTTTGCAAGACCAGTGAGGAGGTTAAACAAACCACAGTTCTGGATCAAAACTGGAACAATTTGCTAATACTGTATCAGATTGCATAGATTAGTTACACCATGAACAACACTCAGGAAATAATGCAGCTTTTGTTGACTCCTGTCACGTTACAAAATTCACCTCTTTGCTTCTATTATCATACGTTCTTTCTGCTACAATATATTAATTACCTGCATTCCAAAGCATGGACTATACATCCACACCTAAGACACAGAATATGCTACCAGAAACATCTCCAGTCCTGTTCCTTACCTTTTGTTTTAAATACTGCATGGTGTTGGATCATTAACAAAGCTTTCCTAAAAGAAGATCAACTCAACTCTCAGTGAACTAACTGGGAATACTCTATATTAGAAAAAGGACTTGAAAAACCCTGAAAAATATAACTGAAAAAAAGGATTTTGTTCCACTGCATATGTATATCCATAAAGGCTGCACCATCAGCACTCGAAATCACATGAAAACATCAAACACTAAAATATACATAATACGTCAGACACGGCTTGTCAATGCAACTTGGTTTCATGGATGTATCCAAGAGCTGAACAGTGACAGCACATGGCCAAGTAAAATGTAATCTTTCCTGAGAATCTTTGCCTCTTGGCTTGACATGAGACAATTCAGTGTCTTCATCAATGACACAGACAAGGGGACCTGCAGCAGGTTTGCAGAGGCCATCAGGCCAAGTGGAGCAACTGACATACAGAGGGACCTGGACAAGCCCAAGAAGTTGGCCCTTGGGAATCTCATGAGTTTTAACAAGACCAAGTGTGAGATGCTGCGCCTGGTTTAGGACACACCCTGGTATCAAACGGGCTGAGGGACGAACTGATTGACAGGAAGCCTGCCGAGAAGGATTTGGGGATACTGGTGGATGAGTGGCTGGACATGTCCCAGCAATGTGCGCTCACAGGCCGGAAAGCCACATCCTGGGCTGCATCCAAAGCCCTGTGGCCAGCAGGACAAGGAGAGTGAGTCTGCCCGTCTACTCTGCTCCGGTGAGATCCCACCTGGAGTACTGCATCCAGCTCTGGGGTCTCCAGCACAGGAAGGACATTGACCAGTTGGAAAGAGTCCAGAGGAGGGGCCATAAATTGACCAGAGGGATGGAGCACCTTTCCTATGAAGACAGGCTGAGTGAGTTGTGCAGCATGAAGA
Source organism: Pitta sordida (assembly GCA_013390025.1). Classification (NCBI taxonomy): domain Eukaryota; kingdom Metazoa; phylum Chordata; class Aves; order Passeriformes; family Pittidae; genus Pitta; species Pitta sordida. Next base: position 585,794 of record WEKX01028865.1, read on the forward strand.
AGGCTCCAGGCAAACTTTTCACAACCTTTTAGTCCTGAAAGGGGGCCTTCAAGAAAGCTGAAGAGGGGCATAAGATAAGGGATGATGGCTTTAAACTGAAAGAGAATAGATCAGACAATAGTAAGTAATTCTTTACTGTGAGCCACAGGAACAAGTTTCCCAGAGAAGTTATGGATGCCCTATTCCTGGAAGTGTTCAAGCCCAGGACAGATGGGGCTTTGAGCAACCTGATCTAGTGGACGGCTTCCCTGCCCATGGCAGGAGGATTGGAAATACACGATCTTTAAGGTTCCTTCCAACCCAAATCATTCTATGATTCTATGCTCTAGTAAACGCAACAATTTGTGTACGTTAACCATTACCAGACATCACCTTTCTCCACACTCTTTCAAGAATCCTTTTGAACAGCTGCCCTTGATTTGGCTACTGTCACTCCCTAGGTTTTGATCTGCTGTTCCAATGCGAGCTCTGCTCAGACTCCCCCCTTTCTCCAGGCAGGCTTCCCCGAGTTCACCTCCATAACCCCACAATAGCTACAGAGGAGCCAGCCTACCCATCACCTCTCCTGCTTAATGCTTAACCTGGCTGCAAGTCTAAAGCTGCTTCAGCAAAAGCAGTCCTACTCAGTCCACACCAGAGCTTGCTCAACCTTGAAGCTACTTTTTGAGATTTTCACTGAAACTCTTATGAACGTGAAACAAATAATACTCTTCTAAGAAGTCTGCATCTATCAAGCTTGGACAGATTTTAACAAGAACATCCTGACACAGTGTTTGACAAGGGATTAACTGTAATGCTAAGCTTGGGAAACTGCTAGAGCAGCTAAAAGAAAATGGTTATTGGGACTTATTTATTTATTTATTTATTTAAAATCAGCAAAGCACAGTTTCTCCTCACCTCAAATGACTTAGATTTTCAAACAAAGTTGACCTGAGTAAGGCAGCATGCACAGAAAAAAAAATCAGCTTGAGCCATTGGACAAAAATATAAGGAAGTGAAGACAGAATCTTATCTAATAAATGGAGATATTAAGAAAATTTTGTATCAGCTAGTACTATCATCATTGCCTGCAAATATTCATCTTCTTTCCAGCTGAATATCTAATTTATCAATTCATATCCCTTTTCATGGACATACAAATTGCTTCTACTTGTGATCATGAAACTAACTTAGTTGCCAAGATACTTTCATGATCCACAAAGCTCTGGAACACAAGAAAGGAGAAGTTAAAGATGTCAAGTTTCAATACCGTTTCCCCTCTCCCCCTCACTATTAGTACGTGGAAAAAAATTATTCTAGCATTTCACCTTGAAGTTGCATGTTTTGACCACAGCAGGCTTACCTACTCTAAGCTAGCACTTCTGCAAGGTCTAAATCATTTCCTTTATGCACGAGTGCATTATCTATTCAGCAAAGCAGCTTCGATGTTCATAAGTCTCAGAACTTCACAAATTTAACTTGTACTTTAAGAAGTATGGTACTTTGCTAGAAAAAGGATGACAGGTATGATGCAGTGAAATAAAGCTGGAAATAAGTATACAAACTTTCCCAGAACAAGCGCTGTATTTATGAAATACAAAAAGCAAGATATGTGAAGAAAAAAAATTAGTTCTTCCACGTCATCTTAATAAAATGCTTATCAAGTGACAGCAAATTGCAGCTACCCAAAAAAGCACGCTACATCTACACTTGAAGACCTCTTCTACTAAGAAAAGCAGACAAATGCACTAGTCAGGCTACATCAAACCTAACAAGAGCTCACAACATCTCATGTGTACAGTTTGATCTTCTTGAACTCAAATACTGAGTCCTCACCTCAGTTTTGTCAAGAAGCTTTGCTCTAAAGACAGTCACTACAGCATAGTTCTGTAATCCCATCTTAAACACAACATACAACAGCCCCTCTCAGCAGTGATCTTACCTGTTTGTCATTAACAGAATACTTTTCTATTTCCTTCTTTGTCTGCAACAGCTTGTTCTGAAATGGATATAAAAACACCTTAAACATTGCAGTTCTGAGAGCACTGCAGTTCTGAGAGCAAAAGTCAGTACTTCAACGAGGCTTAAAATCACTCCTTTGTGATATATACGATAAAAACAAGAAGCTACTAGAACTCACCCGTGTTTCACTTTCTCTCCTGAAGCCATTAATGACTTCCATAGATTTAATACTTTTGTTTCATACTACACAGAGCACCTAAGACTCCAAATATGATTTTTTCTCCTTTATTTTGGTTCTATTTTATATTTATGCAATATTACATAAACTATTCCGAAGAACTATCACAAAATTATCATAAAAATGGAAATTTGATAAATTCACATTGTCATAGTCCTTTCAAGAAAAATTGTGTTAAATCTGACTACTTCCAAGGTTCTGCACAGTAAGTTCTCTAGTTCTATCAAGGATAGCTGGGACAGAGGACCCCAGAAAAGTGATATGCTTTGATTTCCAGAGTGATTAGTTTTTCCTTTACAAATAGAGTAAAACTCCATTATGAAAACAATCATTCCAATTAAATTCTGCATACCCTCTTAGTTAAAAAACCCAAATAAAAAAAACCCCAAATCACCAACAAAGCAACCCTTTCTCCTCAAAAGCTGTCTTGATGAAGAGCTTTTCACTAGTGAAAAATACGGTATAAGGCTGACTAGACACCAACATATTCTGTGAATTTTAGGAATTGTCTTAAATCCCCCAGTTGTCTCTGAAGGGAAATTCTACAGTTATAAAGAATATGGGTTTTTACTGCTTTTGTCCTCTGGCACAGATTTAAGTGAGATAATGAATGCCATTAGCAGAAGCAACAGCATTGTCAAAGTTGTAAGGCAGGCTAATCACAAATTCCATGTTGGGCTATGCTTCTTCAAAAGGCAGCCACCTCTGCTATTCCAATGCATTAATTTGCAATGCCTAGGGTCCCCTTAAAATCTACACTGAAGAAGTATGAATAATTATCAATTCCAAAATTATTCACCATCTATACAGATTTTGAGCTTCAATTGGCTACTAATATACAGGATAACAAGAAAGGCTTTTACAGGTACGTTAATGGCAAGAGGAGGGACAGGAGCAATCTCCAATCTCTACTGGATAAGGAGGGCAACATCATCACTGGGGATGAGGAAAAGGCAGAGATGCTTAATGATTTTTTTGCCTCTGTCTTTAATAGTAAAGACAGCTGCTTACATAATGAAAGGTCTCTTCAAGGGTCTCTTGATACAGTCGATACAGATGAGGAATGGTTTAACCCCTCTTTAATACAGGAGGAAGATGTAAGGGACATACTAGTACATCTAGACCCTCATAAGTCCATGGGACCTGATGGGTTACATCCTAGAGTGTTGAGAGAGCTGGCAGATGAGCTTGCTAAGCCTCTCTCAATCATCTATCAGAGGTCTTGGCTTACTGGGGAGGTCCCAAAAGATTGGAAGTTGGCCAATGTGATACCT
>WEKX01028865.1:597577-614764 GCA_013390025.1 Pitta sordida
CTTCGCCGCGCTCCCGGCGGGGCTCCGGCGGGACGGGCCGCTGCAGGGCTGGCCACTGCCCCCGCCCGGGGATGGAGGCGTGGGAGCTCCGGGGTAGCCCTGAGTGCCCCCGTCCGGGAGGGGAAGAGGGAAAGGAAGTGATACTGGCGAATCACATAGAATCACAGACTGGTTTGGGTTGGAAGGGACCTTAAAGATCATGTAGTTCCAAAGCGCCTGTCGGCGGAAGGGAGGCTGTCCACTAGTCCAAGTTGCTCAGAGCCGCCTCCAACTTGGCCTTTAATGGTTCCAGGGATGAGGCGTCCACAACTTCTCTGGGCAACCTGTGGCCAGTGCCTCCCCACCCTCACACTGTAGCTAAGCTAAGTTTCCCCTCTTTCAGGTTGTGCCCGTGTCCTATCGCCGTGGTTCCTGGCAAAGAGTCCATCTTCCCTGTAGACTCCCTCAGATCCTGGAAGGCTGCTATGGAGTCCTCTATGCAACTTTCTCTTTTTCAGGCTGAACAGCCCCAACTTTCTCAGTCCCACTTTCTCGGGGTCCAGTGGAGGGCACAAAGATGAGTGAGGGACTGGAGCATCTCTGTTACGAGAAGAGACTGCAGGACCTGGGACTGTTTATTCTGGAGAAGAGAAAACTAAGAGGGGAATGATGCAAATACGTAAATACAGTCAGCCCTCTTCCACTTCACGTCCCCCAGACAGCGGCTTCACGTCTTCGCGGCATGATTTTTCAGCGATTAAGGAGGCCCCATTTCACAGCTGCGCCTGCACGACCTGACACGCATGAATACTGAAACTAGACAGTCATAATAGTCAAATCAATCTGACACACAGCAAGGCAGTGCCAAAACAATGCCGGAGCTCCGGGGGGCGGTGTGAGGGTGCAGGGCAAATTTGCATATTAATGAGCTGCCATTCTACGCTGACAGAAGGCTTCGCGGGAGATGAACAAGACCCACAGTACCATGGTATAGGTGACCCGACTGTATCTCCAAGGTGGGTGCCAGGTGGATGGTGCCAGACTCCTTTGGTGGTGGGATGGAATAGGGAGCAAAGACCATAAACTGAAACACAAGAAGTTTCACACCAACATGAAGAAGAAATTTATAGTGAGGGTGGCAGAGCAGTGGAACAGGCTGCCCAGGGAGGTCATGGAGCCTCCCTCTCTGGAGACGTTCCAAACCCACCTGGTCACATTCATGTGTCACCTGCTCTGGCAGACCCTGCCTTGGCATGGGGTCTGGACTGGATGATCTCCAGACGTCCCTTCCAACCGTAACCACTCTGGGATTCTGTGATTCTCAGCCTTCAAAGTATGGCAATATCAAGCACTTAGCTTTCTCATGCACTTTCAGAAATTAATATTAAGCACCTGCTTGTACACAAAGTTTTTAATACTTTGCACAAGGTAACCCACTGGCATGGCAAAAATGGTGGGGTTGTGTTGGAACCTTCCTGAGACATGCACTCAGAAAGGGATGAGAGCAGAGAGTTCTTCCTTATATGGGAAAATATTGCGTGTCAGTGAGGTAGAAAGCATAAACGTCTTATGAAAGATAATTAACAGACGTTATCACAGGTGTGTTTCAGAGTCAATTTTACATCACCACCTCCAGTAAAAAACAGATGCAGATTCTGTGAGACTTAGTTTATGGAGCAGTTGTGTTTTGCTGGCTGCAGTTGGAGTTTGCGCTTCTTTCTCCTTCAAAATCAGAATATGTTTTCCCTGATGGGTGAAACTACAGGTTTTTCATGTTATTCACATTAAAGGAAGATAAAAGCATGGTTTTCAGCTTTAAAGCGTAATATTAGAACAAATACTAAAATAAACAAAAACCGCTTGCAGAGCAGTACAAATAAAATAACTCCATATATTTAACTTACACAGTTATTTATTTAATATAAACGCCTGTGTTTGGTACTTTTGTTAATTGAAGGGATAATTATTCGTAACTGAAAAACTCTCTCAAATTACTTTTTCTCACTAGTTAATATGCAGTCCTTGCCTTGTGCAAAACAGTTAAAATAACCCAAACAACCCAAAACAAACCCCAAACCAAAATCCCCTAGGCAAGAGGGTGTGCAGAAGGGCGTGAAAATAATAGTGGAGAGGAGATTAGAAGCAGTGAGTAGGCGGAAATGGAAACAGAATTGTGGGCAGGGATTATGGAATATTCAGGGTGAGAACAAAGAGCTTGAATTCGATGTAGTAAAAGGATGAGAAAACCAAGGACTGGTCTTGAAATGGAATTGACCTGGAGTATGTCTTTGGTGGCATTTTGAGTCCAGTGCTACAGAGGTGGAGGTACAAGGAAGTGAGAAGAAGAAACTGAGTATAATAAAATGCCAGTTGCTACAGTAACAACTGATTAGTGCTCCATCTAAAGTAAGTAAGTTAATGAAGTTGTTAGCAGAAGTCAAAATAAGATGTGGACAAGCAAAAGCAGCAACCAAATACGTTTGTTTCCTTCTTGAGATATTTTATACAGTTTATATGTCTTGTCTTTCCAACTATATTGAGTTGACACAAATTAGGAAATTAATCAGATAGTAGCTATAGACTATTTATAGATTTCCATCACAGAAGACATTGAGACTTTCAAAGCTCAAATGTCAGCAGTACAGAGATGAAGCAAACTATACAGCGATAAATCCATCTTTCACAATATAACTCTCAAGACTGAGGTGAAGTGAGGACATGAATGCAAAAAAATCATCTGCATTTAACTCCTATTAAAATGAAGGTCAAACATATTGGTAAGGGTCCTTGAGAATCCTTGCACTTATTATATGGTCCTATTCACTCAGTTATCTTCTCATCTTAGCAAACACTAGAAGCTCTTCTAGACTAAGGTGAAGTTCCCTTATAGTAGATTTCATGGAGAAATCCATATTGGTTTTTTCTTTTGGCTAAGAGGTCACCTTAACAAGCCTTGAGATTGATTGTGCAGCTCTGATACTGTTTGCTCTTGTTTTGTTCTCTGCATTTTAAAGTGTCAGGTGTGTGAAAAGTGTATTCAAGGCTGAATGAATTCCCCAGGAGACTTTTTTGAATCTTTAAAGAATCCCAGCGGAAACTAAAATTTGCCCTCTCTAGTTATCTGGTTTGTGTTCATCTCATGTGACCTCATTCACGGAGGAAATGCATTCCTGGCGCAAGGGAATTGTTTACAATAGAACTGTTTTCTCAATGGCTGTGGAACTGGAAATTGAACGCTAACATAAACAACATAACACCACTCCAAACTGCAGTTATACACAAAGCAATCCTTAATTAACCTGACCTTCATAAATAACATCACAAAGTATATACATAATTTTCAAGAGCAAGCTGACCAATGTCTGCATATACCCTGAGGATGGGGAGGAGAAAAGAGTGGATAACTCATGCTCATTACTTTGCTAATTAATCTGCAAGAGGAGCTTCAATACAACAGTGATGTGTTTAGAGAAGGACAGGGAGTACAATACAGGAGGATGAAAGCAGACAGACTGTAAGAGCTGTTGCAGCTGTGGTTTTCTGCTTCCTCAGTTTTGTTAATTTAAATCTTTCAAAAGACTTTTGCAGTAACAAATACTGTGGGTTGAGGTATACAATATGAGCCAAAGTGTGGCAATTATGCAACCAAAGCTGTCGTTTAAACATGGAAACAAATTTGTGAATTGCTAATACTACCACCGGACAAATGGCTGATATTAGAAACTTTCATGTTGATATTCTTAGAAGATAAATGCCCCCAAAACACATCGGGTACCCCTACAAGAAACTTGTCTTGCTTTAAGAGGCCTTCAGGAGAAGGAATGAAGTTTTAGAAGAGCAGATAGCATGGTTGCAGCCTCCAGCCTCTTGTGTTGTGCCCAGCTATACATTTGTTGTGGTTTATGGTTGTGTTTTCTTCATATTGGGAAGGGGGAAGGGGCCCATAGGCTACGCTGTGGTAAAGCTAGAAACTTTTTGATGTGATTTCCATCCAGCTTGTTTTACTGCATTAAGGAAAATAAATAGCAGTGAAAGAGAAACTTCCATGGCCAAGGAAAATAATTTTTTTCTCTTATCTTTCCAAAATAAGGTGCTTTATTTTCTAGCCCTCCCCATGTGCCCCCTCCCCCACGGTTTTGAGGGTTTTTTTGTAGCAAGCATAGGTGTGGCATTCAACAGCCCTCTTGAGAAATTATCATGAATGTGGTTACAAGAGATTAGAGCCATGTTAATAATTCTGGGATTCCTGGGAAACTACAGGTTTTAGAATAATGCCAGCATAAACAGGTGGTCCCTATCAACCAATTTTCTTTATCCCTCATCTCTAGAGGCAAAAGAGTTAATAGGAACATGAGAGTAGGTGATCAGAAAAGGATCTATCTAACATACTGTCTGTTCCTGACCTTTTTCTGTAAAGGATACTTTGGAAAGAGAAACAAACTAATGGCCTGTGTATGGTGGAGACTAACGTAGTGTGACTGAAATGTTTATCACATCCCTTTGTCTGCCTGGCTGTGCTTCTCCCCCACAGAAAACCCAGTCCCCCTGTAGCTGTGCAATAGCTTATGTACCAGTCATCACGCTGGCCAGGGAGCATGGACCTGTCTTTGTATTGCAGGGTGATTCAGTTCCCAAAATACCCTGCCCGGGTACCCTCTCTGCTGGAAAAATGCCAGCCTGATCTAATAGGTCTTCTTGGATGGAAATTTCCCGTGCTGCTGTACTCAGCAAGTCATCCAGGATACTCTAGGAGCCTTTGCCACGACGAACCTGGGCAGGTCTGCTGGGCCAGGGGCTTCTGCAGAAGCCCTCCCCAGGGCTGTGTGTATACAGGCAGGTGGTGCTCGTAGGCAGCTGGGGCTCAGGTTGCAGTGGGGAGCAGAGGAGGTGCTGGCGGCTGATGGTGTGGTGCAAAAGCAGGTGGTGTGTACTTACAGAGCCCAGCTACAAGCCTGAGTACTGCAGGGCTTCTACAGCTTTTTTTGTATCAACAGTATGGAAACAAAAATGCTGAAAGCACTATTTAAATCAGAATGTTGTCTTCACATCAAACTTATTTAACTGCTTAATGTGTTTGGCAAAGTTGTTAAAAAAACCCACCCCAATGTCTAAAATTAACTACTTCTCTATTCTGAATCATTATATGTTATAATTTTATGCTGAAGGAATAATTGTACTGATATTTTGCATACTGAAAAATAAATCTATTGAAATAAAATTCATGACAACCCAGTAGTAAAAGCAAATCTTTACTGTCTGATTTAAAAGGGCATAAATTAAACTTGGTACCAATATGGTCCTGAAGTTCATTTAGCATCTGTGTTTCTTTTCATTTGGTACACCTACCAGATTTCACACTGGGACAATTTGTTGTTCACACTTGGACATGAGACTCCGTTAGCTTGCTAAGTATTCCTAGGGATGCTGTGGATTGTGAGGTGGAGGAGAAGGCTGAGCAGCCTACCCCCCCTCAGGTGGGATGGAAAGTACTGCTGAAAGTGAGAAGGAACAGGCACAGGATGGAACAGGCTATTGCTGGTCTTTGCATTGAAAGGCTCAGTGCCAAAACATACTTAAGCTCTGCAAGAAGTGAATACATGTTTTTCACACAGGGACATCCACTTTGTCTCTTGACATAAGAGCACTCATTCTTAATTGGTCTTATCACCTCAAAAATTACATTTAAACAGATGATTACAATGGAAGTCCATGTTACAAGATAGCACAGGGGATATTATAGATAACAGCAGTTGTCTGACTGGATGAAGCTATAGAGACACAAAGTGTGTGTTCACCTGACTGTGTAACAACACCCCACTGTCTCACTTCCCACCCCACCTTGTGGCATTCAGGCCCTCTGAACCCACTACTTGGCTACAAGCATTTAACATGTACTGGAAAAAGCATTGCTATATGAGTAGAAGTGATACACTGTTGAGTTTGAAAATGTAGTTGCACCAAAATTGCCTTCCTCTCCTGTGTAGTATGGTTTTCTCCACTACTTATTCTCCCTTGAGTCCTGGGTGAAAAGATTCTTTTATTCCTAATAAAAAGTGGTTGTTCTTCTAATAAGCAGACATGCTGTAGTCTTAATTGGAGGAAGCTTAGTCCTTGTATTTTGAAGGTCGTCATCCTAAAATTGGTCTGTAGAGCCTTTATTACAATTGACAGTATTTCAGGATGCGACACATGTCAACCTTTTTTGGAATTGCTCTGGCTTTCCACACCTTCCCTGTAGAGCCTTGCTCCTTTGCCAGCAAAATCAGTTGCAACTCCTATCCTGCCCCACAGTTGTCCCCCTGGTGGCAGCTGCCCCCTTTCCCCATTACCTAAGGAAGAGCTGAACTGCTGAGTGCACAAAGCAAGGATCTGCCGACCAGAGGGGTCGAAGATGTGTGTTGAGAGAGAATTTATGCTTCATGGGAATGGATGAGGAGAAGATACCGGTGATGTTCTTACTGTAGGGTGACACATACCTCTTGCTGGAAAACTGGGTAATGAGAGAAAGGGAAGAGTCTCTTAAGATCTGAGAAATCCCTCTACCACTTTAACAACCTTGGGTGAGAGTAATGTGAGGATTACTGTGGCATCACCTGCACTTGCTCCCTACCTGTCTAGAAAATCCACAGCTGCTGCAGTTAACGGCTCTAAGTTGACATGATGATACTCTGACACAGAGAGATTTAATATAGAATAGGTTTTCAGGTAGAAATTCCATGTGAACAACTGAGGGAGGAAGCCTTTTCTGGCTGTTTTCAACTACGTCCCTTAGGAATTACCATTGAAGACACAGTTATACCCCCACATGTGCGAGAAACAGGTCATGTCAAAGGTCTCGTGAAACGCCAAACTCACAAATACATGCAGGTCATTAATATGCATGCAGGCCACGCCCTTCACTCCACCCCCAGCCAATCAGAAGCACTGGGGAGCCTCTTTGACTCCTCCCCACAGGCTCTCACAGCACAGGGGAGGAAGGGCAAGCGTTTCTGCGCTGTCTGTCTGGGGGACCCCCTCCCGAGAATCCTTAGACTTCTCTTCGGCCACACTGCTGCTTCTGCAGCTGCTGACCATGCATGCTCGCAGCCCAAACCCCGTGCCACTGTTGCCCTCCCCAACCCCCTCCCCAGCCCTGGTGCTCGTGCCCACCGCACAGTGCAGGGAGGTTCAGCTGCAGATGTGGAGTGAGCATGTCCCACTGGCCACCGTGGCCAGCCCCACTTTCCTGGGGCACTTCCCTTCCCCGTCTGTAGCCATGGAAACAGTAACAGGGGCCTGGGACAGGGGGTCAGTCCCTGGCTGCGCTTAGANTGCAATGTTTGTATCGTGTTTTGCATTCCCTCAGAGACAGCTTTTACTTATTACTGCCATTACAACCTTCCTGGATATATATTTTCATGAATAATTCCACTTTTTACCAGATAGGGAAAATTTTTGTAGTTAGACTTCCAGCAACTTCTATCCTATTTCTTTCGCTTCACTTATTTCTGCTGGGCAACTTGGTGATGAAGTCGCACCTGGCCCAAGCTGCTACTGTTGTTTTTAAAAAATAGGCAAAATTTTGTGCTTTATATCATACCTTTGGAAGCACATACCTCTAGGTAATCTTTAAAGACTGACAGGTCCTAAACTTTTGGGGGTTTTCTCTGCTTTGAGATTAAGTTACCACTTATACCACCTTGAGTCATTCAGTTAAGCTAGGTTAGTTATGCTCACATTCTTATGACTTTTATTACAAAAGTTTGAATTTAGGACTTGCAGTCTTGGTAGGCCTCTGCTTCCTCAGAAAATTACCTTTTGTAGGTGGTCTTAGTTTCTTGGTTGCAAACTATCACACTGCTCTCCAGGTCTCTTTTGCATCTCTCATTGACGACTTGCTACATTTCTAGAGTGGCTTGTCCTACCCCATGTTGCAGCACCAGTGTTGTACCCTCCTATTGCTCTTTGCTGCACTCTTAAAAATTCCAGAAGATCTGGAACTGCCTCCTCCAGGTTCATGACAGGTTTTCTGTCAAAGCAACACAGACACCTTTGTTTGCTTAATCTTTGAACATGAATTGTTTTTTTCTGGCTCCAGATATTGCACAGGATATCAACAGCACTGGCAAGAAGCTGGTGTTTCTTGAATGAAATTACACAACATCTGCCCTTGTCATCAGTCCCTGTTAGATTATCTTTGGCAAGCACTGCCATGAAGAGAAGCTGCTGCTACACAATGGAAATTTAGAAGATGTCATTTACATAGTCCAGTTCTCCCTCTCTAACCCAGGAAACAGGTACAAAGCAGGTTAATGAAAACAACCAGTTCAATCATTTCTCCCCCTTGATTACTATCAGATACCTCAGAGTTGTTTGTGCTCCTCCAGGTCCATCTCCATCCTCTAACAGTACAGCCCATTGCCTTCCTGCTGTTAGCCCAAGAAAAGATAGTGTGTACAGATGGGCCTGCTGCTTTGAAGGGAAAAATGGAAATCAGAGACACGCTGTCAGCTCTCGCTTTGCCCAATATAAGCTTGCTTTGCTATAAACACTGAAGAAATATTGGAATGTAAAGAGCTTTGAAATAGGATTTAAAAAGAAATCAGTGCCTTATCTTCTGTTCGAGAAAGAAAAAAACCGGTATGAAGGACAGAGGGTAAATCGGACAAAAAAAGAAAGAGACCAAAATTAGGGAGAACAGCAGAAAAACCAGAAAATGAGTCAAAAGCAACAGGAAAGAGGCAGGCATAAATTGCCACTTAACATCCACATCAAAGGAAAATTCTCATCAAAATCTTTTTCTTCTTCTAAGAAGCATCATGTGTTTCCAGTATGTACTGCAGTGAGGCGAGCCCGCTTTACACAAAAGAAGGCCCAAGAGAATAAGCCAAATAGCCTCAAAGCTGTGGAAACCGTTCTACACAGCTGACAACTAGGACAAAACCCCAGAGGAGCCCAGAGCATTGGCACTGCTGCCCTTGTTCACGAGTCAATTTTCACCCCGTGCCATCTACAGATCTGAAGCACAGACCCTGCCCAGGAATCTGGAGATTCTTTACCCCGCGTAGACCCTCAGACTGCCCAGGAAGAACACCACCACTATGCCCCACAGCTCCTGAACAGCTGCATAAATTTGTTCCCACCTGGACTTTATCCATTTAAACCTGGAATGCGCCAGCACCTCGCAGTGCTACAAGTGCTGGATTAAAGTAACTTTGCAGCACTTACCCGTTTTGCATTTGGTGTGTCATCCCACCTGTGCCTGTGTGTTTTTGAGGTGTTTGTCACCATGGTTTGGACATATGGGTGTGCATGTGGATCACAGCCCTCTGTGTGAGTTTTGGCAATGGCAGTATCTACTTAAACAGGTACCCCCCTCCTCTGTCTTGAAGCTGCTGAAGGGACAGTGAAGGTGAAGAGCGGACAGAGGGTTTTAGGCTCTGTCAGCAGGCCCTGTGGCTCCTGTGAAAACTATTGCTGCGCTTCAACTACATCAGGTTTGCTGTCAGGCAGGCACAGCACCTGCTTGTTTCCACACTGACAGTGGACACGTGCACCACAGGCATGTGGTCTCCGGGCAGGTAAAAACAATCAAACAAATAAAAAAAAAGAAAACATTTTTAAATTACAGAGACAGAACAAGGCTGAACACAAAAACCCCAGTCCACATCAAACCAAGCTATAAAGATGAAAACAATAGTAGGTAATTTCTTTGCTGTTCAGTTGTCTACAGAGCAGTTAATAGCTGTGATTAATTCATTAAAACATCATTAAAACTCCAAATAAGTTCATGCTCAGTCAGGCAAGATCATGAGCATTTCAACTATGTAGCATTTGAAATGGCACATTGGAAACCAGTAATCAGCTCCTTTTCCTGATTTTCTAAAATCCTACCCAGAAAACCCCATCTTGGTATGTCAGAGCCTCCCAGCTACAGTCCAGGCTCCAGCCTTGAAGAAGGAGAGGAAGGAGAAATGGTAGTTTGAATTCACATACACAATTTTCTTTTTTTCCTAACCTTCTGTTTGGCAAATGATTCACTTGACTTGGCCAGAGCCTAAGTCACAGCTGCAAGTAACAGTCCTCCTTTGCCATTATATTTCCTGTATGAGCTGGTGTTATTCATAGCAACTTTCTCAGTCCCTCTCCTGGCTGTCTTGTTATTGCTGAGACATGGACAGAGAAGTAGCAGAAGGCAACTACTTCAGCCGAGATTTTTGTGACAAATGACCTGTGGATGGCCATCGGCTGACAACAGAGTGAGTCAGAGGAAATTATTGTTTATGGTTTACAGAACACACGTGACACTGAGCATGTTTGAAAGCAAAGTCCCTGCCTTGAATAGCTCGGATTTAAATGAGTTGAGGCAGCAGAGGAGGAGGGAGGGCAAGCAAGAGCAAGTCTTGCCAATTCATGTCACAGTGCCTGACGATAGGTCAACAGGCAGGAAACAAAGCCCCAGCTTCATTATCAACATCAGGCCTGTGCTCATGTGTCCGTGACTTATTTCCTGGAGATGTCTCAAAACAAAGTGTATTTAGAAGGAAACAGCTCCTGTGATGATGCAGAGAGGACACCGTACTGTTTCCATGACTCATGGTTGAAAAGTTCACATAAATGAGCCCAAAAATGTCAAGTATTTCTGCAAAAGACCAGCAGATTGCACATGTGGCAGGTACTGTGCACAAGGTGGTAAGGACAGATGGACTCGAGTGTATCCAAACACTGAGTTGATGTGATGAAGGAAAGACGTTTATCCTGACTAAGAGGCTCCAACTTGACGAGTAAAGGATGCAAAGGCACCCTGAGTAAACAGAAAAGGGTAGAAACCAGTGACCTAGTCGAAAAGCTACCATCAGAAGGGCGTGTGTGTGTGTGCATACAGAGGTAGGGAGGGAGAGGAATAATTGTAATTAGGTCACAGGGACCAAAAGATAAAACCAGGACAATCTTATCTAATACCTGGGCTGTCACTACATGAATGGCAGGACAGAGGATAAACGAGCAATTAAAAGTTTTTACGCAGCTAATTATAATGGCACAGGATTTGTGGAGTAAAATTACTAGATTAAAACATGAATAAAAAGCTAAAGAAAAATTGAAGGAGTAAGCACTGAAGCTATGCCACAAGAGCTATAACAAAGGCTGCCTGCCCAAGAATAAAAGGAGTAATGTTTTGATAAGGATTATCAGCAGCAGAGTAGGAAACAAACAGTCTAGTGAGTTCTTGCAATAGCTTACGTAAGTTACAGGAATGGCTTTAAGTCAGCCATGATTACTAGGATAAAGCTGGTTAAGACCAAAAACATGAATGGAAGCCAATCATGAAACATGTTTGTCACTCTGGAGGAAGGAAAGAGTAAAGAGCAAAATGAAGATGTTCCCATAGATTTCAACAAAGTCAGAACTATTAAAAAGCTTCCTGTCAAGACACTAATCCTCAGAAATAAAACCAACAACAAAAATCAGAATATTCTTATTAAGAAGACTAAATAAACACAAAAAGTAGATTAAAACATCTGATCAGAGAACATTCAACATCTTCTTTGCTTCAGTTGACAAAAAGAGCAAACTGACGGGCAGGAGCATGAACGAAAGCAGATTCCAGAGTATCTCCCTCAGCTACATGTGTTCTGCTCCCCTAATTAAAACAAAAGCATGTAAGAGCAGCAGATTTGAAGAACAAACCAAACGAAAAACTTTATAGAGATTTATGAAACTCTTAAATTACATTTATGTTTTTGTTCAGCTAGAGAATGACAAAAAGGCAACAGGTAAATCAGGGAGGAAACAAGACTTGGGAGAATTTGAGGTCAGTCAGGCAACACAGGGAAAAAATAAATCAGCTTAATAAAGGAATTTCTAATCCCATGAATATATTCTTCAAGAGGTATACCACAAGTGACAGGACATCCAAAATTTGATGTCAGTGTGAAGAAACCACCTGTGAAGAGCAGAACAACCACATGTACAGGTGATTTAATTGAAAAATTCTTTTACACAAAGGAAAATAGCATTTTTTCATATTGCAGTCAGAGTAAGCAGTAATACCACAACTTACAAAGAATTTGTAAACTTACCAAAGATCATACCTCATTAAAAATATACAACTAATTTGCCCAGTATTTACAGAGGATTTGATTATGCAAGACAAATGTAACTATTCACAAATTCTTTCATTTAGTGTATTTTCAATTACCACTGAAAACAAAGAAAGTGATTTTGCATGCCTCCCTCTCCCAGTTTGGCTATAATTATTATGGGATAACTTAGCTAAGAAGCTCTGTGGTATATATTAATTACCGTATTTTTACAAAGACAACAAATCAAAAGTTGTTCTTGTAGCTGCAAACCTAAGCAGCAAAGTTTATTTGGAATATATTTCTAAAAACAACTTTCAACATCAAACATTAAAGGTTCTGTTACAGATGTCATCCCATGACTGAGCAAGCAGCAAGATGTAAATTGAAAACATACAGTATACTCTTCTTTCACATCAAAGATAAGAGATTACACTGCTAATCTCATGGAAACCCATAGGACAAATCAGCTTATATGAAAAAGGAAAATAAAAAGAAAAAGCAGAACGTTCCTGAGAATTTCATGATTGCGGTAAGGACTCTCATTTTAAAAAAGATCTAGAGACAAGTACTTCAGGCAGTAGCTTCGAACCTCTGAGTAACAGCCCTGCCAGTATGTGGCTCATTTCTAAAGTGTTCCCAAGAGAAAACTACTAAAAAAGTGATCTTGGTTACTATCCATAGCTGCCTGCACCTACACTGGAATCCTGCCTTACCCACTCACCCTCCCGCTGTCCCCACAAGGGCCAACAGAAAGATTCACAGCCCACTGACTCACATTTACACATTCTGATGTTAGTCAAAAGTAAAGCCAGGTGTAACTGAAGGACTGTTTCATGATGTTAGTAAACAAAAGCTCAGCACCCTGCAGATCAATGCATTTTTAACAAAACATTCTGGGTAGCTTTTAAACATAGAAACAAGTCTAAAAAATAACAAAGCAGTAAAAACATGAACATAACATGGAAGAAATACTCAAAGAACATATCTGATGTTTTACTAGAATATTTTACTTCATTTAAGTACAGAAAATGTCACCCATCCTATGATTTATAAAGTACACAAAATATGTACAGGAAGGAAACCAAACCCCATCAAAAGATGATCACATATGTGCATATGTACATAGAACATACACACCTAAAATGTGCAAATTTCTTTTAATGCAAGTTAAATGAAGCATTTGCAGGATAGAGTTGTACAATGACAATGGAACATAAAGTATTCTAGATATCCTAATGATGTTTCTTATCTACAGCCAGTGCAAACTTACAAGGCACAAACGCAATGCTGATGCTGTAGTGTCGTAAGTTACATTCAGGCACATCTCCACTTGCAGTTCTTCACAAAAAGAGCAATGGAAGTGCTACTCCTGTATTCAACTGCCGGTCTTCTCTCAAAGTTTCAGCACTACATTGATGTAAACTATGTGCTACAGTTACCAGTGGGGTTCTAGGTTAATGTATCACTGGAAAGTCTGAGGCTCAAATATCTGTTGCAATCTCCTTGCATGTGAAAGGATGCTATTTCCCAAAATACTTCCTATACATTCTCCAAAGACTACATACACCTTGCCAGCCTCAACACGTGAATCTTACAGGGCATTACTAATGATTTTTTCTAACTTTAGTCAAACTGCTGCAGGAAGTTAATCCAGATTTAGAAAGTCCGAAACAACAATTAAACCAAATCCAGACAACCTCCCACGAAGAGCCAGCAAAACACCTTCTGAGTTAATTCCATTTAACAAACTTCTGTTAAAATGCATAGTGACAGTGTGTATCAACCAGTACAGAGTTAAAACCAAAAGCTTGCTGTTTAAGGCAAAATTTTAACACAGCATAGCAGAAAAAGCCAAATACCAGGTCCATTAGTATTTAATCAAAGTACAGGCCTATGTAGTCTTATCCTCACAGTGTTTTCTTTCTTACTTTAATAGCAAACCCACACTTGCAGTATGCTTGATTAGCAAAGTCTGTTGCATTTTCCTAAATGAAATGAGAGCAATTAGTACGTATGCTGATTGACTGATACTTGAAACACCTCACAAATATGTTCTCTTCCACCCCTCAAAAAAGGGTTTTATGAGCCTATTGGGAATTTAAAGTTCACTTGTACCCAGGTCCAAAATACTACCTAAAATGGAACTAATAATTTAAAGCTCTCTAGTATGTATTTATTAGACATTACCACATCACTTTGCTGTCTCACCCTAAAATTGTATTTTCGTTTTATTTTTCGATAGAAGACATTTAATAGACATCTGAGGAAAACAATATAATACAAAAGCTTAAGGGTCTTTGCAAAGGTATCTTCTATTCCCTGTGCAAATTAAGAAAGGAGTGATTTTATTGGCATTTATTTGAAGTGCCATCAATGAAGACACAAGAATACTTTAAAAAGAAAGAAAAAAAAGTTCTAACGCTCCACGTGTTTCTTTGGTTTAGCCTTCCTGACCAAAGTCTTCTGTAAACTTCTTTAACTTCTCCAGGTCCTGTTCGTTAACTGTTGGCTTTGTGCTAGCTAACGACCTGAGCATATCGGCCTGCCAGAAAAACAAAGAAAACAAGTGTTTTCAGAAACCAGGATAGGACCACTGCTACCCATCTTGCTGCCAGAGCAAGTACGTGTTGAAAAAACCATTAAAAAGCTCCTATTTACACAAAACTTCAAGTAAGCCTGAACACTTCTGCACAGAGGCATTTTAACCCTGCCAGGATAGACAGCAGTCAGTGAGTTTTCCAATAACCAAATCACAACCTCAGGTTTAGGTTTCAGCCAATCACGCTTTCAAGTTTTATTCATTTGTTTTTACTGAAAAGGACTGAACTGTTCTTTTTTCGTCAGTTACTATTTTCAACCTGTGTTTAACTTACAGCAGATCAGAGTGGAAAATAATCAGGTGCTCCCATGTACTCTTCAGTGTAAAACAGTAGATTGTGATTCATCTCTAGCAAAGTTTTACTGCTCATTACTGGTAATTTCTGTTTCTTCAATTCAGTCAATTTTCTAGATAAATATTTAGATACTAGAAAATGGAGTTTAGAAAAATTACAGGTCTAAGAAGTTGAAAGCAGCAGTTAAAGCGCCTTATGAAGAAAGGAGAGAAAGAAAACTAATCAAGTCCTAACTAAAGGCAACTGAACAAAAAAGTAGATCACCAACACCTCATATTACTGTCAAATTACAGGTAAATCCAAAAGTTAGTATCATGATTTCTTACACTTGATATTTTTCTCATCAGACCAGAGGTACTCGGATCAGAAGGAATTGAACCCTGATCTTTATAATGACAAGAATTGATTTTGGACACAAACTATCTATGGTGGATCAGAGTCCAGGTACCACTAGGAGCACACAAGGAACTGCTATGCTTAACTCCAGGAAAGGCTGATTAAATATCCACTTAGACCATGCAGGCCTTTGTTAGACAGACAGGGCAGGCCTGCACTTGCACACATCCTCTTGTGCTTCTTCAGTATGCAAATAAGCACAGGAAATTATTTTCTGAAATACAGAGATGGTTTATTTACAAAGCAGTGCCTACTGTTCGAGAGGTTTGTGATGCCCACCAAATACATGGATTTCTTTCATTCATTGAACGACTGTTTCCACACAGGAAATGACAGCAGCATGGATTTGTTATTAAGTACATACTTCCCACAAACTTGGTACTTTAATTCAGAATCTTCTCTTGCTGCTTTTGGGGAAGAATTCAAAATGTCCAGCAATTATTTTTTTTTTAAGCAGTGAACTAAAACTGAAATTTGTCTTAAAATGACGTTTTATTCCCTTGACCAAAGTGAGTACGTATTTTAATATGCAAAAATAGCTGAAAGAGCTGTATCACCTGGGATGAAGTTTAACCAAAACTACCATTACATTCCAAACCTTAATACATGTTACTGGTTTTGCCTGTATTTCTTCAATGGGCAATATTTACCTCTAGCACATCACATCCCGATTTACACTGAATGTAATTTCCCGTTTCCAAGTATTAATGCCAGAGAGTGACAGGAAGAAAGCATTTCATGGCAGAGAGACCCCAAAGGTTTGGACGAATAAATGCCAAATGAAAGAACAGTGCTGCCAGAAGCCAGATGCTGCCCGTGGATGAAAGGGCAGCAGCTGCATGCCAGCAGACAAGAACAATAAGAAATGCTTATCAGGGACAGAAAGCTGGCTTTTTCATAAGCATGCCATACTGTAACATTCAAATGTTATCTGGTATATAGAACCTTTCTGAAACAACCAACTCATCCAATCATCTGGAAAGGGACTCAAAGTCTTTTCAGGGTTCTGCAAAGCAAAAAAGAAATGCTACAGAGAATACCTACCATGGAAACTTTAGGCTCCAGTAGTTTATCACTTGGGACATCCATCCACGTCATTTCTATGGCTCCAGGATCACCTGGAGAGCAAGGGGTTAACAAATCTACCATAGCTTCTGGATTAGACACTGATGGTCCTTTTACCTAAAAAAAAGAAACCATTCAGTTTATAGGAGTAATAATTTTAAAGTAAAACAGAAGCTGAGGAGCACCCTAGAGCAGAAGAATTCCCTGATACAGATGCCCTACCCATTGGGCAGACATACTATTTCTCTTTCACGAGACATAACTGTACTGGTATCGTTCATCTTGAAAACATGCAGCTGTAGCCAGATATCGAAACTCGCGTCAGGTCAAATCCCAGAAGCCACCACCTCTTATCGCTGAGGATTTCTGTGGAAAACTAACATGCTGGGAAATCTAATTGGTGGAGATCACCCTCCCTAGTACCCGGGAGTTCATTCACCACTGGCTAACAGCTTTCTAAAACTTCCTCAGTAACCCTCCTTGGGTACCCCTCAAGGCAGGAAGCCGGAGAGGCTTTTCACTCGGACATCCCTCATTCCAAGGCTCCCAGAACCTTTCCCGGCAGCCCCTGAGCAGCGTTCCTTGGAAAACAGCGCCTCCCAGTGGGAGAACACAAGTCACAGAATCACAGAATATTATGACTCGGAAGGGACCCACAAAGATCAGCAAGTCCAACTCCCAAGTGAATGCCCACACCTGAATTGAACCCACAGCCCTGGTGCCATGAACATCACGTTATATCCATCTGAGCTAATCTCAGGGCCATGTCACCTTTTTTTTTTTTTTTTTTT
>WEKX01028865.1:614781-630878 GCA_013390025.1 Pitta sordida
TTTTTTTTTTTTTTTAATATAATGACCTAACTCCCTGTCCCATCATCCCATTGTCTAGACCATGTCACTGAGTTTCTCATCCAGTCTTTTCTGAAACACCTCCAGGGATGGCGACTTCATCACCTCCCTGGGCAGACTCAAGATGTAGTCTGACCTATGTGACCGAGTATAAGGGAAGAATAACTTCCCTAGTCCTACTGGCCACACTGTTCCTGATCCAGGCCAGGATGCCATTGGCCCTCTTAGCCACCTGAGCACACTGCTGGCTCATATTAAGCTTTCTGTCAACCATTACTCCTCAATCCCTCTCCATTTCACCACTCTCCAGCCACTCATCCCCCAGCTGATAGCAATGCCTGGGGTTGTTATGTCCAAAGTGAAGTCATCCTTTTCCCCCAGACATCGACAGACTCAAAAAAGCTGTGTCAGGTGCCTGTTCCCTTTCTGCAACACAGTATCTGATACCCACCACCACACATCCACAGGAACACAAGACATATGCAATCATTGAAGGACAACAACCTAACTTGCTGTTTTGGACAGAAAAAACTGGATTTGCTATTGCAAATTGCATTCAGAGCATGATGCTGGAGAAGACTGCAATATTCAGAATGCAGTCTGACAAACCTGTATCATCACACAGAGCAAGGGATGGTTTACAAGTGATTAGTAACAACTGAGGAAAGCACTGTTGAACTGAGGCAAGTCATCTGTTATGATGCAAATAATAAGATTTTGCTTATCAAAACAGGAAATCATATTCCAATTAGAATATTCACACAAGAGGAATCAACCTGGCTTATGTCCGAACCCTTAAAGTACTGCAGGTGTTGGGGGTTTTCCTTCCCTTCTTTTTTTTGAGTAAGAAAAGGTAAGACGGAAGAATTTCTTCCATCAAAATGTGACAACCAAGGTAATTTCATTACTTTGTGGCAAGCTGAAAGATGCCTCAGATCATTCCAAATCTGAACAAAAAGCTAAAACGTAGGAGCCCTTTAGCTAGAAACGTCATTGTCACTTCAAGTCAACAACAGATAAATACTTCAGACATCACCGCTTAAGAGAAGGAGCATCTAGAAACTCCTTGATATGCATATCAAAACAGCTGTTTATTTAACAACAAATATATATAACAAATATAGCTTACATCACAGCGTTACTGTGAGGTGCCCCCAGAAGATAAACTTATTGCTCTCTCATATTCTGGACCATACTGGATTCAAGTGTCTTTCTCTTTGAATCTTAGGCTGAATGTGCTCATTGGAAGAAAGTACATTCAAAAAAAACCCCAAAAACCCCCAACAAAAAAACCCCAAAAAACCCCAAACAAACAAACAAACAAAAACCAACCCAAAAAAACAAAAAAAAACCCGAAAGAAAAAAAGAGCCTATCTTCAAAATAAGTGTAGCTGTTCAGTTCAGGACCCATAACCCTTTTATGTCATGCTGAGTTACTGTTAAAAAACCCTGTAATTTAACTGAGATGACAAAGAACTGCTACCAACAAAAGATACATGGTACACATCCCAACAGCTTAGGATCTAAAATTTTTCCAACTACATTTGCTCTTATAGGGAGCACCAAAATAAAACTTCCCTTTCCAGCAGCAAACCCCTCTGCAGAATATCCTCACCCACCTTCACCCAAGATACAAAAATTTCTGTAAAAATCAAAGTTTGCACTGAAAATGTAAACAAAAAATACTTTTAGTCTGGGTCTACTCTAAAAATACTACATATGAAAAATATAATTTTATTTAACTGATACACATTTTACGTATTTTGATTTCTGTTTATAACTATTAGTCCTATCACACTTTTTTTTCCTCCCATCTAAGAGCTTTACAGAGAACAATTAAATTTGAGCAGAACCCATATGTGCAAATTCTCCAGGGAAAAGACATTCCCACATTTAATGGATTTAGACTGGTGGTGAAGAATGCCAACTGGTTCTTTGTCTGATAGAGTTTCTGAGACCCAAATATTGTGAAGAAAATACTTTTTAAGTCAGTACATAGCACGTAGAGGTAACTGGAAGATAAGCCAACACATCACAGCTGTGTCCATAGGGTGCTGCCCACTGCCCAAACCATAAAACACAGACCTTGCTCCCGTGTACTGCACCTTTAGTACTGTCCTAACTCACACCGATCCAATGGTTTTGAACATTACAAGAACTTTACAAGAAACTTAATTTTTCAGTTTGAAAAATATGCCAAGTAAACAGAATGGCTTAAGTATAATCCACCTGTTCTCACATGGATGAGGGAACATACTTTTTTCCCCAGCACATTAACTTAACAACACTTAACTTGAGATAGAGAAGAGCACCTCTGTACCATTCCCATTTAAGTCAAACTGCAAACTGAATGCTTTTAACCTTCTCTAGAGACATTAAGAGTCACAGCACGAATATGCAGAAACTAGTTCCACCAGACTTACGGCAGGACTAGGGGGGGATGTGAGGGACCGGGGGTACTTGTCCCCATTCAGTATAAGGGACATTCACATGCATGCAGTCCATTTGCGAGCAACTTTCAAATGAAAACAGTTCTTTCTCATACATGGAATAACTTGGAAAAATTTTGATTCCTACTTACTTTTTTAAAGTGAGTAGCTGATTGCACTTTTCTAACAGGCTGCATCAGTGCATCACGTACAATGATGCTTATATCTGCCCCAGAATAGCCATCAGTTCTCTTTCCAAGATCTCGATAATCTGATTCTTGCAGCTCATTTGGAGTTGACCCAAGGTGAAGTTTGAACATTGCAGCCCTGGCATGGTCTTCAGGTAAAGGAATATAAATACGCTTCTCAAATCTGGTTTAAAAAAGAAAAAACAGTGTTCCACAGTTGCTGGCTCAGGCAGGTGCACAGAGGACAGAAGCTTATGCAAATAAGTGTTATAGTTTGCTCCTAGCAATATTAAAAAGAAGCAGTTTCAGTACAATAGATCTTTAAAAAAAAATCTAAGGCAAATATTCAACAGCCTGTTCTCATAAATAATAGTTCAGTTAGCTTAAGCTAACATTCAGAATATAACTGCTTCCTTTTCATTACAAAAACCTTCTTTTCAGATTGAAGTTTTTTCAGACACTCTCTGGCAGAATCTGAGTCTTAAAAGAAAAATCTGAGAGGAAGATGTCTAACTGTTAAAGTGTGTTTGAACAGTTTTCACACTCAGAGAAAGGACTGCCTGACAGCAAGCTGATGCAACAACTTTCTACACTCCAACTAAGTTAAAGAAAACCTATTAGTTGGAAGCAAATTTGAAGTCATATTCAGTAGAAAATGTTGCTAACTGCAGCTCCTATTGTAAAGCAGCATCTGTTCTCAGATTGGGGATTACCTCCCACCAACAAAGTAAGAGTGACTCCAAATTCTGTAGACCATAATTAACCTGATATACAGAACAGAGTGGCCCAAATCCATGAAAAATTAATTATAATGGCAGTCATTGTACAAAACCCCTTAAGTCTTGTGGGCCAGAGTTAGTTACTCTTTTGTACCGCAGAAAATGAGAGAATGGTTTATGTTGAACGGGACCTTTAAAGTTCATCTAGTCCAACTCCTCTGCCATGGGCAGGGACACCTTCCACTAGACCAGATTGCTCAAAGCTCCTTCCAACCTGGCCTTGAACACTTCCACAACTGCTCAGGGCAACCTGTGCCAGTGTCTCACCACCCTTACAGCAAAAAGTTTCTTCCTTATGTCCAACCTAAACCTACCCTCGCTCAGTTTTAACCATTGTCCTTTGTCCCGGCGCCACAGGCCTTGGAAGAAAAATAACAAACATCTCCCTGTCTTTCTAATAATCTCCCTTGATATACTGAAAGGCCACAACAAGGTCTCTCCAGACAGAGCCTTCTCTTCTCCAGGCTGAACAGCCCCAACTCTTTTCAGTCTGTCTTCACAGGAAAGTTATTCTGGTAATTTTCACGGCCCCCTTCTGGAGCCACTCTATTAGGTCCATGTCTACCTTGTACTGTGGATGCCAGAGCTTGAATTTCAAGAATGACTTGAAATTTTAAGCAACACATTCACCTCTGTCTCACACAACAGTCTAGTGACACAGATTAGAAGTGACCTCTGGAGGTCACATGGTCCAACCCCAAACCCAGGTATGGCCAGCTTGAATTACCTTATGTAAATAAAAATCAGCATCAGTCACAAAAAAGCAATGCTTCTTTAGCCTACAAAAATGGCCATTACCTAAGCTGTGTCCTCACTTTAATGTAATCTTATTTGTCACATAGCTGTGTTTGTCTTCTGCTTGCTCTGCAGCTCAAAGACAGATCAAACTAATCAGATGCAGGTATGGAGGAGCCCTTTAGCTACAAAATGGCAATTCAAACATGCACCGAAAAATTGTAGGTCATACCTGACCAATAGAAAACCACGGTGCTTCTGTGGAACGTTATATTTCCATGAAAGAACCCAAGCTACTCAGCAGTTTGTTAACAGCTGAAAAGGAAAACTCTACCCTTTCTTGGCCCTCTGAGCTATTCCTACCTTGTCCCCCAAGCCTACCAGAAAACCAACAAGCAAGCAGAAAACTCCTCTGCTTCTTCAAGCACAATTATCTAACCAAGATACCAAATAAACTATAGGGTTAATATAAGAGTGAACAACCTATCTCTAAGAGGCGAGGGGCTATTAGTTCGGCTCAGTCCATCTCAAGAGTTGTGTTGCAGAACATCAGACCTGTCTGCAAACATGAGCTGGGCTACCACCTCAAGCAGTCTCTGACTAAACCCTCAGACCAGCAGTGAATTTCACACCAGGAAAAACATGCCATCGTGCCATACCTTCTCCTGATAGCTGAATCCAAAACCCAGGGTATGTTTGTCGCTCCTAAGACCAAGATTCCTTCATTGTCAACACCAACCCCTGTATCAGGGCAGAAATCATTCCACTGTTTAGATGATAAAGATGCACTGTTTTAAGAAGTCCTCAAAATTTAATGGGGTGGAACTGCGGTTATTTTTTGTGTTGAATATTGGTTTCCTGTGGCCAGGATTTTTTAGCAGGGGGGCTGTAGGGGAGACTTCTTTGAGAAGCTGCTGGAAGCTTCCTCCATGTCCAGCAGAGCCAATGCCAGCCAGCTCCAGGCTGGACCCACTGCTGGCCAAGGCCAGACGAATCAGGAGTGACAGTAACACCTCTGTGATAACATATTTAAGAACACTACATGTTCTCGTGTGAGCTACACTTAAAAAAAATACAGTTGTACCCCGTCATTCGTGAGGAATGGGACAGGCCATGGGCCTCGTGAAAAGCTAAACTCGCAAAGGGCAGGTCGTTAATATGCATGCAGGCCATGCCCATTGCCCCACCCCCTGGCACTCCAGAACGTGGCGGGCACTTCTCTGTTTCTCCCCTCGGGCTCTCTGAGCACGGGGAGCAAAGGGAACCGTTTCTCAGCCCCCTCGGACTCAGGAGACTCCCCTCCCCCCCGAGAATCCGCAGGCCTCTCCAGGCCGCCGTGACCGCACGCTCACAGCCCAAAGCCCACACCACTGCCCCCGCCCCCTCCCCAGCCCTGGTGCTCGCACCCGCCGCGCGCCACCCATCTCGTGCCACACAACGCCTGTGCTGCACGCCGCCCGTCCCGCGCACCGCCACACGGCGCGGAGGGATTCAGCTGCGGCAGCAGAGTGATCATGTCCCGCTGGCCGCCGCGGCCAGCCCCACTTTCCTGGGGCACTTCCCTTCCCCGCCTGTAGCCATGGAAACAGTAACATGCGCCCCGGGGGGAGGGGGTCAGTTCCCCAGCTGCGCTTAGAGTAACAGGGGACAGCGTGACTCATGAGCCGGCATCACCCCACAGGGAGCTCTGGCACCGCCCCTTGGCGGAGCAGAGGCACTGCGCATGTGTCGGCCCGGGAAACTCGCAAATGCCTGAATAAAAACTGCGAGAAACTCTTCTCGCAAATGGGCGGGGTCATAAAGCAGAGGTTGCAATGCAGCGAGGATTCACTGTACATATATTAATTCCTCTGTCTGATTCTGCAAACCAAATAAACTTACCTTGCATCTGGACTAGAAACTCTGTTTTTATCCGTCTAGCAGCCTCACTTTCATTCTCGCTTCTTGACCCGCAGAGGGAATCAATCTCATCAATGAAGATAATGGAAGGTTTGTTTTCTCTGGCAAGCTGGAACAAGTTTTTCACTAATCTTAAAGAAGGAAACATCTTCAGTTATTTTAATAATGCCACCATTAAAAGCACATAACTTCAGATTGTGATACATTAGTTTCCTTTAGAGAAAGCAAGAAAAAAATATTAACATAAAGCTAAGATACAACATTCTTCCAGCTCCAAGGCTCAGCATTATGCTGAGACAGTCCAGCCTAAAATCAAAACAAAATTACAGTGGTCCAGGCACGGTTTTCCAAGAAAAAGCCCATTTCCAGTCCACGCTTCCACCTGACAGCCTGGACCACACAATACCATGACTTTAGACAGATTAAAAAGAACATGGTTTTCTCTTATTTAAGATTCATAATTGAGTCAAATTAATTCTAGAGATTTTGTACGAAATAACTTGTGCTTTGATGTTTTGTGTCTTTACTAAGAAATATATGACAAGAAGCAATAGTCTTCAAGAACAAACAAAAACCCCAATCTAAAACAAACCCCAAAATACTCCTAGCCATAGCTCATTAAGACATTTTACTAAGTTAAAAAGAAAAATAGGAACACGTTGGGAAATTCTTCACATTACGGCATTAAATCTCAGACAGCAGTCTCAAATGAAGTGAAACTAATGACAAGTTAAACTCCAGTTCTGTATTCCTTTTGCAGCACCAGAGAAGCAGCTTTTGGGGGAAAAATCCCTCAGTTCAAACACTTTATCTAAAGGCCTTTCTTCTTCATTCTATCAACTTTAAATAGTGTTGCTGAGTTGTCCCAAACTTTAAACTATTGAAGTATGGTTTTGACAAGTATTCTCATCATTATAAGAAAGTACTTTCTGTGTAAACCCAGAGCTTTTGATTAATTCAGAAAATCTTTTTTGGACACCTTGATGGACAAATTCTTGCCCTTCTAGACTGTGACCAACCTGTCACTTTAGGCTTCCTGGTCTTCTTCATATATGACATAGTAACAAACCTGGAGTTACCATGGGGACCCACAAAATTTCCTTTCCTGGCTGCCCCTCTACTTCAACTTACTTTTAAATTCTGTTTGAATTTGGGATAAAGAAAAAAACCACCTCAATATGGACTAAGAAATGCCACACAGCTGCTGGGACAGATGAGTAGGGAGATGCCAAGAAGCAAAGTAACCCAGCACTTCAGAATGAAGCAGTGTACAATCACAGCTGAATTCAGAACAGGAATGAGCTCCATAGTGCTCCCAAAACCTTTTTGAGCTACATTTAAAACTACCTTGAGCACTGAAGAGAGGCCCAAATGCAGCTTCTCAATATGCAGCACATGATGGTATCTCTACACGGCACTGCACCATGAAGCATAGAAACACCTGAAGTTTGCTTTCAAAAAAGATAAGACCATTCCCTCAAATTCAAGCTCTTCACAGCAACTTATCTAGCTTTATATATCAAGGATAAATTAATCCTTGATAATGTTTTCCTGGATGTCTGGCAACTCCAACTTACTTTTCACTTTCACCTAACCACTTTGAGACAAGGTCAGATGAAGATACTGAGAAGAAAGTGGAGTTGTTTGCTTCTGTCGCCACAGCTTTTGCTAAATACGACTTTCCAGTTCCTGGTGGTCCAAACAGGAGAATCCCTCTCCAGGGTGTCCTCTTGCCTGCAAAAGAAAAACCAGCAGTCTTCAAAATACTATAGAAAGACTGAACCTATTTTCTGATGACACCCCTGTAATGTATTCTGAAGTTTTCTGCATCTACCCATGAAACTTCTGTCCGATGGATCACAATCTTTCTGGTAAGAGCTCAGTTTGAGTCTGATACATTGGCATAACACACTTCACAGGCCCCAGTGTCAGTTCTGACTGGAGAGTAGTAAATAAATGCTGAAATTCTGACCTGTAAACAGGTGTGGAAATTTAATGGGCAAGATAACTGCTTCTTTAAGTGCCTCTTTGGCACCTTCAAGGCCAGCAACATCACTCCATTTGACATTTGGTCGCTCCATAACAATTGCTCCTATAAGAGAAGACTGTTTAAGTTAGTGATGCACAGATCTTTGCACAACTACAAAAAACTCAAATTGGAAACCCCTCCTCCCCTCCATATCTATGCCCATGTCTATACTGAATAAAACCAAGGCATTTCTACAAAGATATGAACACCGACTTGCATTAGTCAAATGGATGTCATCTTTACTGAAATCTGCCACGTTCTTTTCCCACAACAAATCGTGGATAACCACAATACTTGTGAGTTAGCAGAAGTCCTGCAGGAACTATCTACTCACTCACGCGCCATTGCACTTCCCCCCAGAAATCGAAATTTAATTTTAAACAATGCAGCTGCACTAGCTCAGGATTTGTAAGGTTCTCCAGCAGAGGAAATAACTTGATGGGTATCTCCAGACGTGCACCAAACAACTGGGTCATCCAATGGTAAAGAGCTTTGAGAGCTACAGCTGAAAGCATCACAAAGGTTATATGGAGCCCGCTTAGCTGCAGAACTATCTTCTTAGTCAAGCCATCTTCTCTTGAATTTTATCGCCAAGTCTCATCTTCCTCAATGAATTCAGGCAAGTGAGCAATAATTTAGCCTTCTCTTCAGACGGGTTAGTCTGACAGGCTAAAAATTGTGTCTACTACTTCTACATGGAAAAATCTGGAACTCAAGATAGTAACTGAATATTAGACTTTGTAATCCTAGCCAAGGTGAATTTAAAAGATAAATTTCACAGATGGAAAAATGCCAACCAATCCAAGGGTCACCTAAGCACAGAATCACAGAATATTATGAGTCGGAAGGGACCCACAAGGATCATCTAATCCAACTCACCATCTAACATCCGTACAGAGACCGAGAGCACATCCCAGAGCGGTAACACCAACCTAGATCCCTCACAGTCTAGCACTCAAACACACTGGAAGTTTCATTGGCCCTATTTCTTGAAAAGGGGTTTTCTGTAATTTCACAATCAGCTTTCACCAGGTATTTTCTCAGCATTTTCATCTCATGCCTCCAGACCCCTGTGAAGTAATTTAAGGCTTTTTTATTTCTACAGGAGTGAAAATTTACTGTTACTCTCTGGCTAATGAATAAAGCAAATAACATCTGCTTACTTTTTAACTGATTCTTTCTTTTGCTGCACTTCTTTTTTTTTAAGATTGACATGAACAATTTCTGTTAATGGCTGCAATTATTAACAATTTCAGTCCAAAACTACCAACACATTGTTTAAAATGCTAAAAATGTTAAAGAACGCTAATTGTGAACTGTCTTAGCCTACAACCTGTATACTGGAATTAATTCAACCACTCACTTCCAATTTCAATATTTTACTAAGTTGATTACATCTCTTTTTTTTTTTTTTTTTTTAACTAAACAAAACTGTACTATGGGCTCCATCATTAAACCAAATAGCACAACGGGTAACAGTTGAGGTAGGAACAGGAGATATTTCAAAGTATAAATATCAGTTATCTGCACCAGACACACCATGGTAAGTGAAAGTCAAGTTGCTATCATAATTCAAATGAAATACACAGAGATGTGGGAAAGTTCCACAAGGCAAAGTCAGCTAGGACTAACAAGGCAGCAAAAATAAATACAGGAAATTTCTGTGGCTATTGTAGGAAGTAAAATGAAAATAAGTAGTCTGAAGACTGCGCAAAGCTTGTGAGTATAACACCTATGTTAAGTTCAAAGGTATCAAGGATCTCACATCTCACACTTTCAGGCAATCAAACATATAAACAAGAAGGTTGTCATTTTACAGAAAGTATCAAAGAAGTTCTGGGTGCAAGAAACTATTCAGCCTGAAGGTCAGATTCATGTGAGAAGAAATCAAGTTTTTTGTGAGAGACGGGGTAAGAATCCAATTCTCATCAATTTTCTGTCGTTTTTTAAAAACAGGGAACTGTCCCATATAACTGTGCATAGGATTAAATAAGTGTGCAGAGAAGTAGAAAAAGCACAGCAGAGTTTCCAAATGCGATAAAATAGCTCCTGAAATCATAAGAGGCAGAGAGAGCTGGTAAATGCATTTGATCTTTGTCATACTGAAAAATAAGAGAACAATGGGGTTTCTTCAAATCCATAAGCACCTTCTGTCAGGGAAGCTCTGAACAGTTCTTCAGCATTAATGGACACTAAATATGAAAAAATCCTCCTGGTTGGTGCATACGAGACTGCTGGTAGCTGCTATGAATTGCATTACTGACTGTATTCTGCATTTGAGCTCAACATCCCAAACCACTTAACTGGGAGAGCATCATCATTGCAGAGCAGAAAATACTGACCATTATTATAAATCTTCAAGAACCCCTGTGCTCTACCCCTCCACTTGAGGACCAAGTTTCCTGTGAGAACAGTCCTGCATACACCAAGTGTTTGTATGACATCCATTTCTTCAGCCTCTGGGCAATACTCTAATGCACTTACTGAGTGAAAAACACTGATTCAGTTTAGCCAGCAGCTACCTGGGAGTTTTACAACTTTCCCTGTTGCAAGATGCTATCCTGACAGATGATACAATTCTAAGATGAAGCACAGGGTACAGGAGGTACATTTCACTACAGTCACTATGGAAGCTCATGGCACACAAGCTCATACTTCCATAAGAACTATGCTTTGGCACGGGAAGAGTACATGCTAGCTGAGCCACTTACAGATATTAAGTTAATCCATAACATTTTTATGGTAAAATACAGGAACTTGCTTGACTGAAGTCACCCCTATTTAAAGAAAATAATAGAAAAAAAAAAAGCAAATGACCTTGAAGTTGATTCTGTAGCTTCTTTTTTTCAGGATCCTCTGATTCCCCTTCTCCATCACTGTCATTCCTGATTTGGAAACAAGAAAAAACTGTTGAAATACAGTAAGAGAGACAGCTGTCTTAGGGCAAAAAGCAGAAAAACCACCCGATGGAGGAATGAAAAAACGCTGAGATGCTTCCACACCTCTACGGCTTTACAAGATTGTACTCCCGCTTTTCTAGACTTTTCTACAAATTCTTTCTAACTCCTCTTCCTCATTTCAACTTCCTCTAATGGGTCTGAGCCCTCTCGTCACACTTCTGCATGCTGTGGGCCAGCCTGTAGGAAACAAAAGCCCTCACATCCAGTAACAGAGAAGTGCTAAACTGGTTTATTTGTAGACATTTGCACTTGTGCCCTACCTGGACTTGTAACAGGATGTGGCCAATTCCATCTAGGACTATTAAACTCTAAATTTCTTATCTTAGAGCAAAGGAAACTGGAAGTTAAGGAAGGAAAAAAAAGGAAAAAATTGTTCACTATCACTTGATGGTGAACAACTGGAGTGGAGGTCACAAAAATACATGTAGGTTCTGTGGTAGTACCAATTCCTTCTATTATAAACCAGCAGAGTTCAACTCAAAAAATAAAACTGATGAGACACAAGTAAGACAGTGAAAGAGACTGAAAATCAGGCGAAGTGTTAAGAGCCAAATAAGTCTGTTTAGGACTGCTAAAAGGGCAGTCCCACCAGAAGGTATCATCCTGAACCCCTCCTCTCTCCTCTAAAGGCAGCAGGAAATGCAAAAGAAGCCGGGCTTGTTTGGGTGGCCCTGCTTGTTCAGCTCATTGATAAGTAAAGTGAGAAACAAATCTCATAAAAGGAAAGCAGCAGAGCCCAGGCAGCAGCCAGACATTAGAGTGATTCTAATTCTTGCAGAGCTTTACCCCACATAGAACTTTTCACTCTTTTCAAGCGTGAGACAGATCAAACTCAGTAACACCAGTAATCATCAGTCTGAACTTATTTGCTAGTTAGTAAGTATTTAAATACAGAAAAAAGGTCATTGGGCTCATTGCTATTAAATCAATGGTCATTGGATTGGATTCAGCTGTCAGTCTGAAACAGCTTTCATTTCTCAGTGAATTTCCCACGCAAATATTCACACATTTTAGTAAACAAGCACAGAAATACCCGAGATGCTAATTCATGTTATTTTTATTAGCCCCCCTGTATTTCAGTATGAGTATTCATCAGAAGCATTTCAAAAACACTACTTAAAATGATCTCTGAATGGCTGAATTTTAGAATAAGCTGAGTTCAGGAAGTATTTTGCTTTACCTTCTCCAAAAACATACCCTTTTCCATCAGTGGGACCAGACTCTTTCACTGGTTTTGGTGCAGTTTTTTCTCTCTTTTTCAGATATTCTTTCAGCTTTTCTGCTCTGTCCAAGTATTCTGTACATTTCATTCTAATGCTTTGTTTTGCTTTATCACCCTGTGCTTCATCTAAGAGTTTGAAGAGAAACAATTCTTAGTTAATAGCAAAACACACATACATCAACCAGAAAACAAGACTAAATCCCTGCCTTCTTTTTATCTTACCAATATTTATGTCTCAGGGCACACCACATAAACAAATTACCTCAATTACTTATTTTTTCACTCTACCATGGAAAGAAGTGACAGGAAGGATGCACCATGTACACAGAAATCAGATATACACCTCAACATTGCCTTGGCCTAACATTTGGCTGGGAAGGATTAAGGGCAATGGCACTGGAAGCTTTTCTGTCAGCCTTTCAAGCTGATACCTAAAGTGTATCACGATTGTTAAAAGTACAGAAAGTGATATTCTGATAAAGTCTATAGGATATAAATGGACAGGATAAACACAAATTATCCTAATAATAAAGGACTACAAAGAAACTGCTCTAAAGAAAATAAGTAAATAAGTAGTGTTTTTTTTCCAAATCATGAAGATCTGTAAGTGCACTCATGTCAGGCAGGCAACCCCAACTCCCTTAGACTTACATTAGGAAAGCCCCATCCTTGAATACAAACACTGGTTGTGGCAAAAATGGTAAACAGGAGTGTGGAAAGGCATAAAATAATGAGACCATGGAAACTGCAGAAAAATTATAACATACAAAATCCATCTCATACATTTCTTGGCCAAGATGAACAGCAACACTATGACATGAAGGAGCAAAAAAATGCCAGCAGAGAGGTAGTAGAAAGGCAAGTGGCACAAGTTACAAGGAGCAAAAAATACTCCACAGATACAGCGAAGACTTAATGTGTAACATGGATTTCAGCACAACAGAAATACAGGGATCCCTGTACTTATTGTCACAATTCCTTGTGCAGTGGCCAGCTTGAAACACTGCTACAAAAGTCCAGAGGAGTGACAGCAAACAGCTGCCTCCTGTGTTAACAAAACCTAAAACAAAACACAAGTAAAAAATAATCTGATTTCTTACAAGAATGGAGCAAGCACACAACACAGTAAAGGCAAAGGCTGAAAAATATGCAATCTCAGTCAAATTACAATTAGCAAGTATCAGCTGTTGATGAGAGTAAAAATCTAAATACTGATGTCAACATTTGAGATGACTCTTGTGTAATCTGACTACTAAACTCTACTTAATCATCCAATAAGGTGCACTTACATTTAACAACATGGAGAAAATACTGCACAGCGTGTTGGTACAAGCGGAAAGCTTCCTCATAGTTTCCTGCTTTATCTTCTTGTGCTGCCTTGCTAGCAAGATCTATTGCTTTCTGTAACACAAACAAACGATTAAGTGCATTTTGCAAAATTAGAGACACTTGAAGCTGTTACTCTGCTTTTTGATGGCCACTTTTCCTGCTCTTCAACATGTATCCCCAAAAGTTGAAGGTAATTGATTGCAAATCCTGGTGGTTTTGTACACCACACAGTATTTCCATCCTTTTATTGAACAGCAATTAACAACACACTTAAATTAAAATGCACACAAAAAAAACTAAACATGAGAAGAAGTTTCTGTGTACTAAGTTGGAACTGCTACTGGTTTGTCTGTGCAGCTTTCCTTACCAATCCCTTGCACTGGTTACAGAAAGATTTGGAGATCCATTGGAGAGTTTGGGGTTTTTTATGACTGACCCAGACATCTGGAACCAGGGTGTACATGTGGTGGTTAGGGACATGGTGGACTTGATAGTGCTGGGTTAATGGTTGGACTCAATGGTCTTTTCCAACCTCAAACATTCTATGATTCTGTGACCGATGACATCAGTAAACTCTGTAAACAGTGAAGTACTTGATTACAATCACTGACACAAGCACTATTGGTCTTCCAACCCTATGCTGGGAAACATCTTCAAGGACTAGTTGCTTGATTTCTCTATAAAGATCCAGGTTCTTGATATGCAAGCAGGAAACTTTAATTATCACTCCAGGTAAAAAAACCCAAAAACAAACAAATGAAACAGACAGAGAATGTGTCCAAATCTCAGGCATCAAAAAGAGTTCTGGGAAGTTACAAATTGACTTTTAATCTATTTGTTCAAATAAATCTGCCTGTGATCTAAGCCATCCTAATGCACACAGTGACCTGTGGGTTTATTGATAACATGGGTATTCCGTTGCTCATAAGTGCTTATTACTTTTTATTGCACTTCTCTCCTTGGAATGCCTACACCACTTCAGGACAACTAAAACTGTCAGTCTTAACCACTCCTTCATGTAAGGTAAAAAAGGCAGTCAATTAGCCAGACGTAACCAACACCAACTACATCAACTTTTTTCCTAAGCATTGTTAATATCCTCAGGATGGGAATGGTAATGTCAGGCAGTTATGATCGAGATGTAGATCTCCACTAGACATTCCAGTACAGATACTCTTGCCATTATCCAAACACTCTGCTGTGTTTCAGGCAAAACAAAGTTAAGTGAAAAATACGTAGCTGTGAAAGAAACAGCAAAATCTCTCATTCCATTGCTTTGTGTTGATGTCTTGGAAGCAAAGATCATCTCAATCTATCTCCCTGAAATCAAAGATAAGTATTTAAAAGCAATAAATCAACAAAGCAGACTCTAGGCTCTGCTGCAGCAAGCGCTGGAACACTGTCAGCATCTGTTTCTTTGGAACAGAACTCAGTCTTTCCTTTTTGGAGCAAGCAGGAACTGATAAGCAGTTTCCCAGGTATGAATGGGCAGCCCCCTCCTCGATGCTCATTTTGTCCTGGCTCCTTCAGGCCCCTCTGTGCGCCGCTCAGATCTAGTGAGAGAGCAACAGTTACCCCTAAAAAAGAAATTATTTTCTTCTTAAAGTTCTCAAGTCCTTTCAGTGACTTAAGTTACCACGGGGTAGCCCAATGTCTCCTGGATCCAGTGCAACAAAGAGAGTGACACACTTGACACCAAATACAAAGAATAAATGGCAAAAGACCACCTGCTAAAACACAACTGTGAGAAAACAGGGCATGTTGCAAACTTGCTCCTCTGAAATAGGAAAAAGGGTATGTCACGGTTTTGCTATACTGGATGATGAGTGATATGATCGAGATGTAGATGCTAGGTTTAGTTGGACTATAGGCTGGACTAGATGATATTTGAGGTCTTTTCCAGCCTTATCTATACTGTGAATACTCTGGTTCTATAAACAGGCTATTACCTGGTTGTTGGTTTCTCAGGTCTAATACTTCGCTGCCTCAGCTGCACCTTAGCCTTTAACTGTGATGAACACCACTGCTATCAAACAGAAGCTCATTATTAGAACGTTGTATGAACTAGGGCAGAGATGGCCAGCTCCAGCTATCCCCAAGGCACAAACTCTGCTCATCAGGCCATGGTTTCATATGTTGATGAACATCACCCTTAACCAGGTGTCACCCTCCCTCTGTAACATCTCCTCTGTCTTTGCCGGTACGAACACTACACTGCCAGTGTAAACACTGCACACAGGAACCATCACGGTTCAAAAGACTATTCTGAACGCAGGTCACTCCTGGATCTGCTGTGACGGCCAGCAGCAGAACCGACTACAGAGCCCCAGCCGGAGGTTGACAGGAGCAGAAAAGCGGAGGAGGCAAGGGTTTCCTGCAGGCAGCAGCCCCGGAAGGAGCACAGCCCGAACGGCGCGTCCCGGCCACAAGAGGCCACAGCGCTCCCCAGGCCCCGCTGCGCCCCAGGGGCGGCCCGAGCGCCCGGCGCCGCTCAGGGCAGCCAGGCCGG
>WEKX01028865.1:630904-692655 GCA_013390025.1 Pitta sordida
CGGCCCTCGGACCCAGCGGCACGGCACGGCACGGCACGGCACGGCACGGCACGACACGACACGACACGGCACGACACGACACGACACGGCACGGCAGTCCGGCTCGGCATGGCACGGCACAGCCCGCTACGGCAGAGCCCGGCCCAACTCAGCCCAGCCCGGCGCTCGGACCGACCGGCACTGCACAGTCCGGTGCAGCCCCCGGGCCAGTTGTGTTCACCGAACCGGCTCTTAATCCCCGGGTGGTTACGGATGGAATCACAGAATGACAGAATATTCTGCGTTGGAAGGGACCCACAAGGATCATCGAGTCCAACTCTTAAAGCGCACCACTGGCTCCCCGGCAGGAATCGAAGCCCCGGTCTCCCGTGTGAGAGGCGGGAACACTCACCACTATAATAACGTGGATTTTTTTGAAGGGACCTCTGGAGATCCTCCAGTCCAAGCCCCCTGCCAAGGCAGGGTCTGCCTGAGCAGGTGATACAGGAGCGCGACCCGGTGGGTTTGGAATGTCTCCAGAGAGGGAGACTCCATCACCTCCCTGGGCAGCCTGTTCCACTGCTCTGCCCCTCTCAATATAAAGGGGTTATTCCTCTTGTTGAGGTGGAACTTCCTGTGTTTGTGTTCATGGCCAGTGCTCCTTGTTGTGTTGCCGGGCACCACTGAAAAGAGTCTGGCGCCATCCTCCTGGCACCCGGGTTTGGGATACAGTAATCCCTTGAATTTCGCAAGGGTCAGTTCCAGAAAGATGCTGCAATGAGCTAAATCCACGAAGCAGCAGTAAGCAGGGGAAATACAGTAAATGTGGTAAAGCCAGGGAAAAAAACCCCTGCGATGTATTGAAGCCACAAATGGTGAACTGTGAGGAATCGAGGTATTGCTGTATTTACGTGCATTAATGAGATCCCCTCTCAGTCTTCTCCAGACTAAACGGGCCCAATCCTGTTTAATCCATCCTGACACAGTCATAAGCAGTCAAGTGTCACTCACCCATGGCATAGTAATAAAGCTGACGTGACTTGTGACGCTCACGGTGTGGAGGAGGAAGTGACTCAACATGCAACCACTTACAAACCAGTTCTGTAAAGCCGACTTGCTGAATGGATTTAAGGATGTCTGCTTGCTTAGTGCCATATCCTTCCCCGTGGTACTTTAATTCCTTTAGGACAAAAAAGAATATCTGGGAAACTTCACTAGTTAAATAAACCATGTTGTTCTGACTACCTCCTAGTAACCACAGTGCAAGTATAACTTAATGATTTCAGTGTCACTTTTTTGATTTTTGTGGTGGAATGAGACAGTTCGCTGAACCTTTTTTGATACTGTCAGTAGGCTGCCTGTTCTGGACAGAGGGAAAAAGGCACATCCATGTCCCCTCTGTACCAGGGAAGGTTGTGGTAATCTCTTCCTCAAGTCACTTGGTTGGCAGTTTATTTTGGTGAGTGTTCTCATGTATTGAGGATGCTTTGGTTGATTTTTAGACATGACCAGTCACAGCTGTCCTCTTTGGGTAGACTGCAAATGTGTAAAGGCATCATGTAATAAAGATTAAGTCATGTAATCAGGCTTTGGGAACTGAGGTGGCAAAGAGAGTTTGCCACAAAAGACAACTAAAATTCACCAAAGTGAAGGGAGAGCTGATTTCTAAGGGATGCTTATAGCTGTGCGGTCATCAGGATTCGAGCATAGCGTCCATGGTGACAAGTCCTCAAGAAAACTGTGGGTTAAATCACACACATCCTTTTCTTTCTTATTCCATCTTCAAAGGATGAGGCAAAACCATCCCTTTTACTCTTTCACAGTTGATCACGGAGCCCTTGGGCTACTTTTAACCTCCTTTTTATTTAAAACACACTACTTCCTTTGGGTATAATTTCCCTTTTGGCTTTATCTTCTCATTCTGATTAGTCTAACAGAATATTCTCAGATACATTTCTGATACTAATGTATCTATCTGTGTCATCTGTAGCTATGATTTTTAATTCTGTAATGTTACATTTAGCTTTTAGACCTGAGTCTAAACTAATAAGTGTGTCACAAGTGTGTAAGTAGTAAATGCCTCTTCAGTCACACTGGACTGGCTTCTGAAACTCCAGAAAAAGCAGTTGGTTTCTGCAAATATGATTTAAAAAAGTAAATCAGAAAACATACCTCTGTCATTACAGATAACAGGCCAAATCTTGCACTCCATACTTAAGTCTTACTCATACAATATTCCTGCTATAATTTGACTTTGCAGCTGATTTTGCCTGAGGAACGACTGGATGAATGCTGAGTGATGGCATCAAGATTATTTCCTGAGAAGCTGATGAAGTGTTATGTCAAGGGCATTACTTCAGTTTGAGGGACAGTCACAAGATCTAGTACATACTTCCCTGAAGTTTCTTCCCTGAAGTGTTACCATATTCTAAGAATTCATGTCATAATGATTGTGCAAATGAAATGTGAATTATGTAATAAAAATAAAACATATTAAATTTGTTGATATGGGTACCTATTGGCCTCAGCTCAGTCCATCTCATCATTGCCTGGGGCATTGTTGCTCTCATAGCTGTGGTGATAGGTGGCACAGGCATGGACAATCTCCTGTGCTTCCTAAGGCTGAGTAAACCCTTGTGAGAATCCTTCCTGCTACCATATCTCAGTATGGTGTTGCTTGGGCCAAGAATAGATGATGTCTACAGCACAGCCAGGCCTCATGTCTGTGATTCCCCTCCACTGTAGCAGCTGACAGAGATGACTAATGTTATTATCAGAGTGAGACCAATACATATTAACTAGATGACATGAGAGCCATGCAGTCAAGGGAAATTACTGCCTCAGAGAGCTTAACAGTGCAGAAACTCAAGGTGGAGAAGGCAGGGAAATGTATCTATTTTCCTTTATCTTTCTACCTGACAAAATGATGCTGAAAGAGCAATCTAAATCCCATTGCATTACCTCCATCCAGTTTGCTGTACACACAGTGAGCTCATGCACCCGGGACTGGACCTGCCATGGTCTTGCAGTGCAGCTGAGTCCCCTTCTCTGGTTCTGGAAAACATGCTGGGTTAAAAACAGCGGGAGCACTACTCTTCTAAAAGGTTCAAGCCATCAGCTGTCCTAATGAGCCTGTATGCCTGTAAGGTAGTGCCTGTGGGAGTACTACTGCTGTGAGATTCCCTGGGGGATGGCTGCCGTAAGTAACCAATAGCCCTGAAACCACACCAGCGCTGTGGAGGAGGGCTGTGTCCTAAGAGTTCTTATTCCTAATGCACTCGATGCTCTGGGCACAAGAGAGGGTGTTGTGTAGCTATGGAGCCCAGGAGGAAAAGAATTAAAGTCATGTTCAGGACCAGAAAGGCTGAAGAGAAAATAAAGCTGTGTTACATCTATGGTACTAGAGACAAGAGTGAGCTCTGGGGCAAGACTTGAAGCACTGGATTTTGAGGAGTAAGTGGTCCTCGGATTCTATCCCCTCCCATGGGTGGATGGTGACAATATATTTCCTGCCATAATACAGTAATGTGTCTGGTTGTGTCTCCCTGGAAAAGGAAATTTAAGTTTGTCACTTTTAAGCTAAACTGTACAAAATTCTTAGTTACATTAATTTTCACTCTACTTCTGATTTAGTTTTTAAACTTGGAAACTCAAAATGTGTAGATGCTTGGAGGCATACTATGATTTTGAATCAGGTGTTCATATGTACAAAATATGTTGCCTTCTGGACTAAGTTTCTTCCAGGTAATGGAATTACTCAAGATTTATGTTCCTGTACTTCATAGTGAGATTAATCTGGCACATCAGGAAAATAGCCAAAGAAAATGATTGCAGGTGTAACTGAGGGCACATTTTTAAACTGTTCATTTGATCTCTTGATAAAGCACAGAAATAAAAATGTAGCTTATTTCCTTAAAGTGTGAAATATAAAGTCCACTATTGATAAGTTTTTTGAATATCAGTTAGCGTGGTGAATTTCAGGACTATTTTTCCTACTGTTACATGAGTATGTATCAGCAGAAATCGCTACCAGCAGAATAAAAATGAAATCCGAATCAGTATTTTTCTTAGGTTTCCATGTGCTGTCTTCAAGGGCAATGTTTGCCCTCTCTGAGTCTTGTCTCATCTTGAACACACCAGACACATATGGGCATTCTGTACAGAGGCCAAGGGCGAACTTTTCGGCTTGGTCTTTTTTGCACAAAATTTCAGATGTTAGGTCTTGGTAACTCATTGAGATTGAAT
Organism: Pitta sordida; assembly: GCA_013390025.1. NCBI lineage: Eukaryota > Metazoa > Chordata > Aves > Passeriformes > Pittidae > Pitta > Pitta sordida. The sequence goes on from WEKX01028865.1 coordinate 635,129, forward strand.
GGAACAAAATCTCTTCAATGATGACTTTTTGTGAAGTCGAGCTTCAGCCACAGATGTGGCTTCAGAGTTGTTTTGGTTGAGTCATTTTCATTTAAAATATACAATTTTGCCAGCAGGAAACTGCCAGCTCTTTTGCATATCTATGAGTTCAGGGGTTTTGTGCTGGGCATTGTTGAGTTTGGTGAAGCAGCATTTCTCTTTGAAATGTTTTCGTAGTCAAAGTGCTTACGTCCTTGTGTAGCCCTACTCACCTCAGAGATATTGTTGTTAAAGATTTAAAAGATATTCCCCAGCCAATGTTTCTTTGAGTTTGAAAACTTCAGGTTTGGACTATGCACTTTGGATTCCTTCAAGCTGCCTTCATTTAAAATTTTGATGACCTGTGGAATCTTTGGAACAACTCCTAAGGATATTGTAGTTGCTCTCATCACCTGGGGGTCTTTTTTAATCACTGCCAGATTTCAAAAAAACATATGCTGTAATCCAAGGAGAAATCATGGGTCTCATGAAATTGGTAGGTCAGGTTCTAGTACAACTTGTTTTATACAAGGGTTCAATCCAGCTAATTGTCACAGCATTTGTCTCACTGTCTTAAAAAGACACAAAGCTGTGAGTAGACCAAGATTTTCTTTCCAGAAATCTGGTCTGTGCAATAGAAAGGCTGTAATATTTACTTTTGCCAGAGTACCAGAAATCTAAATTGTTCTAAGCAATAAGCATAATAGTAGTTCTGCTCCAGTAGGTACTTGTAGAAGTACAGATTTCTCTACACAGCTGACAAGGGAATAATTTTTGCCATTCCTATATACAGCAGAATAACTGAACGTGGCTGTTGCAAAACATTCACCTGCATGAGTAGGTTTTAAAACTGCCAGGCTATCTCTGATGCTTCTAGTAGACTTTATTCCCATGCTAAACTCAAAGTGACTTTTGCCTGTGTGACTGTAGAGAGCAGTGTTTCCAACATGACTGAATGGTTTGTAATCGGAATGATTAAGGTGATAAAGGGGAATAGAGCTGGTCTGGGACTAGACTAGCTCCAAAGCCACTGCAATGTAGTCTGCACTAGATTTCTGGGTTTGAATTTCATTACTGGATCCCTTTTTGTTAAGCATTTTAGTTAGGCCTTGTATGGAAAGGAGCAAAAACTGGATGGAGAAGTCATTTAACTTTCTCTTGATCCAAGCCACTCTGGGCAGAATAATTTTCATTTAAAGCAGGAAGCTCTTTGAACCAGGCTATTATTCTACCATAAGTTGTCTATAATGCTTCCACATGTATCATGCTTTTTCCACACCTTTCAATACAATTTTCCCTAACAAGTCAGTTGCCCTATTTTACCCAAACCCCATTGAAGTCAGTCACCTTTGTAGCGGGCTTTAAATCTTGACCTTAATATAAACAAAAGGGTAAGTGTTTGCATTGCCATGAGTAATTACATCTTACCTTATTACAACTTTATGTCCTACTTCTGTTATCCATGTAAATGTTAATGTTATTGTGCTACACAGTAAGTTTATTAGCTTGTAGTAATACACATGCAGCATCCTCTGAAGTTTCTCCACAGAGCTTCATGGGACCATGAGATCTCAGAAGGACTGAAGAGAACAACCTTTCAGTGGGTTACCTATAGCCTGGGTATACATGACAGGAAAAGTAGAAAGGAATTCTATTATCAAGCCCTAGAACATTCTTTTGTAAAATATATAATAATGTTTCGTAATTTACAACTTTTTTATACTTTCCCTATAATATTCTTTTCTATGTGTTTCATGATGCAAGACTTGTGGTCCTGGGTTAGTTGTGATAAGAGCTGAATCAACTGCTGAGTGTGGGAATAGCTCCCTGGCTTTCATGGGCACTACTCAGTTTACATTCACTGGTGTTTTGGTCCATTATTTGTAGATTCATATACTGGAAATCAAAATAGGCTTGCAAGTACTGTGTAACTTCTGTAATTTACTGATCATATAGACAGTGTGCAGGGTGTGTTCCTTCAAGTAGTGCATGAGAATGCACACTATGATTTGGTTGCCTTTAAACTGGAGAAGCAAGAATTAACATGCTCACCCTTCTGCATTCAGGGATAAACAAAGGCCTTCATCCTACCTGGAAAGCACACGAGAGGAGAGAGTTCAGATTGTGAAGGCACACCCATTTTCAGTGAAATACTCCACAAATATTGATTTTATTTTCCTTTAATGTGCGTATTTCAGGCTCTGAAACTGCACTGAGCAAGTCTGAGAAAGTGTGTGCCTTCACCCGCATTAATCACACTCGGATTACGGAAGAAAGTGACTCATCTACAGATGAAGATGAGAATGGATAAAAAGAGAGGGAAAAAAAATCCCCTAATTCTCATACCCCCTTTATGCATGATAAGGAGACACAAACACCGAACTGGCAGAGAAACTATGTGTCAGAGTCCAGGTCAGCTATGGTGAGCAATGAAGGTCATGCAATCCCTTCCAGAAACTGCTGAAGCTCTGAGTTAAAACTAGTTTGGTGTCCTAGGGAGGGAGCTGCTTGATCCTTTTATAACTCTTAGGAAAGATACTTCTGTTAATCTACCTCATGTTGATGTGACCTCCTCTCTCTCTAGAATTAACACATTGATCTAGCCACAGGAGCAATCCTACCCACACACAGATTTTATTTTGCTATTTAAAAGCAGATAATTTTAAAATTGCTCCTATGCTCAGTTTGGCATTTACTGGTGGATTATTATGCTGCCAATAATTCACGAGGTGAGAGCTTCCACAAATCTATGATCAAGAACAACAAATTGTGCATATGGAGGGAAAACATCCTTAGTAACTTAGCACTCTTGTAGTTAGGTGGTTTCAATAAGGTGAATCCTTTCACCTAAACTAGAGAGTGGTACTTAGTGATACTTGAAAATATCACTAAATGGGGAAAAAATTACTGAGGACACATGGCAAATGTGAGTATATCAACATTTTTTCTGGGACAAATGCGGGGCAGGTGATTTTGTGTAGAAGTTCCAGCCTGGCGAAGGAACCTGATGAAGTAAGTGCGAGCATCAGGGATGAAGGGAAAAGACTATTATATGTCCCCATGAGATGGCACCCTGAACTAGCAGTGCACTCGGGAGTGGGTTCAAAGTTCGGTTTTTTTCAGGGAAGGACTGGATCACAGGTAGATGCTTTAGTGAGAAATAATTAATCCAAAGCATTGTCTCTCTGCTGTTGTTTCACAGAAGTTGATCTTGGCCTTTGTACAGTGGGAAACAGATAAAGTTCCAGAATGATGTTTCAGGGTTTTTAGTCCGGTTTACATAGACGAACTTCCCCTTGTAGTTTCAATTCCTAGTTGTCATGCAGGGCTATTTTCACAAGTTCTTCTAAGTAGTCAGTCAAATCTGTGTCTTTATTAAGCTGACTTATTTATATTACACGAAGCATTATGCCTGGTACTAAGAGTTGAGAGATCCTCAACAACCTGATTCCAGAATACGGGACCATTCATTTCCCATTCACCAGATTAAAGGCTTTGCTCTCACTGAAATCTATCAGCTGTTTGGTTGCCTATGCCACTTTTTTATTTTCCCCCAGAGAAACATCTAGCCAGGTTCAGAAAAACCAACACGAAAGTGAGCACATGTAAGTATGAGAAATTATTTTCCTATCTGTTGTTAAAAGTAATCACTGGTGAGTAATATTTCTATGTCAGCAGACGTGTCTGAAGAAAACTATATTGCTACCATACATGTTGGATCAGTGTGTTGCTCCTATCTCTAGTTTACTTGCAAGATCCAAAACTTATTGTGAAAGCTGCAACTGAATTAGAAGATCCTTCATGACTGACAGCTTAGAAAGAGTGCACCAGTTTTGCTCTGTTCATTCCATATGGTCTAAGCATGCCAGCATTAATTGCAACCAGACATGCACTGAGAATTAGTGAGTTTGGAGAAAGGAAAAAGACTACAGTGAGACTACTACAGAAAGACTACTTTGAGCCTCAGAAATAGTTGAAATAGTTCTTCAAACTGTATTGATCAGCAAGAGTATTCCCTCCTCCAAACCGAGCTTGCTCGAAGAGTGGAGAGAAGGCAGCTGGTTTTTTCCCTTTCCAGCAGCATGTAGAAACAGCATTCCTAGGAGGGAGTGGCAGGGAGAGCCAGGGGATTGAGCACTGAGAGCAGGTTGAGTAACAGGAGAGTCACTTGGTGGATTGCATCCCTTCTGTAACAAAGTGTGTCTGACTTTTTTCAGAGATGCAGACACACACATATAGGTGCTGGGTCCTAACACCCACCAAAATCTTCAAATTTTTCCTTCCTGTTGAAGACCTGGACGAGTGAGGACTGCAGTGCATTCATTGCTTTACCAGTAGACTGTAACTTGTCTGTGTTAAGAGGCTTCATACTTTAAGATTCAAAGTGTTCCATGTCACCTCCCCACATTGTTTCTACCCTATCCTTATTTACCTTGTTTTCTGAGATATCACAGTAGGAGGTGTCCAATTTGATTAGGAAAAATCCTGTTATTGGTTCTATTTTTTTTTTTTTTTAATGTGGTGATAGAAATACTGGTCACAATAGGTGTGTGTTGAAAACACTTTAAGATTAAACTGAACAAGATTACTTTAGTGAAAGGTAAATGCAGAAAATGGGGAAGCTGATGCAAGTAGTTTTCCTTTGGTCAGACTGCAAGTGTTCCTGGACAGGGGGAGAACCTATTCCCTTCTTGTCCTATGAAAACTTCAAAGACTTGATATTAAGTATCTTCTACTTTTCGAGTTAGGATCTTCTGCTTTTCTACATCTTCTTTGCTGGGCTGTAAGTAAGGCTCAATTATACAGTGTATATGTTCCCATAAATTTGAATAAGTAGCTAGTGGGAAGTCACAATCATTTTAACACTACCTCCAAGGGCAAATGAGTCCAAGCTATCCATTCTTAGGGCAAGAAAACTGCCCTCTGAACCACACAGTTACCAGTGCCAGTGTGGACTCCCTCACTTGAAGCAATAAAATTGCAGCTGTAATTATTAGTTTCATGGCACCATGATCAGAAATAATTAATTTCCGAGTCTTAATTCAGTCAGACCGAAGGATTCCCTACCACCACACAGTGCAAGACCTCAGCTATTTCAGAGTTGTTGTTTATTGAAGTGCAAGTGATATTTACACACTTCCAGTTTGACAATGTAGAGTCCTTGCCCTTTGTCACTGTCCACGCTTTTGAGGCACATACTTATGTCTGTATTTCCTACTTATCACTAGCAATGAAATGGATCTGTTGAGTTGTGCTGCCTCTGTGAAGCAGTGTGGCTGTTGCCCACCTCCCTGCAGCTTATCCAGAAGCTCCTGAGCCCCTTCACAGTGACCATACTTGTTAGTCCTGAGTGTGAAGAAAGATTTGCTCCTGCAGAGATGGCAGTGTTTGGCTTTAGGTTGGCTTCAGACATCTGAAAAGAGTCTGGCAGCCAACATTATTGTGTATTTTCATAAACATTTCTCTTACAGAAGGCTTAATTAGATACTTAACAATGATGGCCCAGATGGCACAGTTTAGCCAGCTGGCTTGTATCTCATTTCAATTGCTTAAGCATATCCACACCCTGTCTTTGTTATGAATTCACTTATGGCAAAGTACACAATTTTTAAATTTGCTGCCTTGCAATGATGGAAAATAAACTCCATCTGCATCTCAGAAGAACGAAAAACATAGTTTCCTTTGTGTAATAAAAGTTGAGGAGCCTTTTGGACAGAAACATGGGTAGGACCTGGTCAGGATGCTATGCTGTGACCAGATTTATGCTCAAAAGCAGCACAGAAATATGTAGTTCCAGAAGGTGTTTTGTTCCCTCATGAGGACTGAAGTGTAGCCTTGGCTTCCCAGGGAGTACTTAGTGTTATCTGCTGTGGGAAGCTCAGCTGCCCAACAAGGGAATGTTGTGGAGCAGGGGTAGAATGCCTCTTCCTTGTTAAGGACTATATATATCTTTCAAACCATAGAAAATAGACCTGGTAGGCTGCATCATGACCTCTCCCTCTCACTTTCTTTTCCCACCCTGCCATGTTTGTTGGTGGCAATGTGGTCTGTATGACATGAACTCAGTAGTCCCCATTCTAGAGGTGAGGGGATGGGACTTTTGGTTCCCCTCCCACCTCTGCGGACAGCGAGCAGCAGGGAAGGTTGCTCCCCTTCAGAGGACCTGCCTGCTTATGGGAGGGAGCTTTTGCTTTACAGCCATAAGAGGACTGAGATTTTTCCTGGAGTGTTGACTCCAATCTGGCCTTAGGCTTTTAAGGCAGCCAAATAGACACACATGCCTTTTAGACAGACTTAAGATACTGTCTTAATGCATATACAGATGCAAAGTACTCAACCACACACTGCTACATGTTTTGATTGTCTTCCTGGGTTTATTTTTCACAGTTACAATTTTTCTGCAAATAGTGGCAATCCCAGTGTTATTTGGAGCACTGGTTTTGATCAGAAGATCTCTTAATTTCTCATCTATTCCTGTGTTCTATCCTTCATAGTCTTCGTTCATTCTTGCCTGGTGCCTTTTGTACTGTGCTTGCTGAAGGCAACAGACAAGGCTGCTCTTTCCTGCCAGAGCTTGTTGTTGTCTTCACAGGCTGGGCAGGCAAAGACAACTCTGGTGTGAATCACTTTGTTCATCCAGTGTAGGAGTTGCCATGAAGAATGATTAAGGGAGGGGCAAAAAAAAGTGAGAGTGAGAGGGAGTGTGTGTGTGCACAAACCAAGGTTGGGAAAGTGGGAGTGGTGTCAATGAGTAGGCAAGTAACAGAGTCTTCTGTTCAGCAAGGTTTCAGTGCAGGCAGCTAATTCTTCGTGCTGTACTCATTTCATTGATTTGTTTGCCAGGATTTTAGCCTTGCAAAGTAAGTACAGCTTTTTCTCTTCCTCTGATACTTTAATTTATTCCTAACTAATAGTTAACTAATCTTGTCTGGGAAACTTAGTTGCGTATAGGGAGTGGGATAAGAAAATTTGTACAAAAAGATATCACGTGGAATTAAAGGACCTTTTTTTGCCTTCCCAAACTACAGTGTTTTGGTTTCATTCTGAAATTCCTGCATATGCTATGCTGTATTTCTTCCCCTCTGAAAATATTCATTGGAAGTGGTGAATAGGATCTGTCAGGTGAGATAGTAAGGGCATTAGAAATTATTAAAATATGGTGGTTTATTGCAAACGGCTTTCCCCATATCAGAAAAAGCAGGTTGTCTATGATGCTGTGAAAATGCTCCATGAGACAAAGTAAGATTTACGATATTTTGTAAGTCTCTGTTACAGAGGACTATGCATTTCTCCCATGTTTTGCAGAGGTGTGTACACTCTGCTCTGTTTGCTTTGAGTTATTAATCAAATGACTAAGCCACACTTGTTGAAAGTGTAGGATGGGAACACAGGCCTAGTAATTACAAATATATTTTCAGTGTGACCATTAAGTTTGAAGAGTTCCCTGGCTAATGAAGTACAACAAAGCATATTGCAGTGGCTTGTTTCGCTTTCCTTCCTGGAGTAACTTTCTCTGGTATATTGCTGACAGTGCTTTTCCATCAGCCATATGAGCCAGTCTGGTCCCACATCAGTCTGATGTCTTACATTCCTCAATGTTTGTTCAGAGGAAACTGTCCCCTTGTTTTTTATCCAGGTAGTTTGCCAGGTTGAAAGTTATCATTTCTGTAAAACAAGAAAAGGTTCACAGGAATCTTTTCTTTCCTTTTTACTAGTTTGTATTTGCTGAGTAAGAGCTGAAGTGGGTCATGTTAAACACTTGATCTAGTTTCAATATTAATGCCTCACTTGTGAGACGTGTGTGGATATTTTCATATAATTTATGCTCTTTGTGGAAGGCTGTTAGGACTGGAGAGACTACAGTGCTGGCACTCACAGCTCCTGAAATATAAATACAATATGACCTCCAGAACTGGATGGCAAGCACTGTCTGTGCTTTATCTACCACAGATGTCTTCTCCTGGAAGGACTTCTTAACCAGGATAAGAATAAAATAAATACTTGTTCTGCTTTATCCAGTGATTCCTACCATATAACTTAACTTGTCAGACATTTCCACACAGACATTGCTATCCTTGTAATTATGTTTTTAAATGATAAGCTATATTTAGCTTTTCCCTTAGTAAGCAGATAGTAAACAAAGCCTCTCTGTTGGGGCTTTTGAGGGGCTTGTTGTTGTATTCAAGAGTGACTAAGGAAAAATAGTGTCTTATAGCAATAAACAAGTTTAAATCAAGTTTTTCTGAACTATTTCAGTAAACTTTCAGTTCCTTTCTGTATCTGAAAGTGTTTCTTTAACACTGTGACAGTCAGAGTTTTAAGCAGAGCTGGGTGGATCACAAGCTTCCTGTGCTTAGAAGATGTCCCAGTGCCACGGGCCTTTCTGGAAACGCTGACATACCACTTTCCCGGGAAAAGAGGGACTCAGCAAGAATCCATGCAGCAGGCCTTTTGAAAATTTAATTTTCAATTTTTTGACTCCTCCCTGTTTGAAGGCTCCCTGCAATTACTGACTCAGGGGTTATGTCTGACTCCTGAGAGGTCTAATGGGCAGCTAATGGGCTTTCCTCTTTTGGGGAGCCTCAACCCTTCTCACTTGTCTGGAACTTGCTTTACTGGACTCACAAGGCTTGGGATACTTAAGGCTTTAATGAGATTTAAGATTTTGCGATCTTTAGTACTGTAAACTGTTTTCAATAATATGAATGTTATGAGCTCATAAGTATCATACACCATTAAAAAATGGAGAATAAAAACCTGACTGACCAGTTGAAAAAGATAGTGTAATAGAGATTATTCCTTGCTATCCAACCCATTATTCAAGGTTAAGGGTGAAACTGAGCTTTTTTCCCCAGCAAAATGCCCTGAATGTTCCTTATTTCAATAGTAGCATTAAAAGAAAGGAATGAGAATGGAGAGCTTTGCCACTACCAGAAGTAGTTTCACTATGTGCAAAAGAAACTTCGAGAGCATCAGCATTTACTAGATGAAAAAAAGGAAATAAAAATTTCACTGTTAAAAACCTCCTGTTTTTCTCACCCCCCAAAAAAATTTATAAAAATGATCCAACATGAATAGTGTCAAATTCACTAATGAGGTCAAAAGAGTTTTTAAGCCGTGGTATAGCTTTTAACTGGCACAAGGAAGAACAGTTTAATTCAGTTATGTATAACTTCCTATTTCATTTTCTTACTCTGAGTCTCTTACAACCCAAGGAAATGAAATACAGATAGCACATCCCCATTTTAAAGTCAATATTCAGCCAGAAATGAACAAGGGATGTTTTTAAGTAGTTAGGTTAGGATTGCATATTAGATTTTTAGCCTATAAGGAAGCTCCAGAGACCTATATAGAATAATATCAAGCCAGCCGGCATATTCTACCCCGTTAACAAGTAAGGTTTTTCAGGTGCCCTGCATGCCTCATGTGAGATTCTTTATATTGTTTGTCTTCTTGAGGGTGGCAGATGTTTACAGAATGACACATTCTTGGTTCCTTGGGTAATTTTCCACCAGCTCCTCAGTAAGAAATACCTGGGAAGTTGCTACTTGCCCCAAATCTTTAAATTTTAGTTTGGAGGTGGGAGGGAGGTTTTGCAGGGCAGAAGGAGAGATTGAGAAGGAAACAAAGTACACAAATGTATTGTGAGTTCATGTGAGAATGGTTGAGTTAATGGTGAAGATACGAGAGGAAGTCTATGCAAGTTTATTTAAGACATGCACAGGCACAAAGGAGCATGTCTGTGATAAGCAATTGTAGGGAGGCATTTTAAAGAATGATTTTGCATTTGCTTCTTTGCCCCCGTTGTTCCAAGTTACTCCTTCATCAACAATTTCAATCCTTCAAACTTGTTTTAACTGCCTTTTTCGACTGTCCTGCCTAAAGCTCTCCACCTTTAAGGTGTGTGCTGAGCCCATGGTTGCTGGCAAGCTTGACTTTTCTGGTAGTTAGTTGCTTTCATTCCTGAGAAATTTTGTCTACGTAAACAAGGTAAATGGTTGCAGTGCTAGACTGGTGCTTAGTTCTCCCTTTACACCCACAAGATCTTATGAACCTCACTCTGACATCAGCTTGATGTCTGCTGATGCTGTAAAATGAAATCTCACATGGATAATCTCTCTTAACAAGAAGCTCCTGGGCACTGCTAGACTACTGGAAGATGGACAAGTCCAGCTAGACCCCTTCTGAATTCAGAGTTCCGGCAAAACCTGGATGTTGTAAAGCATACTCCTCTGTATTTTTATTTGGGGATAAATTTACTCAATGAAATATATTTCAATTGGCCCTCTTCAAGACAAATTCTTCTTTTTTTCCCCCCAGTGGGAGGGGATTTGTTAGCAAACAGTTTGTTGCTATTACCAACAGTCAGAGCATTACGTTTACTCATTAACTTAAAAAGCCCTGATTTTATGCCAGGATCTTTTTTTTTAACTTGATTAAATTGTGCAGTGGATTTCACTAACCTTTTATAATGCATCTTTTAGCCCAAAACAAACTAGTTGTCAAGTAAAATAATTGCCTTACCAAATAGATCCAGGAACATGTTTAAGTTAATTAAAATAAAAATAAGGATATTTATTTTGTAAAAGACCTTCTGTAGCCAGTCCTACAAGGAAATCAAAGTTTTCTCTAACATATTGCAGGCAATTTATGCACCAGTTTTGTTACTCCTATAAAAATGTGTAACTACCACAGGCTGCGTATTTGGAAGTTACTCCCTGGTGCCAAGTACCACAGCTGCTCAACAGTATCTCTGTACAGTGGTGTCAGATGTTCAGCTACGTTTGGGCAGTATGACAAGTACTCAAAGAAGATACTGTTTTAATTCAAAAGGCCTTTCCAAACCGAGACAAGAGTGAATGGTCAAGAAAGGTACCTTGCTGGAGACAGTTCCTTGCCTCCTCTTCCTCTTCTTTTGTTCTTATACCTTTCTATTCTCACACAGTGAGGTCTTTGTTGGCTAGGATGCAAAAGTTTTGAAGTAGGTACATAAATGTTTGAGGCTGCATTGTTAAGTAGTCAATTATTAGAGAGAAATCCCGGTCCTTAAGATGTTTCTCAAAAGGTTAGCAAACTTCTTATCAACCTAAGAGATAACTGGTTTCCGTTCCATAATTGGATAGAATAGGACCCCTAGATGAGTGCCTGAGTCTGAAATGCAAATGTAGACAGGTATGTGTGTGTGGATAATAACACATCTCTTTAAAATCACCCGTCTATACCATTTTTATTCCTTTATTTTGGTCATTTGTTTCTGGAGATAGTAAATATTGTAGACACCTTTTAGGTTCTCTGTGAAATCTTACGCCTTTTGAAGTCTGTAACAATATTTGTCTTTTCCATTTCTTTTCTGTCTCTGTCAATAGCTTTGATGGAGCTGTTTAGTTTTACCAGTTGCCTTTTTTTTTTTTTTTTGATACATGATATTGGATGCAGAGTAGTGTCAAATTCACTCGGCCAAAGGGGTCATCTTTTGTGTACTTGCTGGTCTAAAGCCAGACTTGTGCTATTGATTGAAATTCCATGGTTCACCCTTGAAAGCAGCCTGGAAGATGGGAATAGTCTCTGGCTTTCCCAGAGATGGGCTGCAGCCTTGGGCACCCTTGCCATTCCTGGCTGCACAGGTTGCCTAACAGCACTGTGGCCACTGCAGTTATTAGAAATGGCCAGGACAATACTATTTGCAGCTAAAACAGCGTAAATGCTAGGTGGGCACACAGCAGTATATCTTTTAAAAAGGCCTCCTTTAGGATTCTGGAACAATCTCAACCTACAGGACCAGACAGCTTTCTGAAGATTTCTAGCAAGGCCGAGGAGAATGGGGAATCAACTCTTAGAAGAAGGGCATGCACCAGAGCTAAAGGATTAGTGAACAATTAGCCATGAAGCAAGAGTTAGAGAAGTTACAAGACCATTAAAGGCCTATCTGGAAGCCAGGAGTGCCCAGAACATAAGCAAGGTACCTTCTGAGTTAGCACATTTTAAGGGTATCAATTAAAAACTGATTAAAAACTGATTAAATGAATATGTGATCCCATTTAACTCAGTACTTTTGGGTCACCTGGACGTACGAAGATTTCCCGAAGTGCTTCTGATAATACTGGCTCCACATAACATGTCACTGCCAGCTGTCACTCAAAGATGATGACTGTTACTGAACTCTCCTCTCCTCTCCTCTCCTCTCCTCTCCTCTCCATTACAGCCTGAGTTACCTCTGTTTTCCATTTTCTATTTCAGGATGACAATGGACGCTCTGCAACTGGCAAACACTGCCTTTGCAGTTGATATGTTCAAAAAACTATGCGATAAGGACAAAACAACCAACATTATTTTTTCCCCACTGTGTATATCAACGTCTCTGGCTCTGGCGTATAAAGCTACGAAAGGTGATACTGCAGACCAAATGAAACAGGTAAGGTGTTAGCAGTCTGTTCTGTGGCAGCAAAATTATATGGCTGTTGTAGGTGCCTTTCTTATTTATTCCTGTTAATATTCTCCTGGTTGTCTGGTTCCCTTGTAAGCCAGACATCAGACCATCCACCTGAATTTTCTGAACGGTTCCACAATCCATGGCCACACATAACAAAAGAAGTTGAAAATCTGTTATAAAGAAAAAACTTTCTCAAGAGTGTAGAAGGCAGAAGGGGTCGTGGCAGAATCCTTAACAGTTGCATTAAAGCCTTGCCTCCTTTTAGCATAGTGTTCACATGTTCACAGGTTATTCTGAGTTGGAAGGGACCCACAGGATCATCTAGTCCAACTCCCAAGTGACTCCCACACAAGGATCACTCCCCCAAACCCAGAGCCATGGGCACCATGCTCTGTCCATCTGACCCGACCATTATCTAGGCCATGTCATTGAGTTCCTCATCCAGTCTTTTCTTAAACACCTCCAGGGATAGCGACTCCACCACCTCCCTGGGAAGACCATTCCAATGAGCGATCACTCTCTCTGTGAAAAACCTCTTCCTAACATTCAGTCTAAACCTCCCCTGGTGTAGCTTAAGGCCATGTCCTCTTGTTCTGGTGCTGGCAGCCTGAGAGAAGAGATTTACACCCCCCAACTGCAGCCTCCCTTCAGGTAGTTGTCAACAGCAATGAGGTCACCCCTGAGCCTCCTCTTCTCCAGGCTGAACAATCTCAACTCCTGCAGCTGCTCCTCACAGGGCTTATTCTCCAGTCCTTTCACCATCCTTGTTGCCCTTCTCTGGACCCTCTCAAGCAGTTCAACATCTTTCTTAAACTGAGGAGCCCAAAACTTTTGTTTGTGGCTGCAAGCCGCAGTCAAGATCACCGCATTTTGTGGATAACTTTTTTCATTATTCAAGAATGCCTAAGCTTTATAGAATTGGAAATAATTTTGCCATTATCTGTCAGCAGCAAGTATGTGTAACAGCCCTGTCACTGACATTACTCCTTTCTCCTGCAATACTGCTGAGATGAGGTGGATGCAGTAGAAGGGGCACAATTTTAACCATGTTTCTCTTTACAAGTAGCTCAGGAATATGATGCAGCACGGCAGTCATGATTCAATCACTTTGTCGAGCTACTCTGTAGTGCAGGGGGTCAGCCCTCCTGCCTTTTCTGCTGTCTCTGTGCAAGCAGTTCCTTTTTATCCCAACGAGCTAATTATCACCTGGCTCTGAAAGACTTTCTACCTATTTGAATGTACGTATTTTCCCTCCTTTGGGAATTTCTCCCTGTACTTTCTCATTCACTGTAGGTACTACTGAGCACAGCCTACTGTGCCCCTACTTATGCTATAGTGAGTCATGCTGTTCACAGAGCTGCACAGCAAGATGTCCATGAAGATCATAGAATGATAGAATAGTTTGGGACCCTAAAAGGCCCTGCCATGGGCAGGGACATTTTCCACTAGACCAGGTTGCTCAGGACCCTATCCAACCTGGCTTTGAACACTTTCAGGGATGGATCTTGTAGGCATTGCAAAGTTTTCCAAACAGCATTTAAAAAAATAAAAATTAACTCTAGATTTTCTTTCTTTTAAATTTAAATAGCACTCTGCAGCTCCCTCACCATTTCAAAATTCAAACGTTGTCTTTCTGATGGGACAGTTCAACATATTAACCTGGCCTTATTTTGTTTTCTCTTGTGTCTGCAATTTGCTTTGAATCATTGCATAATAATAAGTGATCCTGCAGCTCCACAAGTGGAGCTCTATTACACAAGCATATTTATGTTTCGTATTTCTCTAGTGGTACTTTAAAAGTGCTGACTACATATAGTAAGGGGAGCTTAGTATGTTTTTAAATGTAGTATCTCCTATTTTCCATGTAGATTCTAGCTTCTCCCGTTCCTTTATGCTCGAGTTTTAAATACTAGGTACAAGTGTAGCCAGATTGGCAGACACTCTGGAGCATCTCTTAACAAACTTGTGCAAAAAGTTCTTCCAGATAGAGAAGTTGCAGTAGCTTTCTCCTTCAACATAGCTCACAGGCACAAAAGCTTTCCGCATTTAACATGCAAAAAAATAAAACCTTTGAAGGAAAAGGAAATGAGAAAGTGGTTTCTGAGGAAATGACCGTGGAGTTTGGCTATGAAAGCTGTGCTGATGCTGTGTCCTTGGGAGTTTATTTACTTCTTCTCCCACTGAGCAGGTAGAGGGGAGGATGTGAAAGGGTAGGTAAGGCAGAGCAGCAATTTGCCGTGTCTGTGAAGATGTGATGTATTCTGGGAGAGAGAGTGGGAGTGATGTACAAAGGAAAAGAAGGTCACTAGTGCTTGCTACGCCTTATGTGGGAATTTGAGGCAGGTGAAAAGGGTTGGGCAGGCTGACTGTAATGGAACAGCCACCATCAAAGACCCTGTAATAAGCAGTCATTAAAAGTTCACTTCATATTTATACGGTTATTTTCAAATAAAGGCACCTGTAACCTCTCACCTCTAGTGTCTAAAAGCAGCAAGTTTTAGGTCACTCCTGTGCTTCATAGAAGGGGACTTGTCATTCCCAGGAGTTGGGAGGTGGGTCAGCAGTCCTACTCACAGTTTTACTATCTCTATCAAAACAGACACTGTTATCTGATCAGTGTTTGCTGAAAAGTCATGTGATGTCATGTATTAGTCACAGCAGTCAGAAAACTTGATGATCTGTCAAGCATTTTTAAAGGCGTAGCCCACTTCTAGACAGGAGATTGTGATCTTCATTTAACTGGCTTAAACCCTCCATATTTTGGGATGGAATGCAAGTTTTGTGAAAACATTGTGACTCCATACTACAGAGTTTTAGTTGGCTAAGTCACATCACCAGCATGAATAGTTCTATTGATTACTGTGGGCTGCTCATGGGAAAGAGATGCATTTGCTTAAAGTTCTGGTAGGATCAGGCTTTCAGATTTATGTGAGGATGTCAAAGAAATAAATGACATTTGAGTAACAGTAGTGAGAGGCTCTGTCATAGGCTTAATTACAAAAAGCCACAGCTCTGGTCACAAATTAGCATTATTTTTTGCTAAGCTGTTATGAATATTTAGACAATGATAATAAAAAAGATGCTTAGTATTTTACTTCGTTCATTTAACAGGTACTCCATTTAAAAGATGTCAAAGATGTGTCTTTTGGGTTTCAAACAATAACTTCAGATGTTTCCAAACTCAACTCTTTCTTTGCACTGAAAATGGTCAAACGACTGTTTGTGGACAAGTCTCTTAATCCCACCACAGTAAGTACTGCGGGAAACCCCTTGTGCTATGAATTGCTTGACCAGCATATTGATGGATTATTGTATCAGACTGTAATGCTATTTAAAATAAATTATTTTACTTTTGGCTGTTTCTTGACTAGACTGAAATGATGAACAACATAATATTCTCTGCTGCCACAAAAGTTTGCAGGAGGATGGATAAGGCTACTGCTTGACCCCAAGCTGTACAACTATTACGGCACTTCTAATTCTTTCATTAATATGTTTTAGGTCAGTAGCTAGGTTGGTTTTGAATGCAACATAACTTCTATGCCACATCAAAGTCTTTGCATGGCAAGTATGAGCAAAAAGGAGTATAAAAAAAGTTGGTGGTGCAAGTGTGTGTCCAGTTCACACACCCAAGTAATTACTATATAAACTGTTTTTTTTAAATCTGTCTGCAAGGCAGAAGCCTCACGATTGAAGCAACACAAGTGAAGAAGGTGACGTTTGGCTTTGTAATTTATGAACCTTGCAAAAAACTGAGAATCATGCTTTGTGTGTTGGTTTGGTTTAGTAGCTTTCCATCATAATGAACTCCTCAACTACCCCATGGTGAATCTTGGGAGGCTGATGTTGCAGCCCCTGTAAAGAGCCATTGAGTGGTTGACATTTAACCAATTGTGACATTGCTACCTTGTGTCTTTCAGGACTTTGTCAACTCCACAAAGAGGCCTTTTCCTTCTGAACTGGAATTAGTGGAATTCAAAGAAAAAACTGAGGAAACCCGACAAAAGATCAACAAATCTCTTTCAGAGCTAACTGATGGTGAGCACAGCTTAACCTTGGGGATGTTGTTTGCCACTTCAGAGAAAGTGTCCTTTGTCCTTGTGGCACCTCTTTACTAATGATTTTAGAAGCATGTAAATACATAGCGAAAGCAATGGGACTAGCCCTGCTATTTTGATGAATGGCGATTAGCAGCATCAGCCTGTTTTGAAATCACAGACTTCACTACTGCAGCACTTCTGAAGGTGGAAATGTGAGGCTGACCTTGCATTAGCCTCCGGGAAAGCTGCTTACAGTTGACTGCAGCAGAATGGTTTGGGAGAATAATAGGTCCTGGCTGTGGAGCCTCACAAACCTCTGACACCAATACATCAAGCCCAGATCCTAATGTACCTCTAAAAGCTTTCTTGTAATTCAAAGTACTTGCTAGACTCTGAATTTCAGGCTATTAATTAATATCCTTAATACCCAATCTCCTTTTGCCATCAAGGGTGACACAAGATGTGTGTCTCTTACTTGACTTCCTGGGGAAGCCTGTGCAGAGATGGCTCCGGCATTGGTTGCTGCCTGTTGCCCTCCTGTGGTACAAACATGGGAGCACCGTGCATGAGTCTGGCCCTTCCAGGCTAGCACAGATGTCCATGTGGAATCTTGTCCAGTTTGTGATAGGACTTGCCTCCTCAGTGCTCTGAATTCACAGTCACTGTAGTGTTTTGACCCTGGCTGGATGTCAGAGACTCACCAACAGCTGCTCTCTCACTTCCTCCCCTCCCACACAAACAGGGGAGAGAGGGAAAAAAAACCTGAAGGGTTTTGCTACAGCAGAAATGAGGACCATGTATTAGAAATCTTTTACTGTCACAGGCAAAACAAACTCCAGGTGCGGAAGTAAAGAATTTATTTCTAATAAGATCAGAGCTTAAAGCGAGAACTATCATCTTTAAGGCAACCTTCTCCCCCACCCCTCCATTTCTTACAACAGATACCATGTTCCCCCTTTCCTCCAGGAGACAGGGAGGGACAAGACTAGGAGAAAATCAGGCAGTTGGTGTTCCTCTGCCACTGCTCAGGGGAGGAGGCCATTTTCCTGCATTCCATGGGGTCCCTCCCACGGGAGGAAGTCTTTCATGACCCTTTCCCAGGGACAGCAGCTCTTCCAAACACAGCTGCCTGTGAGTCATTCCACAGGGTGCAGTTCTTTGAGCACTGGCTGCTCCAGTGTGAGTCCCATCCCAAAGCACACATCCTAGCAGGTAGAGTTCTGCTCCAGCATGGACTCTCCTCTCCATGGGCTACAGGTCTCTCCGGGACCCTGCTCCGATGTGGGCTCCAATGGGCTGCAGCCCAGTATCCACCTGCTCCAGTGTGGGCTCCTCTCTCTACGGGCTACGGGTGGATCTCTGCATCCCTGTGTTCTCTCCATTCCATGGGCTGCAGGGGAACAGCCTGCTTCACCATGGTCATCACCACGGGCTGCAGGGAGACGCCTGGAACACCTCCTCTCCCTCCTTCGTCCCTGGCCTTGATGCCTGCATTTGCTGTTAGAACTTCTCACTGCTCTTCTCTGGTGGCCATGATTATCTTTTTCTTCTAACTTTCCTTAAATATGCTATCACAGAGGTGACTATCTCTCCTGATTGGCTTGGCCTTGGCCAGCAGCAGGTCCAGTCGAGCACTGACTCTGCCAGCTATGAGGGATGCTTCCATAAACTTCTTGAAAAAAACCCTCCTCCATAGCCCCCCTGCTACCAGAAAACCTAGCCACAGAAAAACCCTACATCACTTACGTCAATGCTTGAAAAGGTGTGAAAGAGAGAGAGGACACATGAGTCTGTAGCACTATTTGGGCAGTATTTGGTTATTAACTGTAATCAGAGCAGTAGTTTTTGTTATTCTGGTTATTTTATTCTCATGTATCAGTCTAGAAATGAGTAGTTGCTAACCTGGAACTTCCCTTCAGGTCTTGCTCTTCAAATGACAAATGTTTTTTCACTCATACCTGTTGAATTTCATTGGAAATTCAGCACCTTCTTTAAGGTATTGAACAAAATTAGGAGACATATTTTTGCTACCATGCAAGACAACAAAACAAGCTGTTTGGAAAATCTGCCTTGATCCCAAGTCCCATACCAAAATTTAAACTCCAATTTTAAGTAAGTGCTTTGTTTTTAAATTTTCCATTAGAAATAAAATCTTTTATCTGTGAGGTGCAGGACACAAATGTTTTTAGTTCTGTGAAATGTTAGCATATTCACCTGAAGCAATTGATATATATATTGTTGTATTAACAACCATCTTAAACTCATTCACAGGAAAAATGGAGAATATTTTGAATGAGGACAGTGTAAGTGACCAGACTCAAATCCTTCTAGTTAATGCAGCTTATTTTGTCACGAACTGGATGAAGAAATTCCCAGAGGCAGAGATCAAAGAATGTCCTTTTAAAGTCAACAAGGTATGTTCTGGGGGAAAAATGTTTCCTCTCATGAAAACGCAAACTTTGAGCTAAAGAAATCACAAGACAACAAGAGAAAATGTTTATTACCTTGGCATTCCTAGACTCTATCTAAACCTGTATGTTGTTGCAAAGCCCCCTGACTATCATATTACATAGTATGTTTAGACAACATGATCCGAGTTCAAATGACCAGACGCAGCCGTTGTCTGCAAGGAGATGCACATTCTCATGGGTAGCTTATTCCGAGAGATTGGAAGGCTGGAGGTATCAGAGCCTGCATTGCAAAACCAGCAGAGGTGAAGTATGAAGCATTGCATTCCTGGCGGTCACAGAGTTAGTGTAATTTCTCCTGTTGTGTTACCTGTTTGTGGATGTGCCTTAGGTTCCTGACTCCGTTTTCCTCAGCAGAGTTGGTGCCCCATCAATCTCTCTCTTTCCAATCAGCCTCAGGACTGCAGCCCTCTGCATATCAGTCCTGCTTAGCCATGAGGTCCAAATGGGTGCAGCACCTATGGCTGGTGCATTCAGGAATCTGTGATCAGTGATGATTATTGTAATCAGAGAGTCAGCTTTAAACCAGGATACAAAGCTGCTCAACGTTTATGAGATAAAGAGATTGTACTCCAAATATATACACATATAGATATATAAATGCAGATGCATAAGAAAAGTTGACGTTTCAGGTTTACTGAAAATATTCAAAAATATTCATAAATTATGTCATCAACCTATAATTTCAGTTAAAAAAGTTTTAAAATTATACAATCAACACTAAAATTTTTTAGTGAAGCATCTCAAGGGTTGTTTTTTTTAAAGTAACGTTTTCTACTGAATTTGAATTTTGAACCTTTCCATGTGAACAGAACAATTTTTTAAATCTTCCCTATAAAACAAAGAATTTTGTTTTGTTTTTCTTTGTTTTGTGTTGTTTCATTCCATTCACAAAACCCCAAAACAAGGTGGTTTAGGTAAGCCTGAAATTTCTTCTTATTCTATTTCAGCTCCTGAACCAAAATATTAATTATTCGTAAGAACAGCTTGACCTTTGCTCTTGAAATGTGCCCAGTGCTTGACACTAACTGGCATTATGATGCCCTGTAGACAGTGTAGTTTGCAGCACTCAGTGAAAAAGGCATGAGGGGCCACCAAGACTGGGTAAATTGCTCTTATAAGGCACATCCCCAATATGTTGTTATCGTATGAAGTAGAACTCTGTTCCATTTTCTTTGGAAAGCAGCCTACTGTAAAAAGCCAACACGGTCTTTTACTGCTGCTTTGCTTACCTATGAAAGCCAACAAATTCTCTGGTGGTAACTCTATGTACCACTTCCATGTGAGCTTACAAACCTTCGTCTCTCACAATCGTACTTGTGAATAAAAAATAACAGAGTGTTTCCTCTTTTTTTTTTTTTTTTTTCAGACTGAAACGAAACCAGTGCAGATGATGAATCTGGAAGCCACTTTTTGCCTGGGCTATGTAAAAGATTTAAACGTTGCCATCCTTGAGCTTCCATGCCTTAACAAACATATAAGCATGGTCATTCTGCTGCCTAAAGAAATTGAAGATGAGACCACTGGCTTGGAGAAGGTGAGACAAAAGAGTGGAATTGCTGTGATACTTCCCTTGGAAATAGCCCATTTATAATGCCATATGTTTATGGAAGGGTTTTGTTATTTAGAAGCAATGTATAAGGAAACAAAAAGTAAGTCTATGAAAATTAATACGGCATTTTCTAAAGAACAACAATTTCATACATAATTTATCTATGAATATTTTAGAATATACTTTCACGCCTCTTCACATTTATTAAGGATTAATTAATTAATAAAATTAATTAATAATCATAGAATCACAGGATATTCTGAGTTGGAAGTGACCCACAGGGATCATCAAGTCCAACTCTTGAGCAAATGATACATACAGGGATTAAACCCACAACCCTGGTGCCATTAGCAGCATGCTTTAATCAACTAAGCTGGTCTCAATGAACTGTAATAAAGTTATTTAACGATTAAAAGACAGATGATAATGCAAGACTCCTTTGGAATTTGCTGCAGCGGCCCACAATTTGTAAAGGCGGGAAGAATCTGTCTTTGCATCTGTAAGATACTTTTGTGTATTGGAGTAAATTACAGAACACACATACCTTAAAATGCATGCCTTTATTGATAACACATTCTGCCTCCTTACTTTCCAGTTTAAAAAAATGGCTCAAACAGCTGCCTGTTTGATTGAGATCAGGCTCTGGATTTGGAGTCTTTGTCTACCCCAGCAATTTCATTACTCTGTAGGGTCAGGAATAAAGCCTTTTGGACCTTTGACAGTTGGCCAGGTGTAACCTGGGTAGAGACTCTCTTTCTCAGATTCCTTCATATGGTTGCTTACCAAAAGCTTGCCAGAGCATGTGCATTTGTTCCAGGGGCCTGTCCTATGGATTAAATCATACTTGCATCAATATAACTGAGAGTATGTTAAGCCTAAATTCTACAGTAATGAATTCAAAAGTAAAAGTTGCCTTTCAGAGTTTACTTTTTGGAGGCTTGATAGAAGTGAAAAGTTCAGGAATGGGTTTTTTCCCCCCCTTTCTTCTCTTTCCTTGGACTGCTCATTAATGCCCTTTGTTCCTTTATGTTTTCAGCTGGAAAAGGCACTGACCCCTGAGACATTATTACAGTGGACCAACCCCAGCATGATGGCCAACACCAAAGTGAATGTATTTCTTCCGAAATTTAGCATGGAAGGTGACTATGACCTGAAGCCATTTCTGGAAAGCCTGGGAATGACAAATATCTTCAATGAAAGTGCATCAGATTTCTCTGAGATGTGTGAGACAAAAGGTGTGGTTTTGTCAAAGATCATCCATAAAGTCTCTTTGGAAGTTAATGAACAAGGTGGCGAGTCCCTAGAGGTGCCAGGATATCGGATTCTGCAACACAAAGATGAATTTAAAGCTGACCATCCATTTATCTTTTTGTTTAGACACAACAAAACTCGCAATGTTATTCTTTCAGGCCGATTCTGTTCTCCTTAAGCCGGGCATATTCATTATGAAAAAGCACCATTACATTTACGGTGGTGCATATTCCTGTAAAGCTTGTTATCCTGACTATCACCTTTGAAAGGAAATATAAGAGGTCTACATATTGGCTCGGTAATACAATGTACTCTACATATGCAGCAGAACAAGTTTTTCTCCTTATGTTTCATCCCCTTAAGCTGAAGGATTTCCACTGTGAAGAACACATCACTGAGAAGTATCTCAGCCTCATCAACAAGAATATTTTGTTCTTCTGGGACATCTTTTTCCCCAAATTAAGTGAACTGAGAGCCTGATTTAAGATAGACCAGGAGCTGGAAAGGGGTCTCAAAGGAAGAGCTGCATTCTTGCTCCCTAGTCAAGCCACCCTCTCTCGTGATCCACACTGTGACGCTCTGGATTCCTACTGCCTGTAAGGAGAATTGTGGACATGTGGTGTGGTATCTTTCCCCTTGTATCTGACTACACTCTGGTTGTCCAGGATGCACTACCAGAGCCTGCCAATGATCAGTGAAACAGTGCCCAAGTTCTGCAGTGTAGCTAAAGCATTCAGGCTGGCACCACAATTTGCATTTGTGAAACAGCAGCCACACTGAGGTCTATGGATGCCAGAGGCAAAAATCATGGTGACAAAATGTATACACAGAAGACTCTCCAGTATGAGCTAGATTACTTCCCAGACTGGGGAGGCTGCACTATGCTGTGTGGCATTTTTTTGTTCATTCCCTTTTTACACGGAGGATGGGACAAGTTCACTGCAGCTATGAGGAGCCTTGTTTTATATATCCTAAGAAAAAAAAATTAAGAATAGAACAGTTTGATTAATACTGGAAGTGCCATACTTTTCATGCTCAACCTGTCTGCCATTTCTAGTTCTGGATTCAGCATTAAGGAAACTCCTTGCTTTTACTTCATATCTAAAACATGAGAAAGAAATAAGGACTTCAACTTCAGTGAAATAAACATTGTAATTACTAGTCTTCAAATTCCACATAAGATCACAGTAATCAGATTTCATTTCTAAAGACTGCCTGCTGCATATGTTCAGTACTGGTTTACCTAATTACTGTTGAATAAACACTATAAAACCTGTGTCAGATGTGCAATACCTCCAGCATCAGTCTGTGTGCTCGCTGAAAGTGTCAGTGTTCACTCTTGACTTCCAATAAATTAGAAGAATGGAAATTAATAGATTCACTTAGACTGCAATGTCAAAATAATGAAAAAAAAAATAAGTAAATGTCTGGATTGCCCTTCTGGGCCACATGATGATAGTTCACAGGTTCACAGGTTATTCTGAGTTGGAAGGGACCCATGGGATCATCTAGTCCAACTCCCAAGCGAACGCCCACCCAGGGATCAGACCCACAAGTGTGGAACCACGTTCTCAGTAAGGACCATGTTACTACCTGGTCAGGATATACAGAGAATTCAATTATGTGTCACAGTATTCACAGTACTGCGATATCCTCAAAAGATGGGATTATTTTACTTGAGAAATCCTCTTGGTGCTTCGGATCTGAAACAAGCTGGAAAGAGGTTTCTAAATGGGAACACACAACCCACAGTACGCTCAACATCAGAGAACAGTGCAGTTGTTTTTGTGAATCTAGGGATAAGAGTGTTAATGAGGTCTAATGCATTTTAATGCCGTAGAGTTAACTGGGATCTTTGGCCCATATCTTTGAGGGTACTGAGGAGACTAACTTCTACCAAAAACAGTGCGAGGTGAGACCTGAAAACCTCTGGAGATCTTTGCTCATAAGCATCAGGTATCCCCATTCATGGATAGAAGTCAGAAGAATGAAAAAACATAAGAATTACTCTGCAGCCCACCATGTCTGGGTAGGAAGTACCTTCAAAAATCTTTACTGATTCAACTTCAGTGATACCCAAATGACTGGGAATGGTTGATACCTCCCATCATTGTCTGATCTTAGGAGGCTGGGTCAGGTGTATCCAGGGCTGTTTTGTCACTGCGGTTTCTACTGATTCTCCAGCAGGAGGTGAGTCAGGACACTGTACATGATGTTGATGACTAAGCAGCTGCACAGGCAGCCCATGGACTAGCTGCCTGTACAGTGTATTTGGGCACTGAGTCTTTGTCAGGTAGTTCTAGTTGTCTAGCAGGCCATGTCAGGCTTGCTGCTACAACTGTGCTGGTCTTCTAGACTGATGAAAACCTCTGTCAGATTGCCTCATGCCTCTTTTTTTCTGCCTGGATAAGACTTCCCGAAGAAGAAAACCTCAGACATCAGTTTCCCAGCTCTTTCAGGTTCTGAATATATTCCAGTGCAAATGATGATCCGAGCATTGGCATATTCCCACAAATTTATGTAAACAAGTCTTCATCTTCTGGTAGCTTTGCTGTGAAGTGTTATCCCATGAAAGCAGAGAAACACTGCCTCAGGGTGGGGGGCATCTTCCTCCACCTCCTGACTAATGCCAAGGTGTCCTATTCTGTGCAAGGCAAGCAGATGTTAGAGATACAAAGCTGTCTTAGCCCACATAAATCAAACACACTTATTTGTCATTTACAAGCAGGGTGGCTTGCCCATGAAAATCTCAGGTTGATTTTTCACTTCTGCCTCTTCTCTCTACCAGTCCCAGTGTGACTCCTTTTATCTTGCATCATTTGAGGGAGAAGTATCTGTGAGGCTCCTGCTGGAGTGAGAAAACATGTTGCAGTCTATTGTTTGACCCACCCATGCTGGCCTCTGAGCCTTGGGCAAGAAACTGCATGGGAGGATATGGGAAAATGCGCGTGGGAGTTTGTGTGTGGGAATACTTAGGTGCTGAAAGGAGTTGGTTACAATGAAGAGAGTGAACATAGTTGAGAACTTGCTCAGATTGAAAAGGTGCTCCACCTCAGCTTTCATCAGAGCATTACTATCCAATGATGGACGATGCCGCCGATTGAAAAAAGCAAGCCGTGGCTGGCTTTGGCAGGCAGCTGCAAACTGCAGCATTATGTACCTAGTCATCTCATCACTTGCTCATCTGCACAGTCATTGCCCACTTCCTGCTCCTAGCATTTGGTTTAGGTGAAGGTATACATTTTAATGTCTTGTGGGAGCAAAAGTTGTTTGTGGGGTAGAGCAGTTTGGTTTTTGAAACTTGAAAAATGCAACACAGGGCCAATTGGCATCACTGGGAAAGCAGTACATTTTTGTGACTATAGTATCCTAAGGGCCTAGAAAAGATAGAATTTGCACATACATTGACATTTCCTGAGGCAAAACAGTTGAACTGATGTCAAGGAAGTTCTGAGGGAATATACTGCAGAGCAAGTAAAATAAGTCAGTGAAGGAACAAAGTCAAAGTAGGAGAGATGGAGAAATCATGGAGATTAGAGGAAGGAAAGTCTTGCAAGATACTCAAAAATACTTAGACTGAAAAGAGGCTAGGACTCATAAAAGCATCACAAGATACACAGAAAGGCAATGTGCATAAATAAATAAATTTTCAAACTAGAAAAAGAAAGACCTGAGGAGGAAGAACTAAGGAGCACTACAGAAACACAAAGGAAGGAAAACCAGAAACAAACAAGTGAATGGCAAATGGAAACAAAAAAGGGAGGAAAAGAGTAGAGGTAACAAGAACACTAATTTTATCCTTGTATCTTGCATTGCTTACCAATCTGTCTTTTTGGATGGGTACTGGAGCACTGAAGCCTTGCAAACTGGTCAGAGACCTTGGCAGAGGCAGAGGGAACAGCAAAGCTGTTGGGATCTGCACCTAAGGAAGAGGGTAGTCCAGTTCAGCACCAGAAGGAAAGTGTGGGAAGAGCAAGGAAAGAGAAGGAACTTCATTCTCTTTCCTCCTTACCATGTTTGATCCCTCAAAGATTCTATAAATCCAAAGCCAGTTTTATGCTTTGGAGGAAAGAAGAAGAGGTGAGAAAAGAAAGAAATAAAATTTTCAAGGTTGCAAGTCCACATACAGCCCTAGATTAATTTTAGTCTCTGAGTCCAGCTGCCATAACCCAGCGTTGCACCTGAGCTTGGTGGTGCTGATTAGGGGAAATCAAACACTGTGCTCATGCACCACCACCATGCTGTTCACTTCCAGCGATTCACTTCCTTCTCTCTTTATGGTGGAGACTTAACACACATGATCAACCACTCCAGGCCTTCTTTTACTCTTAACTCCAACGATTTAAAAGAATACCCCCTGGCAAGGGATTTCTGTTACACTTCAAGGAAATACTTCTTCCCTTCTCTAATTAAGCTCTTTCCATGCACATAAAGCCTACTCCTTACCTGAGAGAGATGGCTGTAGGCAACACAAAGCTCATGCATTTCCCATTCATTTGCTCTATCGCTGCAAGCAAGCTTAGCTCCAAACGGTTTTGGCATGAACCCTGCACACACCTGTGTCCAGGCCAGACCCCATCAAATTTGAAAGAGACTACACACAGCAGTGCAGCCATGGATCTCCTGGGTTAATGACCAGTTTTCCAGGTGAGGGTGAGTTGGCATTGCAATTAGGAGATGTTGCCAGCAGATATTGCTGACAAACTTGTTGGGCAGCCTTGAGAGAAATGCTAACAGCCTATTGCTAGATAGAGGTTTCTCAGTCTTCTGTGGGGAAACTTCATGTTGATGTCATTTGCATTAAACTGCAACATGCTGCTATCAGCAACAATTGGTTAGAGACTGAACTTTCCTACAAGAACTTTCCTACAAGAGTGTGGGAGATTTTTGTAATACAGGAGTCACAGGAAGGTGCTGCAGACCTCAGCTGTTGTGCTCTTCATTTAACCTCTTCAGGCAAGAAGGTAAAAATTCTATGTTGTTGTTTGTTTGTTTTTTTTTTTCCTCCAGAATAACTTGTGGTT
Organism: Pitta sordida; assembly: GCA_013390025.1. Taxonomy (NCBI): domain Eukaryota; kingdom Metazoa; phylum Chordata; class Aves; order Passeriformes; family Pittidae; genus Pitta; species Pitta sordida. Next base: position 661,912 of record WEKX01028865.1, read on the forward strand.
TTTCTTTTGGCAGATCCAAAGTAGTCTACAGGCTGGTAAATTAAACATCATGTTTACAGATGAGGCAGAGAGGGAGATAACTTTACAGGCTCCAGGCAGTAAAACACACTGCTAAATTAGGAGCATATTCCAAAACTGTCAATCTAAAGATTCTTGCCTAAATTGCACAGCCTTCTGAACCTGAAATTTCCCCAGAATCTCTTTGTCCATCCACTAAGGTCTAATATCAATAGGACTGATGAGCTCAGTGGCTTATACAAGAAAGTAGATGCTTTTCTGCCAGTATCTCCATACGGGCTGAAGGGCAGGCTCTTTCAGAGCACCTCTACCTACTCTGGTAGAAACGGGCTTCATATAAAGTGATGATGCTGGTGACCTCGGCAAACTCACCCACAGAGTGGGAGATACAGGTTAGTTTTCTTTCTTTTCTTAGGCACAAGAAAATGCCTTGAATAGTTCACTAGATGGGAGAGAGGGCATGCAATTCTTTGTGTGGGTCCTCAGGCATTTACACTGTATCCTGATCCCAGCTGCCAGGGGAATTGTTTATCTGTATTCTTAAACAATGACTCTATGAAATAGGAAGGGCGGAATGGTATTCAGATTTTGTTTTTTTAGTGGGAACGCTAGCCTTTGCCAGAAACATGACAGCTCCTCAGTTTGGCAATGATATTTAGAAGCTTGCTGAGAAACCTGTGCAGCTGCACACAGGCACAGCAAATAACTAGCCACTGTACAGCTTGTAACAGGCAGTACATGTCTGTTTATGCAGCAATAATTAGCCCAGAAAGAGATATAGAAGGTACAGAGCGACTGGTGTAAACTAATAAAAGCAGTCAGTAAAAGAGCGTTCTGGCAGAAAAGTAACATCCTGAGAGGCTAGATTTGTTTGGAAAATGAACTTGGCACCTTTTTGCTTGAATAGGTGCCTTGTACTGAAATATATTGGTTTTTAATTTAAAGCATGTTAGTTTGGAAATGTTTCATGCCACTAAGGAAATATTAGAATTTCTGTGTTGTAGGAAATTTAATTTTTCTTATGTGCTTTTTGTCCCTTTCACTCCAAATCACCTCAGAAACACATGGAAAAATCTGTTTGTAAGAATGGTCATGAAAAATAACCAAGTCACTTCTACCAATTTTCATGTGGCGATAGACACATGTAGTATCTGCCAATTCTGTCTTTCTTTGTGTATGAGAAATGAATGCATATTAAAGTACCTTAATGAGAAGCAGATTGAATGAGTAAAACATGCAATGGGTGTTATCATGTGGCGTCAGGGAAAACAGGTTTCTTCTTACTTACCATATATGAAATACAAAATTACCTTAAAACCAAGGCTACAGCTCTCTTAGCCTCTGCCCTACTTACAGTCTCTTCATATTGACAAATAATATAATCTAATACAGCCATTGATTATGGTAGCTTTGAGCACAGTTTTTTTATTCTTTGATATTTTTATTTTTGATTGCACCTACCCTTAGCCAAAAACAAACTATAAAGAGAAAATAGAACTTAAATAGTTATAGAAAAAAAGTGTTTGTCATTTCACACAGCCGTGGAAGTTTTTCATCTTTGCTAGGTCTGTGCTATGCAGTGGTTTCTTCTGAAGGAAGCTCTTTTCCTGGGTAGCTTCTTGCTCACACACAGCAGCACCAGTAATTTCCATCTGCCAGACTATGTCAAAAGCTGCTGAACCATTGTGCAAAGCAGCTCCCTTCTTCAGTGGCTCTACAGTATTGATAATGCTCAGTGCAGATGCTTTGGCTGGTGAAGAACAGCAGCTAAGATCTTCCTGGAACAGTTCTTTTGATCTTATGTTGTCCCTTCTTACCACCCCAAGATAATTTAAAAATAACATTACCATTTTTTGTCCACCATGTAGGTGTTCTCTGAAAGCCACAGTCCTTAGAACAGCTCCAAATCTCTTATTACACTGATTACATAGAAGACTTTATGGTGTGGAATCATTCGTACACTTGTGCCCACTCCAAAAGTTCACTAAATCCTTTCAGTGTGCAGTAAGAAAGTTCCTCCACTAGCCCATACCTCCCGTCCTTTCCTTTTGTTTTCTAGGGCAGCTCTCTAAAATTGTTCCTACTCACAAAACCATGGTGTTGGCTGTAGTGTTTGCACCTGGATGTCTCCTTGAGGACAACCTGCTGCGTTTGCAAAAGGAACGGCCACCTCAGTATGCCAGACACTCACTTTTAAAACCTGTTCCTAGATCCTGGGCTCTCCCTCTGTTCTTGGCACTCAACCCTTTCCCCTGCAGGGTGGGGTGGAGGTGCCTCCTTCCCACTGAGAATATTTATTAACTCTTTTTTTCTCCTTGACTTGTTCTGAAGTTTGGGCACACCTACAATATGCCTCATGACCTACATTCACCGTGATCAATTTCACAACTCCATTTCAGATCTTTCAAAAAATGTGGAAGCAGAGCAACACAAACTTCAGCACTAAAGGTGCACTGAGTTTTGTTTTCAGAAGGTTCTGGATAGTAGGATATGAAGGTGGAAGAAACGAGAAATTATTACTTAGTGCAATTTCTTGTGGTAAGATGACAACATTACTAAAGGAAAATGAAAACAATACAAAGAACCAAATAATAGAGCTAGAAAAATTGTTTTCAGAATTGAGATTAAATTCATCTTTAGTTTGTCTCTGCAGAGAACATTTTGGGTATTTCTCCTCTGTTTTGCCCTTTTATATTTAGTCTTTTTGTGACATACTTCCAGACTTCAGAATAAAAGAAATGTCTTGAATCAGACACGAATTTCTTCTTTCAGCACACAGGTTCTTTTCACAGAGCTTCATTCAGAGACAGTGAAGCATTGATTACTACTGTTCTTTTCAAGCTACTTAAATGACAAGAAATATCTGCATTTGCCACAAATTGCACTTTCATAAAGTCAGAAACTTGACTTTTCAGCTTTTCAAGCCTCTGCAGCAATCTGGTTTACGCTCAGTTTGTTTCTCTGTGGGCTGAATTCATTCCCATTGTTTGGTACTTGCTGTGGGCTAAGATTGTTTGCACAGGCAAATGCTGCATCTTGTTTGAGCCATGTCAACTCCCAACACTCTGGTAACTCTTCTGGCACCTGAGTTTCAGCTTCTCATGCACAGTTCATGCCTGGCTTGGGGCTGAATGAGAGGTCGCCTGCACTCTGCATCTTGAGAACAGCACAAGACATTTTGATTAGCTCTCTGAAAAAAAGAAAACTCTGTAAAGGGCGGGGTCTCTGTGAATCTGGGGAGCTGTGGCTGTGGTAGAACAGCCTCAGTGGGAGAGCAGGGTGGCAGAATGATTCCAGGAAAATTTGCATGATCCCACTGGTATCCACACAACACCTTTACAATTCTGCTAAGATTAAGGGAAGGAGTCTATAACCTCCCCTTTTTTTTCAGATGGCCTCCTTATTGCAAGGACCAAGCTGAACTTGGTCCTAACTTGTTCTTAGCAGAGTGAATTGAATGCAAATGACCAACAGGAGAGGTATCAGACTGTTTTGTTTCTATGTAGTACAAAAGAAGAGAGTACAAAAGAAGACAGTGACACAGACCATGTCATAGCATTAAGCAGTAACTTCTAAACTTCTTGAGCTATTACTATGTTTGGAATCAGACCCCATCTTGAGTACTGCGTGCAGTTCTGGGCTCCCCAGTTTAAAAGGGATGCTGAGCTGCTTGAGAGGGTGCAGAGAAGGGCAACGAGGATGGTGAAGGGACTGGAGGGTAGGCCCTACGAGGAGCGACTACAGGAACTGGGACTGTTCAGTCTGGAGAAGAGGAGGCTCAGAGGGGACCTCATTGCTGTTTACAGCTACCTGCGGGGAGGTTGCAGCCAGATGGGTGTAGACCTCTTCTTCCAGGCTGACGACACCAGAACGAGAGGGCACAGCCTCAAGCTACGCCAGGGGAGGTTTAATCTTAACGTTAGGAAGCGGTTTTTCACGGAGAGAGTAATTGCATATTGGAATGGGCTGCCCAGGGAGGTGGTGGAGTCGCCATCCCTGGAAGTGTTTAAGAGAAGACTGGACGAGGAGCTTAGTGACATGGTCTAGCTGGGGGGTGTAGGGCTGGGTGACCCTGGGCCCCTTCCGGCTCGGAGTGGCCTGCTAGACTGTGAGGCATCTAGGTTGGTATTACGTTCTAGGATGTGCTCTTGGTCACTGTACGGGTATTAGATGGTGAGTTGGACTAGATGATCCTTGTGGGTCCCTTCCAACTCATAATTTTCTGTGATTCTGTGATTCTGTGAATTTTTAATTGTATGTCCTGCCTGAATCTGTGGCTCCTGGAAAAGTCATAAAAAAATGAAAAAGTATATTTCAAACTGTTAATGTTTCCATAAGTAGTTCAGTCTCCACAGCTGTTAGTGATCCTTTTTCATGTATGAAAACATTATTAGTGATTTTATTTTTGTAAATTTGTTCTTTGAAATCCTCATACCACAGCTCTGGTTACCATACATGGTTATATGGAGGCATAGTTTCTGTCACCAAATCCCTGTCACTAATTGCATGTTGTTAAAAGAGGAAAGAATTGATGTAACTGTATACACCTTATACATCAAACAAGCTTGGAGAAGGAAAAAAAGTCCATAAGTGACTGATTTCAATACCATGAGCTGAAATAAGACAGCATGGGATAAGAAAGAGCAAGAGTCCTTTCTGAGGAAATTACATATGTTGTGAGTGTGGGTCCCTTTTGCTGATCCTCTGAGTCCTTGCTCCTGTGCATCGTAGACTGACAGATGTGTTCAAGGTTGGCTGTTTCACTTTCAGAATTTAGAAAACTTCTACTGTTTGGCAACCATCTATGGGAGAATCTCAGAGCAGACAGATGCTTCGCTGTGTGGTCTAGTTAGACAAGCTACATTAAAATGCTTTGTTCTTTTGTGCTCCCAGTCAGCAGTTGCTTCATGATGGACTCCATTTCTAGACCAGTTACTGAGTTTTGCCTTGATCTCTACAAAAAGCTTAACAGAAATGCAGAGGACAGAAATATTGTCTTCTCTCCAATGAGCATCTCTGTTGCCCTGGCCTTGATCCATCTTGGTGCAAGAAACAACACTGCTGCTCAGATAGAAGAAGTAAGTATGTATTAACAAATCGTGCTGAGGTACTTCCATATTTCTTGCTGTTCCCTTAATGGAAGTGTTGAGCATCCAATTATGGCATATGTGCTAGGAAGCTTGCCCAAATGCAGGCACAGATGCTGCCTTTACAGTTGTGCCTGGTGCACTATGATCCCTGCCATCTGCTGGTGTGAGCCTCATCATGCCCCTATGTAAGACAAATGACTGAAATGGAGGAGGTAATACAGCACAGTGGTGCACTCTGACTTTCCCTCTGCCTGCTGTCAGAATATCAGTCTTTCTTTCAAAATTACAGATCAGTGTTTCCTCTCATGGTTGTTATGAGAATCTTCAAAATGTGAGTCTGGAAGGGGAGGGAAAACTGAAGTGGTTGCATCTAGGCGGTTGGAAGCATTAGCTCAATTGTCACTTATGAATTCAAGAGTCAAGATGTCTCACCTCACAGAGACCCAGGTGGGCAAGGAGGAAGTGAAGAAGGCCACCCCTCTAATCACTGTATTTTTACTCCCTGCAATACAGGTTCTGCTATCTACAACTTTTCTTCTCTTTTCCTGTTTGAGCCCATGTGTGCCAAAAGACGAATAATCCTAAAGTAGAAGTTCTTGTCAGCAGCTGGCTCTGTACTGGTACATTTTAATTCATCATATTCTGTTGGTGCCACGTGCATAGTCTGACTGCTGGGTCACCCACAGTCAAAGTAGATGTGCTCTCCTGACAAGGTTTCCATTGTGTCATGAGTTGACCTTGGCTGGTGGCTGCCAGGTGCCCACCCAGACACTCTTTCACTCCCCCTCTTCTGGAAGGACAAGGAGAGAAAATAAGATGAAAAGGCTTGTGATTCAAGATAAGGGCAGAGACATGACTTGGCAATTACTGTCATGACAAAACAAATTCAACTCATTTTGGAGATGGCTGGAACCAGCTCAGTTCAACATACAGAGTCTGTTCGCATCATACAGAGGCCATCCCTGCAGCCTCCTGGCTACCATAGTAGTGTCACATCAGCCCCATACACAGGGACTGCTGCTTATTTTAGGAAAGCAAGGGGGATTGCTCAATGTCAATATCCTCAATAAAAAGAGCATAAGTCTATGTATGATGCAATATTATTATAATGCAGAAGCTGCTGGAAATTTTTCAGTGAGATATTTGTGTATTAGAAAAAAAGACTGGTTTCCATTAAAAGCAAGGTGGTTTTTATAAGATGATGCCAGTATTACAAATGATTTCAAGAATCCAGTTTTGATGTTTTCAAAGAAAACTATTTTTATCTCTGTGCTTGGGGCAACATTTTGTTTTGAAATTTAAGGAAACTGTAGCAATGAAACACAAATCCAATACACGTATACATATAAACATCCTGAGGTAGTGAAGTGTAACATTTTGAGGGATTAAGTACAAGTTCTTCCTGATTTGTTAATACAGAAATGTGAGTCTGATCATGATTATATGAACAATTTCAAGTCTGTCATTTCAGCTGATGAGTGAAGCTGATAAAACATTTTTTGTAAATCTACATCACTTATCCAGGGCAGCATAGCAAAGCTTTTAAACAAGGAAAATGCTTTTATCCCAGTTACAATTGCCATAACTGGGCATCTTCAACTGCAGGTGCTCCATGTCAGGAAAGCTGCAGGAGGAATGAGCCTTGCATATGATCACGAGAATGCATCCGCAGAAATGGAGCCAGAGGGCAGCCTGGAGAGACAGCCCTCCTCGGAGGTACGTCCTTGGGTGGGGAACACTGGAGCCTTGTCTTCACCACGTGTCAGGTCCCTAGGGGTAAAGCACTGCAGTTTGCCACTGGAGGGAGTCAAGATCACAGACTCAGAGTCTACCTAATCCTCTAGGAAATGCCTGTCACCAAGTGTTATTTTATTAAGGGACAAGTCTTCCAAGAAGTCAATACCACAGCCTTCAGTCATCACATCTGAAGGAGGATCAGGCTACAAAGCTGGGACTGGCTGGATTTCAAATCAGTCCAGCAGGAGTGAGCCCTGTAGTGTAATATAATTAAAATGCAAATTAACAACCAAAGCTATGCAGAGGAATCACTTTATTAATTGTGTTTGTAATACTCCCAGTGTAACAAGGATGGAGACCTTAACCATGAAGCATTCCGGGCACTGCTGTTACAACTACAAAACCTTGGTGAAAGATACGTTTTAAACCTGGCCAACAACCTCTTTATACAACAAGGATTTGAACTCCAGCAGGTAAGTTACCCATATCTGCTAACTGCTGTGGCCCTGACCTCAAGGCCTTCCCCTTAACTGAGTCTCACTGTTTCCCCTGTTGTGTGTATTTTGGGGCACTAGATGTGCTTTGTGGAGCTGTGTGTCTTGGGGCTGGTGGGAAAAAGACAAGACTGTTGACTTTCAATTCTTTTATCAAAAAAACCGCCAACAACCTACCTTTATGATATCAATGGCTGCAGACCAAAAGTAAAGCAGGGTCTGTTTACTTTTGGCATATGTCTACACTGAGAGAGAGGTGAACCTAAAGTCAAAAAATTATCTATTCAAGCTGTCTGTAAACTACCTACTTCTGGGCTTGCAAGTGCCACAGCTGAGGCAGCATAAGGTTGGAGAGGGCTTATCATCTGCGATATTGAACAGGTTCATGCATGAGTTGCTGGGCTGAGCTTCTTGCTCCTTTCTTACTGAACGAAGAGTGGTCTTGAGATTACTTGGTATAGCTAACCTGCTACTCACATCTTTGCTTTTGTGTCAGTTATTTCTGTTGAATTATTTGGATACTTGAGCATCAAACAGCAAGTCTTGCATTTTCTCTGTTTCTTTGGTTTTTCATCTGGACCTCAGTTATGCAGTTCTCCATAAGAAGACTTTCTTATGGCTTTTCTTTTTACTTATTTACCTGCTTTGGCTATACAATAGATACTTATCACTTCTTCGAAGATTCTCTGAATAAACTTCAGAAAGTTGATGCTTTCAAAATGGAATTTTGCCTTATGAGTCAACAGGTCCCTCACCATTTCTAAAATACTGTTGAACTACTGATTTCTTTCCAAAGGGAATAAGTGCTTAATAGATTTGACCAAGTCATAATCTTTATTTTGCATTACAGCAATTTCTAATGTGTGCCAAGGAACTGTATGGAGCAGTGCTGCAAACAGTGGACTTTCATGGTGCTGTTGAAGCTGCCAGAAGAAAAATTAATGCTTGGGTTGAAAGTGAGACACGAGGTAAAACCAAGCAAAACTGTGGCCATACTATCTTACGTTGCTTTAACAAATGATATTTCAGCGTATGAAAAGCAAAGACCTGTTCACATTTCTGGGTGTTCACTCTTACGCTGTTTAAAGATAGTTTGTCTTCCCATCCACTCTCGAAATATTAGAGTAGACAAACCCACAAATGCAGATACAGAACAGCAAATGATGGAAGTATGAGGCTCATGATGAGACTGGGAACAGCCAGGAAGGGTGGTGATGGAGAGAGAGCCCAACTGAGGACCCAGACATATGTGAAGCAATGTCCATAAAGATGAAAGATGTGACCCCCAGCAAGATATACCATGACAAGTGATAATCAACCATCTCCTGCCCATAACAGGCTAGAAGGGGCCATTGGCTCTGGCTGATTAGACTAAACATGCTATGTGTCATTTTCCTTTAGTTTTGCCAGATCTACAGTAGCACTGGAACGAAAATTTTCTGAATCTTCTGGCTGAACATAAACCAGAACTTACTGGGGAGCAGGCTAATAGATTTAATGGCTTCTGCAATTTCTCAGTTGCCCATCTCCTGACCAAACCTGTCCTTGTACAGGCAGAGCTGTCTGTGACTGGTGTGGGAAAGATCTGTTAACTCCAGTTGGCACCCAGTAAGAGAGCTGAAGGTTCAGAAGCCACCTCACATAGGGTTAGGAACCATCCTTGCTCTGGGTGCTTATATGAACCCTGTGGACCTGCTAACTCCTACTTCACCCTCTGTGTGGAAAGTCAGAAATTCCACAGCTGGTTAACTGCTGTGCTTGGTAGGAAGGGGAAGTTGCTCTCCTGCAACCCAAAATATGTAATTAATGGTGCTGTCTCCTTTCCCATGGTTAATGTCACCTGTCACATATGTATGGTCATTGACACTGACAGCTGACTGATTTGATGACCCCCAGTTCCCCTGTCCTCCCTGACTGGTAAGAGTGCAGAAAAATCTACCATTTTATTACTTACATTGTTCCTTTCCTTTGAATAAACCAAGAATCTTATTTCTAAGTTTTTCCAAAACTAAGTTCACAGACCGGTAATTGAGTCTCAGTCAGTTGTCTTACTGACAACTAATGAATACTTATGTATTTCAAAATTACCTTTAGGCAAAATCAAGGAACTGTTTGCTCCTGGTGTGATTGATGGACATGCGTTGCTGGTGCTTGTGAATGTAATCTACTTCAAAGCATCCTGGGAATACAAATTTGAGGAACAAAAAACTGTACAGAGAGATTTTAAACTGGACCAGGTACGTCTGCATTCTGTAAATCTTAACATTATTTACCCTAGATACTCCAAACATTGCAGCACGTATAACATAGAAGCACAATGTCCAAGGCTTAGCTGTCCCATGGGTAAGGTACAGGTGTGTTGGGAACTTAACTTGCCTCTCATGGTGGGTATTGCTTAAGTGACTGTATGATTTTCTTTTCAATAGAACACAAAGAAACCTGTGCCGATGATGTATCAGAAAGGCACATTTAAACTAGGCTACATTGAGGAGGTGGGTGCTCAGGTTCTTGAGCTCCCTTATGCTCAGAATTCACTGAGCATGATCATCCTGCTGCCAGGTGATGTGGCTGATGGATCTACCACTAGGCTGGAGCAGGTAAGGCAGTATATATCATGGACTAGGGGTGAATGTTAATTGACTGATTTAACACTGGGTAAAGATGTACATTTTTCAAAGCTGCCCACCCGTTTTAACCTCTTTCCCTCCCCAATTTCTAGATTGAAAATACAATGACCTATGAAAATTTAACGCTATGGACCTCTGCAGAAAACATGTTTGAGACAACAGTGGAGGTCTACCTCCCCCGGTTCAAACTTGAAGGCACCTTTAACCTCAATGAGGTATTACAAGAGATGGGAATGACTGACATCTTCACTGAATCAAAAGTTGACCTTTCTGCAATGTCATTGGCAAAGTCTCTGGTGCTATCAAATGTTGTCCACAAGACATATGTGGAAGTCAATGAGGAAGGCACCGTAGCAGCGGCTGGTACAGGAGCTAGCATTGTGAGGAGGTCTCTGCCTCTCACAGAGGAGTTTAGGGCTGATCACCCTTTCATATTCTTTATTAGACACAGTGCTACCAAAAGTATTCTTTTCTTTGGCAAACTCTCTTCACCTTAAAATCAGGGCGATTTTCTAACCTTGTGAGGAACACCTAGACGAAAGCGTGAAATTGTATTTTTTCCCCCTAATGCATTGTTAATCCTATGACAGCTAGTTTCTGTACTTCAAAGTAATCACTGCAACTGGTTTTGTTTAGAACTTATCAATAAGATGCTCTACCACTAGGCTCCTTGAATTGTAAATTTTGATCTGAACTCAGAATAGGAGTAAATTTTACCTTAACCTCACTGGACATGAATAAGAGTTTATTTCCTTGATGTGCACATATTCTCCTGTATTCCTGCATTCATACACATTCCTGCACATTAATGATGGTGACAATGGGGTTGAGGTGGTAAGTGACCTTTAGAGACCATCTGGTTTACCTCCACTGCACAAGCAGGGCCATCTACAGCTGGTTGCCCAAGACTACATCCAGATGGTTTTTAGATATCTCTATAGATGGACACTCCACCACCTATCTAGACAACCTCTCCTAAGTGCATAGTAAGTTTTCAAATACATAACTCCAAAGAGAGTTTTGTATGCATGGTGTTTGCAGGAACAGGATGCAAACCCACATAATTGTAAAGATGGTTAATTATTTACATAGTAAAGAAGGCCACCTTTTATATGGAAATAAAACAAATTATGTATTTCAGTCTCAAAGAATAGGAAGAAAATGGTCTAAAGCACCCCATTGAAGTTACTGATGCACAGGGTTTCATCTTTCTTCTCCAAGTTATGGGCTCACTGCCCTTCTGAGAGGATTCCTCAGAAGCTCTGGGTTCTCTGTCACGTGGCACTCATATCACTGAATTAGATACTTATGTCTACCCTGGTATGAACTGAGGGAAAGGCCACAACGGCCGCCTTAAATAACAAAGTCAGTACCTTATGAGAAGTAAAGTGAAATGCCTACCTTGTAGACAATTTTTTGTATTATTCACTTCTCTTCAAAGAGAGTTTAATTTAGAAACCAATTCAACCATCAGCCTTAGCTGATGATGATGTAAGTACCTTCATGCCTTCTGCACTCTACTAGGTGCTATTCTACTCCAGCTGTACAGTCAGTCACACAGTAATGGCACCAGGATAATCTAGACATTTATTTTCTACATTTCTTTAAAAATTATCTTTACTAAGTCCTTGATTTTATTTTCTTGGTAAAGTATGCTCATTTTCTATATGGAATGATAATCACTTCTAGTAGGTACATTGTAGTATTCATAGGCTTTATGAAAACCAGAATCAGAAGTCATACTTCCTAACCGTGGGGGCTTTTATTTGCATATGTAATGGATAATCAGTGAATAGCATATTTGGTGCACAAGAATTATAGATGGCTTTAGAATGGAGAAGACATACTAAAATGTGTCTCTGCTAACATAACATAGTCTGACTTTAAGGCTGTACCTGCAAAAAACCACCTGAAAGAAAAATTCTCTCATCTAAAATTTGCAGGCATTTTATTTTCAACGTTTGTAAATCTCCTATCAGCTAGAATTTTTCTTTGCCATTACAGTGACATAATTTTTAAAGTTGAAAACAGTACGTCTGTAGTGGAGAAATCCATGTGGCTTAAGAAGTGAAGGGCCTGTTTTCAGTTCAAATCAAATCTGAAGTTCCCAAAAGAATGAACCAAATTCTACCAGTCACTAGGTTTTAGCATAGGCTGTGTGGCAAAACTGCTCACTTTCCTTTTGAAGACCTGACATGAATGAGTGAAAATTAATGGTGCAAGAAGAGAACTAGGGCTGATAACTTGGCAGTTCAATAACTGTATTATAGATGAATTCTAGTTTCCAGTTTCTGGTCCCGGGGCTATTCCTGTAGTACACTAAAAAAGTATCTATATGTGGGTGTCTATCCTAACAATAATGATATGAAAGTATTTTGGTCTTTATCTTCCTCATATCATGAGTTTTTCCTCATGTTCTTGATTGCTGCCTAGAAAAGAAAATAGCTAATAAAGCAGGTCAATTGTGGGCTTCCTTTCAGCTCTTCAGAGGGTGCTGCTGTGCAGTTTTTTTCGCCTGAATCCTCAGGCATGAAATTAGATATTCTTAATTATGATATGGCGTGTCACAGCTTTTAGGTAAGAGCACTGCCACCTACTCACTTCCAAGATGGTTTTGTATTACTCCCTCACTTGAGCGCTACAGTCTGGAAACAGGTTCCAGCATTTCCATGCACTCACTGACAGTTTAAACATGCTGGAAAAGTACTCCTGAAGGACCTCTACTGCAAATCCTGATGGATGCCTTATTTTCTTGTGCAATGCCTAGCGAAGAAGGTCGCTTTTGGCACAACCTTAGTTGCATCCTGCAACATCACAGCACCAGCTGCAGCTCTGTCTCCACACACATCCTTGACACAGCTCCTTTTTCAAGATACTCCCCACACCCTGCAGCACACTCTGCTGCCTGTCACTCCTCTCCCCTGCAATCAGTCAGCAGGAAGCAGTCCCAAATGTGGGCCAGCAATGAGCAGTCCTGTCTTCTACACAGCCCTCAGCCTGCTGAGTGAGAAATCACCTTACTAAATTCTAGTGGGACAACCACTGAGGGGAAAAGCTTTCTCAAGCTGGAGCTTCATAACAGGGAAAAGCTCCCCCCCACTCTGATTTTTATTAATGTAATCATTGTGTGATATCTAATGGGCAGTTAGCTTCATTTTCCTCAATGGGCTCAATTGCTATTCTTCTGTGAGAAATGTGACATTCTGCCCAGAGCAGTGCCAAACAGAGTGCCTGCTGATCTAAAATATAGAGAGTGATCAGCCCCAAACAGTCCTTGAGACACAAGGGGATAAAACAATGTGAAAAAACCTGACTGCCGCTTGTGATAGAGAGAAATCTCCAGGATCAAAGGATGAGTGCTTTGGGAGCATGGAGCCCATTTCCTTGCTCATGAATAGTGATGAATATCACAGATCCTGGAAGACACATCCAAGGGCCTTTGTTGTATCTCTCGTACCCCTAGACAGGAGCAACTCCATCTTGCTGCCTTATTTGCTTGTTGTTCTATGCAAATCTTCCAATGACAATGGCTGTGGAACTCAACCAAAGCCTCAGGAGACCCATGTCCATTTCAAGCCAAAACTACTGATGCCTCAAGCTCCCCACACAGCTCTGCTGAAACATGTGGGCTAGACCTAGGGGATAGAAAATCAGATCCATAGTTAGAGTACAGAAGCAAATATTAATAATGGGGAACCTCAGCTGTGGTCTCATTGCAGCATCTAACTCCCTATGGTGTTGTGGGAAAAATCCACATCCAGCCCTGGTGGAGTAAGGAGCATCAGTTTAGATGAAGAAGCCGCTCCACCTCAGTGCTCCTCTCATCAGTGCTGGTCATACTGAGCTTTTGTAAGCGAAGCTGGTGACGCCTTCACTTCACCCCCTCTTGACCTTTTCCTGCATGAGGTCAATGGAAAAACCTTGTTCCCTTAGAGTCTCTCCATATAGTAGTGTCCTGATGCCAGGATCTGTTTCCAAAGCTGTGTAACTTCTGTCCTTTGGATCAGGTCCTAAAGCACTTTGTTAGGCCTGCCTCCAGTAGACCCAGAGCCCAGGAGATGACCAAATCTCAGGCTCAGATGTGCTGCTGAAGGTTCCTGTGTTGTCCCTCCTCTCTGGCTTTGCTGATACAGGAAGAAAACCAGGGTGAGATTCTGAGACAGACGCAGTGTCACACAGAACCACAGAATCACAGAATTGTTAGGATTGGAGGGGACCTCTGGAGATCATCTAGCGTCAATGTTGAGGCAGCCTCAGTTTAGTGTAGCAGCTCTGAGGCAGAGAGGCTGCTGTGGCACAGTCTGGATCATTGCACCACTCTGTGAAGACTTGGGTTAAATAAATAGATCTTGTGGTTATAGGTCCAGCTCCATCACCTGCTGCAGGACTATCAGGACTCCCCATGAGATATAGGTTATCAGATGCACATAAGTACTTTAGGGGGAGGAAGAGGTGCCTCTCTGATCATGAAGTATCAAACTCTTGTTTTCTGATTTGTTTCCATTTTCCTCTTGCTGTTAATGTATGCTTTCTGCAGATGCTTGCCATGTCTTTGGGCTAGATGATTCAGCAAAGTAAGAAAATGAGATGCAGAAGCATCAACAAGGTGCCTCTTCTGTGGGAGGGACCTCTTTTGCTGCTTGTTTTAGAGAGGGAAAATCATAAGACGCTAGATCATGTCTCTCACTTTGCTGTGGGACATGAAAAACCATCCATCTGGTACTGTCCCTGTCAGATCTGATTTCCCCAAGCATGTTCCTTCTTCAGAAATAAACTGGGCAGGCTATACAGTTGTTGGTTTCAGTTTAGATGGGACAGGATACCAGCTTTCATCAGCAAATAAATTGTCAGAGTCAACTCTTCCCAGGAGAAGATAACTCTCTCAGCTTAGTTTTAACTGTGGTAGTGATAGTACTGGGAACATAAGGTGGAGCGAAGCAAATTGTGCATGCTTTGCAGTAATACATGAAGGCTGGCTGCAGTGTTTCTGCCTACAGGGCTGATATTTCATGGATGTGACAATTCCAGGATTAGAAGGTATGTAGCCAAATTCTTTCCTTGGGTAAACAAGCTCAAAAACAGCAGGAGGGAATTTGGTAATTCCCTTTAAAGGCAAAATGAGATAAATGGCAATGCAGGTATGTTAGACGTGCTGGGGCATATGTGAACTTGCTACCTCAAATTCAGGAGAAAGATACTGTTTTTTGGCTGCCTTGACAATTCAATTTGCCGGTCTCTGTTGTTTGTTTTCATAAAATGTTCTTTATGTTTTATGCAATGCATGCAATAAAATTTTTTATGCTATGTACATCAGTGAATCACAGTGTCTGAATGTAGATCAATGATTCTAAACCATGTAATAGTTCTTGCAAGAAAAACAGGATGTTACATTATTTACATTACTATGTTACATTATATGTTATATAATATACATTATATGTTACATTACTATACTTACTATATTTACTACATTACTATATTTACACAGCTTTCTGAAAAAAAAAAGAGATGAAAGTGAGTGTGGAGCTAGGTGGAACAGACAGAGGAAGAGCAAGAACATGACAGAAGTGTGATTTGCCTATAGGTGGTTGTTCTGGTTGGTGTGTTGGAAGCACTTTGCTATGAAGTGCTAAGTGTGGTCTGAAATCTAGTCCTGGGAGTGAATCAGTTCTTGGGGTACTGGGTTTCCTGAAAAAAGCTCTGTATTTCAAGTTTTTTTCCACAGTGTCTGCTCTGATCATGGTAGTGTGTGCAAGATGGATTACATAGTTAGAATCATAAAATGGTTTGGGTTGGAAGGAATGTTAAAGATTATCTAGTTCCAATCCCCCTGCCATGGGAAGGGACATCTTCCAATAGTCCAGGTGGCTCAGAGCTCCATCCAGCCTGGCCTTCACATTTTCAGGGACAGGGCATCTGCAGCTTTCCTGGGAAAGCTGTTGCAGTCCCTCACCAACCTTGCAGGAAAGTTCTTCTCAATAGCTAATCTAAACCTATCCTCCAAGTTTAGTGCCATTATCCCTTTTCCTGTCACTAAAGGTGCGCATATGTATCACATGCAACTACTAGTTTTCGTGTTGTAGGCCTTTGTCACACTATGATGCAAACATAAAGTTCAGCTTGGACTTCCTGAAAGAAGTGAGTAAAGCAAAAAGAAGTGGAAGTATCTTCTCCCCACTGAGCATCTCAGCTTCCCTGAGTATGGTCCAGCCAGGTGCTGGAGGCAACACAGCCAAAATGATGGAAAAAGTGAGTTTCTTTTCCTTTTCCTGGGAACTGCCATTACATTTGGAAAGGGAAGGGGCCATCTGGCAGTCCAGGCCATGTTCTTCACAAACAGCGGAAAGAGGTGGCAGATATGCGTCTCAAAGCTCTCCTTTCCAAAGGTGCTCATCTGACTTGCAGTGCCTGAGAGGCTCCAGTGCATCCTCAAGTTATTTGTGCCTTTGTTAATCTATTTACGTATATTTATATTGCACTTATATTGCATGTGCTTCATAGTCATGAGGTGATGAGAATGGCAAGTCCAGGAGCCAGGAGTACTGCTGAGAAGGTGAGATAGGATCTGAACTGTGTGATAACGGTAAACTACAGCATGAAGCAAAGCAGGGCAAGGTTGACTTACCTGTAAAATGGCAGCACATCATCCAAAAGCAGGGCAAGAATTGAGTTCATCCCTGTTCTCATCGAAGTCTGAAACCTGCATGTGCCGAAGAGACCCCATTGCTTTGTTGCATTAAGTGTTGACTGATTTAAGCAGGATGATGCTTTTCAAGGTGGATATTGGAGGAAGTGAGGGAGACAGGTGTGTGACTTTGAATGGTCTGGAAGCCCAGACGTGCTTGTGGGTCTGCGCATGCCTCTTGGCCCCACAAGTGCTTTTGGGGAGAGTTAATATGATTTCAGTCTGAAGGTTCATGGGTGCAGTTCCAGGGGAGAGTGTCTTGTTAAAGAAAACCTTCACCTGCTGCTCACAGTGTTAAGAAGCTGGACAAGCCCATTCTCAGTTCCAGGAGCTTCTGGCTGCCCTTGGAAAACCTGGTGATATTTGTTCCCTCAGCATTGCCTATGGGCTCTTTGGAGAAGTGACTTTTCAGTTCCTTCAAGTAAGTGACAACTGTTTACATATTTGGAGGTTTGAAAAACTTCTATACTACACTGTATGCTAAGGACATCAGGTGGCATGTTTCTGTATTGCTGTTGCTGTGACAGAAAAGCAGACTCTCACGGATGAAACAGAGTCAGTGTGCAGAGTCTAAAGAAAGAAACTTAGACTAAGTAGGCCTTGTGAAAACTCAAGGAAAAGGACGTGCACTTCCTGAGTAGGAGATAAGAATAATTTTGAAAGCTCTGGGTAGCAATTTTCAACAAAAATTGTTTCTTCGTGCTTTTATACTGGTGGAATTGGTATCCTTCATCTACATTTTTTAAAATGCTGTGACATGGCTTTGAGAAGTAGTTGTGTGTAATGAAGAGCATTTCTGCATTGGGAATTATTGTTCCAGACAAGGGAAAACATCTATTTGAATATCTGTCTGAAAACTGAGATTCTAGTGAAAGAGTTCCCTTAATTTTTTTTTCTCTCTCTACACACACATTTATATAGTGAGTCCTAACTATAATGGCCTGATCCAAGAGTATTCTTTCTGCTCATTTTTGCTGTGCACAATGAGGGAGATTACATCCTTTTGTGTTATTTTTCATTTTGGAGTGAATGGGGCTCCACACACAGTGGAATGAGAATTGAGGGCTATTTTGCAACCAGGGCCAGGGAGCAGCAGGGGGAAGGCCTTGAATCATTACATTTGTCTTTTCTGACTTTTGATTGTAAGAATTGTTATCTCAGGGTATTTGTGCGGTTTACTCGTTTTGCTTCTGCATAGCAAACTTCATTTTCTATCTGTAGAAGAGTGAGTGAATACACATAGGTTTTAGTGACTGTTAGTACCTCCGAAGTTTGGAAGCCTGCAGTTGATTATTAAAATTCATAACAGGGGCAGAGAAAATGGAACTGTACAACAAAATTTAATTTGGTCTAATTCTGGTCTCTTCTGCCTATACAATTTTCTGCTGTTACACAGCATGTGTTTATAAACTATTAGAATATCTGTGATCTGGTATTCGTGGAGTTATGATAGATTTACATCCATACCTGAGAACAGAATTCAGTCCCGGTTGTCTAATTGAGTTGCTCATATTACTGTGCATAGCAGGAAGAAAAAAGGGCCATCTCGAGTTCTCATTTTAGAAAGGAATGCACACAGCTGTGTTTCTCCATGTAGCACAATGGCAGAAAAATGAAGAATGTATTTATGAGGACATCCTGTACCTGCTTTCCAAATGCAGGGGGAAAAAATTAACCACGTCTTAAATATGTATAAGTGAAGTGAAGCTCTGGGAAGTAAGACATCTACTTGGAGGCTTTCCCTACTCTCAAATGAGAAGGATTGCTGGCAGGATCAGGGCTTTGAAGTCACTCTGCAAGCATTTGATGGTGTTCCAGATCCTGTTTACCTCCCATGGCTTAGTGGTAATGTTTACTTTGTACAAGAAGTAGGTTTAGGAAAACGGTCAAATGGTACTTTCCACCAGCAACTGGACATCATGTTCTGTCAAGATATTCTTGTTTGCATCCAATGATCACTCAAGATCAAAACAGCAGAGACTACTTTACATATGCTGCATAAAATAGTGGTTCTTGGAAGCATTATGGTGTAAAGTCAGATTTTCTTAAATATCTTATTTTGTGTAGTACGTATTATGTCTAGTACTCTGTGTAGCATTCTTATTCTGTAGTAAATATTTCTTAAGTATCTTACTTTGTGAAGGCTGGTATTTCTTAACACTCTAGTTTTGTGGAGGTTGTTGGTAAGTGATGCTAGTCACAGGGTCCACATTAGATTATATATAAATGTTTACAACCAGTTGGGATATAAGCGTTTGGGATTCCCGAGGTGATGTGTCTGGGTTACAGGCAGGCCAGAAAAGAAGAGGCTGTCAAATTTTATCCAGGATAATATGAGAGCAACAACTTTTTCACTGGTAACTATCAGTGGAGATGAGAGAAGAGATGTAGACAACTTATCTTCAGGACAGTTCAGTAGTCCTTGGTTACTCTAGGCATGTAGGAATTTGAACTTCAGAATGATGAAATGGTATATTGTACAAATGCCATGGCAGGATGGGGAAAACATACAATTTACACATCCATGTTATTCCGTGGCCTGAAGAAGAACAAATTCTCTTTTCACACCTCCTCTGGAACTGAATCAGTTTAAATTGGCTGAAGATTTTACCCTGTATTTTCCAACTATCCACCTGCCAGTTCCTCACAGGGCTCGGCAGCTTAGGAAGGGTGTTTTCAAACCTTATTTTGTTTTCAAAACTCGGTCACTAACACAGTGCACAATGTTGGCAAACACACTCCATTTCTGGACCTACAATATATTTTACTATTTCATTTGCTGTAAGGACTGGCAAGAATACCCCCAAACTAACATTTCTGTAAATAACATATAAAACTACCAAGCAACTGCATAATTTGACAAGCTATGGAAATCATACCACAAGGATTGTCACAGGAATGAAGAAGAACAATTACTTTTAACATCCAGACTGATGGCCAAAAGCAATAACTCTCTCCTCAGAACTGTGAGAACTATACAGTGTGCTAAAAGACTGAGCAGCCCTGAAGAGGCTTCCAGGTTTTCAAGTCAATAATTTGTTGAAGCAGCTGAGTAGCTAACAATACCTACAGTGTTTTGGGTAGGGTGATTAGTGTTGTGTTCAGGTCCTGGTCATGAGTACATCTATGATAATTACATTTTATGACCAGGGAGACAATCCCAAATATTACATCTTATACAAAGGATAAATTGATTAATAAGTACTTGCACGATTTGGCCAGTAGCATGTGTCAAAGTTTAAATATGACTAGATGTAACGGTTCGGATTTAAAATCAGGATGACTTAGGACAAACTTGAGTTAAAACTCCAAGAATAAGGAAGCACTGAAATGTAACAGAGGTTTGGAAACTCTCTGTCTAGAAGCTTCATGAAAGAGGTTCAACAAACACTTATCAACTATTTCTAACCTAGATCTTTCATCCTACCCTAGGGCAGCAGATGCACCAGAAATCTCAAAGGTGCTTCCAGCCACAGAGTTCTGTCACTTCCAAACAAAGCTAACAACTTTCTATTGCATGAAACTATCTACGTATTAACTTTTCCGGTGACTAAGCAATATAGAAAAACAGTCCCTTTTTTTTTGAAATGAAAAGGGAATTTTCTACTATCTACTGCATCCCACAATGCTGACTGACAAGAAAAGCTATGCACTGAGGTGGAGCCAGGAGAGGAATACTTATGGATACTCTGTATTGCACAGCTTAAAAAAAATGCTGCAATTGTTGTTTAGGTAAAGAGATGGCTTAGAAAATGATTTAAAGTGCCACAAAGGAATGCTATCCAGAAATACCATAAATGAGATCACCCAAAAAGCCTGGATCAGCATTATAAAACAGGGTCATCATGCAGGAGGAATATTTATCTGTCTGGTCTTAACACCTTCTCCTGTGGAAGTCAGTTAAGAAGACACAGGCAGACACCCTTGCTTACAAATGTAATTTACTGTTAGTCAAGGCTTATGAACAGGTGAGAAGAGACGTGAGCAGAGAAGGTACAACAGGCAGAACTGGCTGTATTGCTAGAGCTATTTTTGGATGCTCATAAGTGAATCAAAGATGAAGAATTTTTTTATGCTACACATTTCGTGCCATGTCTAAATTTCCCTGGAGAGTGAAGGGGTTGCAATTATTGAAGAACTTCTGTTGCAGAAAGAAGTTCAGCTGGGGAAAAAAGTGGGCTCACTTTTTACCTGGCAAGCTGAATGACCAGCTTGAGGTGGCCTGTCTCTGCAAAGTTGACACTCGTCAATTCCTGCACTCTGTTGCTAGTAAATTCAGTGTGGAAGAGTCAGCAGACAGCTGTGCAATTTAGAAAGTGATACTTGCTTTTCAATATGTTCTTGACTCATAGAACCTGAAGATCATAGGAATTAATATTAGACTTTGCTCACGTGGTGCTTCCCAAATGTGTTGAGACCATAAGCAGCATCTGAAATCTTTCCAGCTTCTTTCATGACTTGAAGAGATATTTTTCTGTCATGCTAAAGTTTCTGTAGATCTCCACAGATACTTTATCACTCTAATTGCTCTGATACATTATATAAGGTTTATTATTTGCTGTAGCTGATGTCTGACAAACAGGGAGGACTCTCCTGGCCCAGTGAAAATCACAGGAGTCCTCGTTTTGTTCTTGCTATTTAGCAACTCTACTTATGTAATGGTACCTTTACTCACAGGCAACCTCAGACAAGTCAGGTACTCTGTAATTACCACCTGAGCAGAGTGGTAGCAGAACGTGCATTTGGTCAGATGAAAGGGACAAGAAGAGCCTTTGCTGTCAAACTTGAGATCAGCCTCTGGTTCCTCAACAGGAATCTGCTTCCCTGAAGACATTCTGCAGACACTGACAGCAAGGGAAGCATATGGCTGCAAGAAAAGCCAAGGTAGAACTGTAGCCATTCAAGTTTCTTGCATCCTCTTGCAGCAAAGAATATTCATAAGGGTTATGCTGGTGGTTCTGTTACAGAGTGAGTTGTTGCTTCTTTCTGTGGAATTGTTTTCTGCTAATAGACATCAGCAAGTGGATCTCTTATTCTTTGGTTTGGCCTTCCTAAGCTTATCTCAACCATGTCATCAGAACTCTTTGTAACTTATAAAACATATGGAGAAATCTTAATTCCCTTGATCCTGACCTCTGTGTGTCTGAAAGCACCTTTACCATCACCACCATCTGACCCCCTGCTAGAAAGGCTGTCATTGAAATCTGCATCCTCTCCTGAGTAGTCTATCTGACACAAAATCTGTTGCTTCTATTGTACTTAGAGTGCTTTTACATCTCCATCTTCCTTCCCACATAATACATCTCAGAAAGTACTTCTCTGTAACCTTGGAAACAAACTCCTCCTGTAATTTATTCTTTCCCTTTAGGAGGCTTATCCATGGAAATAAATAATCTCCTGATTCTGAGACTACCATAACCATCTTCCTCATTTTGCTCTGGCCTGCAGTGAACTTCTACATTATTTCAAGAGCAAGAAGGGAGTCTCAGATCTGACAAATACGTTGTGAGTCCCAGTCCTCCCAGTCCTCCCTGTTCAATAGCAGGATGAGCTACAGCTTTATCTTGAGCTGTAGCAGGTGCTTGCATAGTGAGCCTTCTCTAAACCTACAATGCAGGAGATCCTTCAGTTTACTTGAACATAAACTCCTGGGTTTCTCAGACATTCCCATTAAACAACTATGCCTGTTTAAGCCACTGTCTAACCTGGATTAAACTAATATAGAAGTGAAGAAATATCAAAGAAGGAGACTAGAAGAACAGCAGAAAATGTTCCTTCCTGGGAATTAATGGCAGTCCAGCTCCTTCATTAGCTATAATTTGACCACGGACAGAAAATGATCCATGTGAAACAAACCTCCACCAAATGGAACAATGGGACCACAGTTAAATTCTCAGATTAACTCAAAATGTAATACAAATGGAAGGTACCTACAAAACCAGAGAAAGAGCAAACAACAACAAAGAAACATGTTCACTTTAGACAGTTAAGATAAAAGCAGAAAACTAAGCAGAATTTGGAGAGTAGTGTTTCTGCTGGCATATTAGGCAACCTGTACTTTGCTTTAAGAGATTTCTCCAGAGAAGAATTAATTTTAAGGCCCTGGAACACACCCATATGCCTAAAGGACATGGTTTATCGTGATTCAGGATTGCAGTTTTCCATTCATTATATTAATGTGGATTAAAAATTGCCAGTACTATTCCTGAAAACTAAATACTTGGTTGTATCTTGCTACTTGAAAACTATCTCCCTTCTGTTCTGTATTTTAAGGATTGAGGCATCTTAGGCTCTGCTCTGCGAAACTGAGGGTCGAGTGGGTAAGGAAACCTGCTCTGACTGTATGAGGGTGGGGTGTGCAGCTGCAAAGGGGCCTTGATCCCAGCTCAGGTGGTGTGGGTGTGACTGTCAGAGCAGCTCCCGCATGGTTGGACAGGGATGTTTCCATAACAGAGAGGAACAGGCTCAGCTGGTGGGTTTTTATGTGACTGTGTGGAGAGCAGCCAGAAACCAGGAAAGCAAGCCAGACACTTCATTGTGAAATTTTCTTGCCCCAGTGTTAAGCAAGTTAAACCAGACTCCATGGCTTTCTTTCCTTCAGGCAAAATCTGTGCCGGTCTAACCCTCTTGTCCTCAGGGCTTGAGTGAGCAGCACGTTTTTAATTTCTATTTCCTCCAAGAAAAAGACATGAAAAAATTAAAATTGGAAGATAACTAAGCTCAAGAATACCTTTTGATTGATACGAAACTGCCTTTAGAACTTCCTAAATACCAGAAGTCTAGCATCTGCTTGGGTTGGCATCTAAGTATATGTTAGCAGTAATAGCTAAGTACTTCTTACAAAGCAGTGTTATAAGTGTTTGTGCTTGCATACACTCATGCAAATATGTGCCCAACCACACATCATATCAACTTAAATTTGAAGGAAGACTTTTTTTCAGGAAAACAACCCCAGAAATATACTACTTCTTATAATTAGGTGTCTCTGTTCCTGCTGCCTATGCCTTGCTGAAGCAATAGAAGGTCAGACTCCCTCAGAGACACTGACAAAAATGAGAAGTCCTGAGTTAAATTTAGTTGATATGTCAGTGTCTTGTGGAAAGCCTGCCTGGACAAAACTCAACAGTTTTCCTGTAAATGTATCTGCAGAATGCAAGGTTTTGAAAGAAACATGGACAGGGATACCTTCTCTATATTTTGCCCCTTGTCCCACAAATGCCTTCCCCATTCACAGGAAAAACCTTGGGAATCCCCAGGAGAATACCAGGGCTCTCTTATTTCCATAAGTAAAACCCAAGGCAATGCAGATGATGGGGAGCCCCTAACTGCAGTGTCTCTTCAGGAATCACAGCACTCCAGGAGAACCAGTCAGTCTGGTTGGTGTGAACACATGATCTGTGCCACATCGCTGCATCATCTGCAGAGCTCCCAGCTGTAGCACAACCAAGGTACACATTTGGCACAGTCGAGCTGTGCATGCAACGTGCCGGCTCTTCTAGGATGCCATGCAAATGAAGGCAAGCTCCTCTTTGCTCAGGCTGTTGGATATTCAAACAGCTCTGGAACAAACGGCTACATTACTCTACTTCATTAAGGTCAGAATTTTCAGTTGAGGAAGCAAACAAGTAGGGAAATGATCCTGGAAGGAATCTGTAAGAGAAAAGACTTCAGAGGCACACATCCAGAGACGGCAAAGGGAATTGCCCTTAACTCCACCTTAGAACCACTGCTTTATGTCACAACTGGTCAAATAGGTAGTTCTGTATTTTCTTTTCTCTTGCTATTGTGCCACCTTGTAGAAGTTTTCATAACTAGTTGCTGTTACAGAAATGTATGTGTTTGCATTCAATAGTGCCACTTCTCACAGCAAACACAAAAATTTGTAGAATTATTCTTTTTTTTAAATAACTAGGTAGATATTTTTTACATCTCGCTGTGCATTTAAAATTTCTGAACTCCTAGGGATAAGGAAAAATTCAAGATTCCACATGAGATCCCCTAATTATACTAACTGGTTGCAACAGACAAGAATATGATTCATCATGAGTGAAAATTATGCTGCCACTGGGAGTGGCAATGGTTTTATATCCCATTACTCCAGAAGCCCCATCAACAAGCTCAACTGTCAGATTGACGCCGACAGTCCCGAGAGAAGGTAAATATTTCCTTGATCTTCAATTCTAAATGATAGAACTAGCAAATGTCTAAGGATCAATATGTGCGTTAGTGATATACATATCTGCTTAGCACAATTATATAGTATATGACACATTTTGAGAAAATGAGAATATTTTTAAGTTGCTTTGCAATGTTTTGGATTACATTAAAATGTATGGGCTGTTTGTTAAATCCATGCTTAACTTGCACAATGGTTTTACCAAATGTGTTTCTAAAGAAGATTAAATCCAAACCATTTCCCACTTCTTCTTTATAACCCAGATTGGTAATTTATGAGAGCATAGTCTTCCTACACTGCTCCATCTTTTAAATATTTCTATGGATAATTTAATTCTTCTTATGTAATGGGGGAAAGATATCTTCCACACCTGTGGAGAAAATTATTCAGACTCAGTAAAAATGACTTAGAATAGTGGAACCTCTAAGACACTGGACTGACTTTCTAGTGGGTTAGATGTTTCTACATCACTTTACTGGATGAAGACACTGAAAAAAGGGTTTCAGATATGAAGAGTTTTGCAGAACATTCAAGATTATCTGCTTGTAATACTTGTGATTGTAACTGAAGTGTACTTGGCAAAAGAGTTTAAGCTGCATAAAAAATATGACTGGAATTTTTCTACTAATACCCAATGTCTTTGTTAAAAATCTCACAAAGTGAACCTGCCTGTAGTTCCATTTTTTGGCCAAATGTTTGTTAAGCAACCAGTCTTAGAAGGACACAGTATGTGAGACACGGCTGATTAATACACACAAAGTTTTCAGAGAGAGAGACAGAGAGTAACGTGATCAAGGGTGTAATTAATAAGGGCTATGCCTGGAGGATCTGAGGCAAGCAAGATCAGAATATAAACTTATCTGGCACTGTGGCTGGGACAAAGTTATGGCTAAGTGACAAAGCTTGAGCTAGAGAGGCAGCTCAGTTTGGAATACTGTTTCTGCAAATGTGTTTCTCCTGCCATTCAGGGTGCTGGTTTTCAGATTTACTGTGACATCCCAATTTTGGTGAACAAGGAATCGTTCATGGAGTGCTGAATACTTCAGCCAAGCTACCAAGGTGTAAAGATGAGAAGCCTAAATTACTTTTGCCATTGTTTCAGGGGATTGCAGTGCCACAATGTGCTCTCTCAGCGCAGCCAATGCCAAGTTCTGTCTTGAATTTTTCAGAGAGTTGAGCAAAAGAAAAAGAAATGAAAACATCTTCTTCTCCCCACTAAGTCTGTCAGCTGCCTTTGGAATGGTTGTCCTTGGAGCCAGGGGCAACACACTCAAACAGATTGAGAAGGTAGGTTTCCTTTGCTCTGAAAAGGGGATAATGGCAAGTTACACCCCGAGAGGCTGATATACGTAGTAACTAAACATCCAAAGGATTGATGCACATAGAGAGCACTTTAAAAATACATTATGCTGTTACTAGTACCAAAATTCCTCAGGCTAAACATTATTACAGTAACTGATCACTCAATGAATACATCAGTGTTAAAAAAAGTGTTTTGGAGGTATCTCTGCACTCTCCAGAGGTGTTCCTTTCCTTTGATGTGTTCTGCCCTCTCTGGACAGCCAAAGTCTTCTTATGAAGAAAGACTTCAAAGCTTTCATGTGCTCACCCCCTACTAAAATTACTTCTTCACTTGCAAGAGTCTTACAGTAAAGAACAAAATGGGCTTTCCTCAGTGACTATGTCTGGATGTGTTTTGGGATAGGCTTGCAACACTGCTTTAGCTTTGAAGTACCATCACTCAGCTGCATTCACCCAACATTTGTATTGCAGGTGTTTCATTTCAGTGAAGTTCTGAGCAGTACGAGACAGAGAGACAGATACTGTTCTGACGAGGTAAGTAAGGCACAATTGCAGCTCTGATCTGTAGCAACAGAAGCCAGTTTGTCAGCCCTTTTCTTTGCAGGCAATCACTTAATCAGAAGGCACAGCAGGGCTGATCAGCCTCTGCCTCTGGATTTGCTGACCTGCTTATTGCTGTTCCCTTACTAGTTACGTATTTAAGGAGTCCTGTGAGATCACACATTTCAATGGCTAAGCCTTCTCATTACAGGTTTCTAACCAGAAGAGTAGTGCCAATCTAGAAGCCGATAAGCACTTTAATTGCTACTTGCAAGGGTTTGTCTACAGAGCATGCCAGAGGAACCTTGGGGCTTTCTTCTCCCATTTCCCTAAGCCAGCAGTCTTTTGCTTAGTCTGCACAGAGACATTGCTTTAGGAAAAAACGTGATTTGAAGGTGAATTGTTGCAGGCCTGAAGGGGAATCCTTTTGTCATTCTGTACATCTGGCACAGGGAGAGTAGGAGGTGGTACCTTGATGCATTTATTCCAGTGCCTGTATTAGCAATGAAGTAGGGTTTCTTACGTGGAGAGAGGATGCAATTCAACCTCAGGCCCAGCTTTGCACAGGAAAGTTCAAGCCTACAATGAAACTTCTGTTTTCTTGTGTGAAGTGTGACGAAGAAGAAGATGAAGGAGTCCATTCCCAGTTCCAGGCTCTGTTGGCTGAAGTCAGTGAACCCAGTCCAGGCTGTTGTCTCACCATTGCCAACAGGCTCTTTGGAGAAATTACTTATCCATTCTTCCAGGTAAGTGGCCATGGTGTCCTGTCCCTTTTAACAGCTCTTAGGAGTGACAAGTTCAGCAGGATTACTTCCATCATAAAGCACAAAGGAAAATGAAACACCAGGGCACTGTCAGGGTGTGCTGACTAATGGCTGCACTTCATAGCTCACAGCTGGGGAGCCTGTCCGTCTCAACTGCCCAGTGGTTACACAGGGGAAGAGCACAGTTAAAACTTTTAGATGAAGAAACAGATCTATAGTAATCGCTCTCCCACATTTCAGAAAATGTGATAGAAGTGATGACTGTCGATATATCCTTGGTATGCACCTTTGGTATCTAGCAGAGCTGGTGTTGTGCCATTTCTACCCAAACAACAGAGATTTGTGCCCAGCAGAAGACTTCTCTTCCTCTCCCAGTATCTTCTTTGTCTCTAATGAAATGATTTTACTTACTCTCCCACCTTTCCCTCAGGATCTATGCAAATACAGGACTCTGTGACTCCTGATACCTTTTCAAACAAGGGCTAGAAGTATTATCTCAGAGATTTATGTCAATTAGTCTAATTTAAGTGTAATTGAATATCTCAGAACATTCTTGTGGAACACTAATGCCCAGGCAACACAAGGTCACACAATTTATTCAGGAAAACAGACTTATGTGTTTAAAATCCACTTTAGTACAGTGGTGATTGTCCCCCCCTCTTGTGTGGGAGACCGGGGGTTTGATTCCCTCCAGGGAGGCAGTGGTGCTGTTTAAGAGTTGGACTAAATGATTCCGGTGAGTGCCTTCCAACTCAGAATATTCTGTGATTCTGTAAAAGAGTATTGCTAGGAACAGTGCTGTTTAATCTCTATAATCACCTTTCTCTTTTCAAGTCAAGATTTCATCTTGCTTCCAAGATGCTTCCTGTGTGCTGGAGGTGAAGAGAGATTTTCAGAGCCAGAAAAAGGTGATCAGCAGCCAGGAACTATTTTGTACTTAATACAAGTTATAAAT
Source organism: Pitta sordida (assembly GCA_013390025.1). NCBI lineage: Eukaryota > Metazoa > Chordata > Aves > Passeriformes > Pittidae > Pitta > Pitta sordida. Next base: position 690,300 of record WEKX01028865.1, read on the forward strand.
TTTACAGTGTATGTATCCACACTGAGTAATACATATTATGTAAACACAGAGATCTTGTTATGATATTAGCAGTCCTCTATATTTTTTCAAAATAAGACAGCCTTCTTCATTTAGTGGCTAGAGGAAGACAGGCATTTCTTCTGCTGAAGCTACAGCTGGAAAATACAGAAAAACATATTTGTAAATTTTTTTATAAATCTCTCTCTAAAAACTGGATACTTGAGTTGTTTTGATGAGTTTCTTACATATGCCTTTTTTAGTCATTCCTTTCTTGCTGATCTATTCTATGGAATTATCCTGAAGCCATGAAGTTACGTTATCAAAATCATCATACTGGATTAAACTTCTGAAATTTGTATTTTCCAGCAATACTTGGATTCTACAAAGAAATTCTATCAAGCAGAACTGGAACCAGTAAATTTTAAATACACTGAAGAAGAAGTCAGAGAAAAAATTAACTTCTGGGTGGAAAATGAGACAAAAGGTAAAGAAGAAAATGTGCAGTTTGATTGATTTGCAATTAAACCAGTGAGGAATATCCTGTATGAATTTCACTTCCCACTTTTTTTTCTAAAGGGAGTAAGATTTTTATATATTAAACATCTACTTCTTCCCTCTTCCCCTCCCCTCCCCGCCCCGAAGTAGAAAATAATTACAGGAAGAGGAGAAAAAAATGCCTTGAGTTCTTGTCTTCCAAAGCTGTACTTAAGATATTTTGTTATTTGTTTGACAGCATTATACTGCTTTTTCAGATTTACAGAAATAGTTGTTAATAGTCAAAGTCAACTGATGGCCTGAACAAAATAATTCTTCTTAATTCATTATTTTTAAAGGTAAAATCAAAGACCTATTTGCTGCTGGTTTTATTGATCCCTCTACTGTACTTGTCCTGGTCAATGCTATATATTTTAAAGGAAAATGGGCAGTAGAATTTAAGAAAGAAGACACTAAGGAAACATATTTCCATCTGAACAAGGTACAGTATGGGCAGAAACTGAAGCAGCTGGGGGATGGAAGTAAAAAGTCTGTCCCCTACAACAACAAGAGGGAGCTTTCCTCCTCTCTGTTATTCCAAGATGAAACAGGGATCTTCAGCCAAAACAATAGGAGGCTGCATATTCTTTCCAGTTTGATAACTAAATATGTGACTGTAACAATTCACTCCAGAAGTGGGTCTTGTGCAGCTGAGATCCTGGTTGGGTCAAAGGCACTGAGCAAATGCACTAAATTTGTTGGGGGTTTTGCAACTAAGAATACTGTTTCAAAAATAGTCCGGGATTGAAATTGAACATTCTGTTCCTCTGCTACTATTTAGAAGCAGAACTGTGTGTGCTTTCAGGAAAAAATGAGTTAAAGACAAATTATCTCAGGAGAATGTATGCATTATTCATGAAGAATATAGATTTATGATTGCATCAGATGCATTGGTTTCCTCATCTGACATGCCAGAAAAAAGAAGGATGTAACAAGGAAGCTGTGAGTAAAGTAATCTGGCACCAGGGAAAAGGAACTTTTATGGTTGTAAAATGCATAACTTCATTGGAGCCACAGCTGAAACAAAGAGATCAATGCTACAAGTACCTTAAACCCATGTCCAGTGTAAATATTGCTTTTGGACTGAACTCTAACTTCAGTACTGAAACCAACTAAAACATGACAATTTCTGTATTTTCCATTTAATGTTTCATGTGTTCCAGAATGAGAGGAGGACAGTGCGTATGATGTTTCAAGAAGGATATTTTAACATGGCCATCATAGAAGAACTGAAAATGAAAGTTATAGAGCTCCTATACTTTAACAATGAAATGAGTATGTTCATTCTTCTTCCTGAAGTTGACTGTGAGAACTTTACTGGCCTAGAACAGGTAATGCACACGTAATTTTCTCTCTAATAACATACATAGACAGCAATACTTTAACATTGCTCCACTGTGGTCAGAAGACAAGCGGGAAAAACTGAACTTCTTTTCCATCCATTCATTATGGTTCTAATTGTTATTATTATCAATACCACATTACAGCTTGAATGTACCCTCAGCTATGAAAAACTAGAAGAATGGACGAGCTTGGCTAGGATGGAACCACTGAGAGTGAAGGTGTACCTGCCCCAATTCAAGATGGAAGAAAGTTATGTTCTCAACAAAACTCTTCAGGAGATGGGACTAATGAATGTTTTTGACTGGGGAAAAGCTGATTTGTCAGGAATCTCTAGGAAAGATGGCTTGGCTGTGTCCAAGGCCATCCAGAAGACAATTGTGGAAGTCANCACCCTCAGCTACGAAAAACTAGAAGAATGGACGAGCTCCGCTAGGATGGAACCACTGAGAGTAAAGGTGTACCTGCCCCAATTCAAGAT
>WEKX01028865.1:693179-727608 GCA_013390025.1 Pitta sordida
AACTAAAGGCAAAACCCTAAAACCCATGAACTTCAGGCATGTTTTAAAAGCCCCACTAAAAGTACATCTGCCTTAAAATACACTATGTGATACATATTTGCCAAAGAGTTGTAGGCCTCTAGAGACATCTGCATAGAAAATCTTATTTTGAGCTTTTGTTAATGTGGTATAGACCAAATAAATCCATGATTTTTGTGCCTTAAAGGTAAGTGATATATCCTCTAACATGAACGAAACAGGAGGATAGAAATCTGCTTCAAAAGGATAAACTCAAGTACTTGATGTCTTTTAGCTTTACCTACCCAACATTTGTATAGGCCTGAAGAAAAATGCCACTTTGTAGGGGGAGTAGCAGGGTATTACTGTGGGATGTCTGTAGGGGAATAGAGGGTACCTTGCACAAGAGACCTTTGGTAGCTGTGAGAGTTACAGTATTTGAAAGAATATGTCAGTTTGGCAGTAGGGAATGTCCAAAATCCACAGAAACATGAAAAATACTTGCTTTTGAAGAAAAAAATATTCCACCCTTTGATGACTCATTTCTCACAAGCCCTATGAGGAGTGACTGAGAGAGCTGGGGTTGTTCAGTCTGGAGAAGAGGNCTATTAGTCACTGACAGGAAGAAGGTAAACACAGTGAGGATAGTGATGGATGGTATTTCAGAACTGGAGATTCAAAGGACTCTTCAAAATGCTGGGGTATGGAGGAAATATTACGGTAAATTACAGTATTCAACACAAATTGAATTGTTAAAGAAAGCAGACCCATTATAGTCTGTTGAGATACCTCATAGGGCTGTAACTACACTATGAAATACAGCCTGAAATACTAGTAGACAAGTAAACACACAGTTGTCATATCAATTAACTGATAAGAGAAAACACAGGCTGTTTGCTCTTCTGATGAATCAAGTATGTCAAAAATAGCTATGCATATTTTTCAATGACTGCCATTGGTATTTTATCTATATCTGGTTTGTCTCAAATGTAAGGTACTTAGGGTAAAAAAAAAGTTAAATGAACAGTGTTAGAATTTATTAGACTGCATCATTAGGTCTATATATTTTCAGATAAAATGTAAAAGAAAAACAAGTAATGGTATATGAAAAATGCAACACAAACCAGATTATCCTGAAGAATACAAGTCTCACAACAGGAAAATGAATTCTGTGTGTGAGCAAAAGAGAAGGTGTGGCTGCAACAAGGATTGTCACTGAGTTTATTAAACAGAATTTATTTTTTTTAACTTGCTTCAGGGTTATCTATATAATTTGGAACCAGCAACAAAATAAAGGATAAATAAAAAATATCTATTTTCTCTTCATGTAATCTTTTTTCTGACTGTCATCCTAACTACAAGACATCTAAAAATGTGGTGAAAACAATCAGTAGTTGGAAATTAGCCTCCTGCTGCTGCTGTAGTGGTAGCAGCTCCTACTGTAGAAAGTTCTCCCACGAAATCAGAGATGTTTACTTTAAAATAGAAGGTGAGCCCTCTTCTTTGGCAGCAAGTGATTCTCCTAAGGGAAACCATAGTTTGTAAAAGTGCCATACCGAACAACAGAGCTTGCAGAACAAAGAAAAGTTGGAGACTCCAAATGGTGCCTGGAGCAGGCATGTTCCTAAAGTAAACTCCTCCTTGGGGACAGGCTTGATGCCAAGCATTGCTTGAACCACACCAGCATATGTAACAGCCTACAAATGTGCAAATTGACAAAAAGCAAAGCAAAATATGTCCAATACCATTTACATGACGCTCCACGGACAGGTTACGCCCATTTGTCCCACACTGGACAGATGTGCATCTTTCCATGGTCTGATTACTGAGTAACTCTCAATTTAGATATTCACATTTCCAGTGACCTCTAATTTCTCTTCTGGTTGCAGTTCTTCTCAGTTTTGTCTGATATTGTGCTTTCCTTTAAATGTTTCTTAGTAATTATGTATAACATAGTTGTCTTTATATCTTCAAATAAATTGCAAATTGCAGGAAGAATGAAGGAAGTTTTTCGGCTTGTCACTGAGAAAGCAAAGACAGCAGCTTTAAGTCATACTTTCCCCCCTCGATGTAAAGACCAATGCTTATTTCCTTCAAAATAAAAGTGGTAGAAAGTTTTTTAGTGGGATGCCCTGGTTCATTAGGCTCCCAGTAAGGAAGGCACTCAGGCATTGTAAACTTACGAATGCCATTTTCTGAAGTTGATATTACAAAGGAAAAGAAGAAAGCATTGACAAACATAAGTCATTTCAGAGGCTGCATGGCTGAGCTCCTCAGCAGCTGTGTGCACCAAGCCACGAACCAGAGAGCACCACCAGGATGACAGCTAGAGTGGGTGAGATCTAGTACCTCAGGGAGTGGCTCCCCAAGGAATGCCAATTGGCAAGCCTCTTCCTTTCTTTTGGCAAATATGTGGAGCAGAAATAAAGGCGCTGTTTTACTGCTGCTTTATTATAATGAATTGCTTTATTGGTAGAGCCAACCAGCAATGAAGGGATGCAGAGGACTGGTGGATGCGTTTGGCAATGACATAACTACTATGAGCTTCTACGAGCCCTGTAGGGGAAAAAACATGTTAGGCATTAACTTTACCCTGAGTCTGACATGCTGCCTCTCTCTGAGGTGCCTATTTTTTCAAAAGTGCTGGCACCTCTGCCAATGGCAGTCTGCCTCAGACTGTGTACGCACCACTGAGAGCTGGTCACCTCCAGCCCAGCAAATGCCACAGCTTGAATGAAAAGCATCTGCAAGACTTCTTTGGCCACATCCCAGCTCATCAATGTGAATTGAGAGATGCCAGTATAGTCTCTGCTAAGCGTGACACAGATGAACAGACCATCCAAAGCACAAGAAAAAATTACCCTCAAACACTGCCCAATACCTGCTGAGCACCCAGAAGAAATTAAATGTGAAAATATGAAGAGAGAGATTCCGGAAAGAGCTTATTTTTCTGTTGCTTAGTACATCTTTGATTATGCCAACATCAGGGAAGAGGGGCAAACACCATGTACAGGTTTAGGCACAAAGGGCAGCAGAGTCCTTGCTCACTCTTTCTTGGGACAAACAGATATGGACCAGATTTTAGTCTATTTGTCTTGCTTTGAAGTGCTACACTCTAGGCCTTTGCATTTCAGAAGAAGCATCTGTTTTCCCCAGGTCTGATGCCCTAACTAGGCAAAGTTACAAAAAACCACTTTGCTGATGACTGGACATGGATAGCCCATTCTGATCAAAATTTCCAGCTACTCACAGGCTGATTCTGCAACCACTTTTGGGATAACATTCAGTGTAGGAAACCTCCCAAAATTAACCCAAGGGTTTGTAGTTACAAACTACTCTCTGGAGAAGTTAGTGACATGGTCTAGCTGGGGGGTGTAGGGCTGGATGACCCTGGGCCCCTTCCGGCTCGGAGCGGCCTGCCAGACTGTGAGGCATCTAGGTTGGTATTACGCTCTTGGTCACTGTACGGGTATTAGATGGTGAGTTGGACTAGATGATCCTTGTGGGTCCCTTCCAGCTCATAATTTTCTGTGATTCTGTGATTCTGTGAAGTTGTACTGCCTCATCCATTACTATGGGCGGAACTAACCTTCCTTTCTTCCATGACCTTATTTACCTTGCATGTTTTAAACTATCTTGCCTGTCTTGAAAAAATAGTTTTTCACACTAGGGTAGCTAGTATAATTTGGAAACTGAGCAGATATTCAACCACTATACCTATGTGAAGAACTGGTGTGGTGATTGTGTTGCTATAGATGTATGAAATGTACAGTGTACAAAGCAGGAAAATATATTGGATAGATATAGAACGTATTAGAAACACCTATAAACCTTCTCTCAGAGGACTTCATTCAACAAAATGTTGAGAAAATCTTGGATGTCATGCAAAGAGCTGGCCGTCTTAGCAGGGCCTATGCCTTCCTGGACATGCTCCACAGAGGTTTACACAGGACAAATACATTGAGTCAGAGCATACAAAGAAGCATGTGTGTCCAGGGAAGCTCCTCATGGAAGCCCCAAAGACATCCCTGAGCAGCTGCTGACCAGCAGTAGCTGGAACTCTAGTGTGAATATGTGAAAATGGGAGAATAAGAGAAGACATATCAGAGCTCTTCACACACAAAAGGTATGCCCTCAGGTAGTCATGTTTTGAGAAGCACGCATATAGTAAAAGCTGTGTCTGCCCAGCTCACAAAATAGGGAACACTGGACTAGTTGAGAGGAAAGCTCCTTACTATCTTTAGATATTCCCATCCTCATTGCCACTATAACATCCCCATTCTGACCCAGGAAACTGAAAGGCATCCCGATTATCACGCTCTGCATATACATTCCTCCATTTCAGCAAAACAAACAACAGTTAAGGGTAAAGTAGAACCTTTTCCCTTTTAAAGAGGGTGCAAAGCTGTATGCTTTGTCACTTAATATGTATGAATTTGGATTTCCATTAGGCACCCCTATGGCCTTTACAGATGCCAGGTTTGTTCCTTTACTGCTCATCAAGTATATTATTCAATAGAGTAATAGCTTTTTACAATTGAATTATATTTTATATTGTGCATTATGATTGTCTAACAGACCATGAACGTTTCTGCAGACAGATTCTGAAGTTTATTCAACTGCCATAGTAAAAAAGGTAAGTATGGAAGATCTATGAGAATGGCCTGTGCATGTACCATGGGCTCTGTTGACATGACCTGCGGAAAATGAAAATTAAAAGCTGACTCTCAATCATCCTTTAAATCCTACTGGCTGTTTAAATAAATTTCTGAATATCTGAATGCTCTGGGGTCTGACTTACAGCCCAGGAAATGCGTAAATCCGGACTGTTCTTCAAATCTCTTCCTCTGCCATGCCCATCACAGGTTCACAGGTTATTCTGAGTTGGAAGAGACCCATAGGATCATCTAGTCCAACTCCCAAGTGAACGCCCACCCAGGGATCGAGCCCACAACCCTGGAGCCATGGGCACCGTGCTCCATCCATCCAAGCCTCCATCCTCAGACCTCTAACTGATGCTGTTGCTCTAAATGTTTTCACCACAATGAAGTCTTTGCAAAATGTGTTTTCTCCTCAGAGCCTTTCTCCCCATTTCCACATGTATGCTGTAGAGCCAATAGTTTGACCTCAGGTAAATAACTTGCAGTCCCACCTAGGCAGAGAAATAGATGTGGCTGTGCTTTTAAAAACATACGAGCTATAAAACAAACCAATCTTTGGACTCCAAGAATATACTTCTGCATTTAGGCAGACCAAAAGGCCTCCCAGTACTATTGGTCTTGAAAAATAAATAGAAATTTTTAGGTTAGTTTTTACATGGAAAATATCCATGTCAGATCGCTCTGAGTAGAATGACCATCCTGCAGCTGGCTTTACTTGGAATTACATTATTTTGGCAGTGTCAGATGGTCACTGTTCATGAGGAACTTCTCTCTGTTCCATTGCACAGATGCTGTAGAGAGTTGTTGCATATCTGTCAGACCTTCAGCAGATAGCCCAGCATCCACTTTTCCCTTCATGCTTGGTAGACTACTGTGTTAGAGTGCTCCCTGCACTGACAGTGCCTCACAGGTGAGAAGAGAAACATCTGTGTTTTCTGGGACTCCTGCAGTTTTTGCGCTCCCTGCTAATCCCAGACTCTTTCCTCCACTATATCCAAGGATGCCTTCTAAAAATGGACTGTAGTGGGAATTGTTTTTTCACTCCCAGATCACTGCACTATGACTTGGTCATGTTTTCCCATGGTATTTTGGGCTCTTTACCTTCACCTGGCTGTGAATCACCTGTTGCAATGTTACAGCTAGGTTTATTAAAAATGTATTATGTTTTGTCGAATATATTTGTAACAGTGGTTTTTTTTCTTTTTCTGTCTTTGTATTTGTTTATCATTTGCCTCTAGTTACCTAATAGAGCTCAATCACATTAATGTGTAAATTCAAAAGAACTGCATAGTTTTAGACTATAGTCTAAAACTACAGTTTTAGACTTGAACTCAAATTGCTTTGAGATTGCCTCATACGTTAAAACAAAAGCTTAAATAATTCAGTTTTTAATCAGGCTCTACTTCAATAAATAAATGTTGACATGCTGCAGATAGAGAACCACCAACATTGGTCTACTCAATGTTTCAAAGCACAATGAATTAAGTGGTCATAATGAAAGGCAGTGACTCAAAAGATGACTTCTTGAAGGCAACAGTGGGAGTGTCTCAGATCCTGCAATATATATCACCAACAGTTCAGAGAAGCTGTTTAGGTTCAGCTGGCAAACTGGATTATTGCATGCCTCTTTGAAGTTTGTGGGGTAAGTATTTCTCCAAGTAAAATATAATTTCTAATTTGTATTATTTAACATGGGGGAAACAGTGATAGTATGTTTAAGAACTTTAAGATAGATATAAGACAAGTATATAAAAAGACAGCATATACACTAATTTTACCTTGCCTTATCAATATATCTTATAATGTGTGACTGTCAAATAATTTTGGGTGCGGAAAATAATCAGTGTTTGTGCACCATAGCTTTGAGTAAAAATAGCTTTTTTGTTTAAAATCTGTTGCCACATGAAAAGTGTTCTTTTATAAGTTTAATGGGAATAAAGGCATTTATTCTGTCTCACTCTCTGGAAGACCCAGGTGAGGTAAAATGTGATGATTCAAGGAGTCTGTAGTTCCACAGTCACTAGTGCCAGAGGCCTCCCAGGTCACATAATCAACTACACCTGCTCCAAATGATGAATAAACTCTATTCCTCCAAGTTCAAATGTTTTGGAGATACATATAAGAAAAATATAAAATCTCTTAGTCTTAGATTCAAAAGAGAAAATGGCTGCATGTTTCAATGAATATACCTAACACTTTACATGCATTTACATCTACAGGACTTGCGTCTGACTGAAGAAATGCAGCTCTATGCTGTTTCAAGCTGTACTCCCAAACCCCATACAAATTTTAAATATATATATATATATATATATTTATGCTTGCGCTCTTTCTCAACAAAAAAGCATCAGCAGAGATTAAATGTCTCAAACAGGACTACAGGAAAGACCTCCCCTAAATTTAGATTTCAGTGTTTAAGCAACTGGCTGGGTTTCTAGAGAGACTTACTCCTATTGTTCCTATAAATTACAGTAAAGCAACCTCCAGATTTGTAGCTGCTTGTACTAAACAACAGTAAGAGGAGCACTAAGAGTGCAGTGACTTGACTGCATCTGATTTAAAGATCCAGAGTATGGCCCAGAGCAGCCATGGAAGAAATTAAATATGAAGTTTGCATTGTCTCAAACATAATTCAGAGTCCTCTTAATGGCCACAGAGGAACTCATCCAATGTTATATTTATCATATGGAAACATGGATGAAACATCTGTTTCTTAAAAGGCAAGTACAAGATGCTGTCTTCCTGATGAGACAATAATGAAAGGAAACAAACATGCATTCAGACGTAGAATTATTTCTAATGATCACAGAATTTGGAGGCTTCACATTGTTCACTGGTTCAGTTTCAGAAACCCAGCAATGAATTAACAGTTTCTGGGCTATTGGCAGTACTTTTTTAAAACAAGCACTGCATGTCAACACCCAACAGTCATATTTCTATTTCCTTTAGGTAACGTTGATTTCACAATGGGCTCCATCAGTGCAGCAAATGCAGAATTTTGTTTTGATGTATTCAAAGAGCTGAAAGTTCACCATGCCAATGATAACATCTTTTATTGCCCCCTGAGCATGATGGCAGCCTTGGCCATGGTCTATTTGGGGGCAAGAGGTAACACTGAGTATCAGATGGAGAAGGTAAGTTACATAAATGGGTACAAACTCTTTTTTATCCCATTGAAAAAGGCAGCAGATTATACATCCGTGTGACTCCAGTTGAGGGGAGCAAGTCACATAGTCACATTTGGCACTGGATTCAAACCTGCCTAGAAAAAGAATGATATTCCAAACGACAGTAATCCCTCGAATTTCATGGGGGATCAGTTCCAGAAGATGCTGCAATAAGCAAAATCAGTGATGTAGCAGTAAATATGGTAAATACAGCAAATGCCGTAAAGCCAGGGGGAAAAACCCATGCTGTATTTAAGCCACAAATGGTGAACCATGAAGTAGTGAGGGATTACTGTATAAGTTTTGGATTTGGATCTGAGGTTTCACTTGCAACTGTATTTCCTCATAATTGGCAAGAGCAGTCTTTGGTTTTTGTTAGGAAAGAGCAGTCTTGGAGAATGGTTAAGGCAGGTCTCTTGCTTCAACTTATATTATCTCACAGGCTTAATTCCTTCCAGATGGAAAGGTCAACTTGAAACATACAAAAGGTGAAACAGTCAGAAAATGTATTATAAATACAGTGCAGTAAGGTTGTAGCTGATTTATAGACTGAATGCCATTAACTGCAAAAGAAGATATCTAAGCTAAACATCAGTCACAAATTTTCAGTGTGGCACCTGGTTTAAAGCTTACATGCAATTTCTCATTTCATCTGTGTCCTAATCTGACATGGTTAGTTAAACCAACAGTTTTAACACAAATGTCAGTGACTCTCAGTGGACTTCACATACCTAGTTTCTACTTTCAATTGCAGGTTCTTCACTTTGACAAAATTGCAGGACTTGGAAGTATCCAGACCAAGGTACAGAAAACTAAGGTACACTAATTTGTCTTTCTCATTTTTCTCCTGAGAATAAACTATTCTGATTGTGCTTCTAGTGGGTTCAGCACCTTCCTTGGTAATTCTCTTAACTTAAGAGATGAAATTAAAAAAAATAATACAACCAACATACCAAAATCCAAAGAATGACAGCAACAAAATAAACACCAAGCCGGCAAGCAAACAAACACATACACCAGAAAAAGAAGACAGGTACCAGACAGACATATTGCACCAGAATAAGTGACAGGCCCAGATAGGATGCTTTGGGCACCAGGCTACCTTCTTGTGTAAATGAGCTTCTGCACATCTGCAAGCACTGCTGGCGGACAGCACGCGAAAGGGGCTCAGCACCTGGAGTCAGGGTACAGCTGTCAGACTTGCAGCTGAGGTTCCAAAGTCTTAGGGCTGGAAGATGCTGGGCAGAAAAGAGCCCAGAATCCTCATAGGATGGAAAGTAACCACACTATACAAAAGCTATGGAGACTTTTGTAACCTCCAATTCTCATTGCCCTCCCAAGAGCATCATGAGCAGTCCCTGTACCTTGATACCTCCTGTATGCTTTTGTCCATGTTAATCTGCTGCCTCTGTAAAGATAAAACAAGCTAGGGAGCCTGACCTGCCCCCAAAGTGTAAGATGGGACTTACAAAGAGCAAGACCTTTTTTTTAATAGTGTTACCTAGAGCATTTAGGGGCTGGTTAAGCATTTAGAAAGGAGCAGTTCAACAAAGTTGCTAATAAAATTGAAAACCCACTTTAGTACAGTGGTGAGTGTCCCCGCCTCTCATGCAGGAGACCGGGGGTTCGATTCCTGCCAGGGAGGCAGTGGTGCTGTTTAAGAGTTGGACTTAATGATCCTTGTGGTTCCCTTCCAACTCAGAATATTCTGTGATTCTGTGAAAAAATGAAGACCCAGCTGTTGTTTATGATTGTGCAGCTTTCTTACCTGCTCTTACCCTGTGTTACCTGGAACATTATTCATGGGACATTAGAGAGTTGATCCATTTTTTCACTGCATTATGAGATGCTTTCTGACTCCCTTGCCATCTAGCTCTCTTCTTCCATCTGCAGCTTTTGTAGAAAGCTGCCATGAAAAGGCAAGCAGCAGCAGGGAACTAGAAACTCTGTATCTAAAGCAAGTCATCAGCTGCAATAATCAACACATGCATTTTTCTTTTTGCCACCTCACTCCTGAGCTATATGGTTTCAGTGAGGTTTTCTGCTTATTATCACCTACAATGAGTGCCATCATATGCTATGAATGAATTATACATCACTAGTTGCTTATATTGAACATCCCTCCCATGAAGGATACTCATGATGATGATACTCTTACTCTGTATTACATGTCCATTTGCAGATGTTCAAACACTGTGTGTTCTCCCATGTTATTTCTACCTTATAAATAATCCTCTTTATAGTAAAGTAACCTAACAGCTATACTTTTTTATCTTCTTATCAACAACTCAGTGTGGCAAGTCTGTGAATATCCACTTACTGTTTAAAGAAATTCTCTCTGATATCACTTCTCCAAAAGCCAATTATTCACTCCTCATTGCCAACAGACTCTATGCTGAAAGGACAAGCGCAATTCTGCCGGTAAGTGATTTCTTGCTAAACCCTGTATAAACCTGTAATCCAGGAGGACTGGCCAGAGTAGAGGATGTTATAAATCACATGGTCCCCACTGGTGTGGGTTTACATAGCTTTTGCCTTTGCCACTGCCCTGACAATACTCTGAATGGAAAGAAACTCGAGGCAAAACTAAGGCACTGTTAAAAACTGAGGAATAAACAAAATTATTTAGTAATGTTATTCCCCACTCTCCACTTGCTTCCCAAAAGCATTTAATTTTAATTGGTTGGGGTTTTATTCCCCAATAAATAATTTGACTTTTGGCATATTTCTTCGCTTGAAAATCTCACCTCAAAAACAACTTTTGAAAGTCTGAAATGCTTCTTTCACATTTTCAAAAGAAAAGATAAAAATATTCTAAATCAAAGAAAATTCTTAACTTTAAAAAGAACACAAAAACCGCTTTAAAATAAAGGACATGGACATAATAAAACAGTCTAAAAGGAACCTGAAAAACAGGGGTTTGTATCAGGTTTCCTTCCAGAAAATATTTAAGCATTTGTAATATATACTCTTAGCTGGTCAAGTAATAAAAGTGGCTAAGACTAGAATAATTTTTCTGGCCCAGTTTTAGCAGATTGTTATAGAAAGTAAGCAGTGAGAACCGCTTATCCATGACATCATTACAAAAATCATATAAGCCATATTTTATTACACTTTCATGTTGTTTTTAAAAAAAATTACTATTTTGGTGGCTACCACTAATGTCATTACAGGTCTACTCAAAATGTGTGAAGAAACTGTACAGGGCTGGACTGGAAATGGTCAACTTCAAAACAGCTTCGAATCAAGCCAGACAGCGAATTAATTCGTGGGTGAAAAATCAGACACATGGTAAAGTCAGACAAGATTATGAAATATACTGTAATTATATCTGACAACTGTATTTTAACAATTTCTAGAGAGACTAAACATTAGAGAAGAAATTTCTTCCTCCTGTACCCATTAGTGGATGTTTCCCGTGGAAAGGGATGACTATTGCACATGTGTAGCAGTGACTGTGTGTTTTAAACATATCTGGCAAAAGCAGAGATGCCAGAATATGCACAATTTATATGAACACTTTTTATGTCTGTAGAACTTAACTTATCCAAGGTTAGTCCCAGCTTCTCTAGAATATAGGCATAATTTTGCAAGGATGTAATGCACACTAAGCTGATGGTGGGAAATGAATGATTCAGAAGCTTGTGTGTGTTTATTGTGTTAAGTCAGGAATAAAAAACCAAGAGTGAATTGTGAGAAAGACGCACAGTGAGAAAGAGAAAATCTATATTTGTGCTTCCCTCTTATTTTCTTTCTTTCCTGTGTAAACCCTTTTTTTCCCCCCAAGCTCTGGCTAGAAATATCACTGGGGATATATACCACTCTTGATCCTACCTGTCTTCTTGCAGACATGTCTGGCCAGGTGTCAATATTTTGGTCAATATTAGATCATTCTCATGAACCTCAATTCATGTGCAGACCTTTGAAGAAGAGAAAGTCAAGTTACGCAGCAGCATGTTGATTGATCTCTAAAATGTGAGACTACTGCTATGAAACTCTTTGCCATGCTTCTTTCTTAAAGGACATATCCAAGACTTGCTTGTGCCAGACTCTGTTAATCTCCATACTGTGCTGGTCCTTGTGAATGCCATTTATTTCAAAGGGATATGGAAGACTGCTTTTAAAGAAGAAGACACTCAGGAAATGCCATTCAGCGTGACAAAGGTGAGGGGCACAGACACAGCTTCCGCCAGGAAGCCAAACTATTGGCTTGCACAGCCTGGGTGCTACAAATACAACTTTTTCTGGTTATTGGCCAAGTGATTCAGCTGGGCCTCTCACTGTCAGATTTGCAAGAGCTGTGTCTGAGCAGAACACACCAGGAGATGAGAGGAAAGCAGACAGCTCTTCAAAGGCAGCATACTTGAACATCAAAGTCCATTCCTTTCAAATGGCTTGTACATCTGCCTGAAGAAAGAAAAAAACTGCTCTCCCATCACATTGTCTCACATTTCTGTTTTTGCAGCAAGACACCAGACTCGTGCAAATGATGTGTCAGAACAGCACCTTCAAAGTGGCAAGACTGGCTGCAGAGAAAATTAAGATCCTGGAGCTTCCATATGCCGACAGAGATCTGAGCCTGTTGGTGCTGTTGCCTGATGACGTCTCTGGCTTGGAGCAGGTATGACTGGCAGAGGAAGCACAAGAGTTCTTGCTTCAGTGGGGCTTGGCTGCTCTCAGATCTTCTGCTGTCCATTTACATCCCAGTTTCCCTGACCATGTCTGTGCTGGGCAGACAGGGCAGCACAAAAGCCACGCAGGTGCTACCAGGAGCTCAGGCCTCTTCAGAGAGCCCTGAACTCAGTTTTATAAAATGAAGGTAAAGCAGTGTAGTGTTGCTGTAGCCCTGCAGGAGATGATGTATATATGGGCAGATTTTTTTTTTTTAAATTAAAATATAATTTCACAAAGATGTCCCCCTGTTAACTATTGAGGAAACATTTCTGAAATTGTTGAGAATTAGACACTCCTCACAGGAATTGTTAATGATTTTTTATAAACAAAATCCTCATTAAACATCATAAAAGGGCTACTTTCAAAGATCAATGTGTTTATGTCATCATGGAATGAAAAATTAAGGTAGATATAGCATGATCTTAATAATATATTCTTGATTTCAAAATTGTGAAACCAATCAAGCTAAACATACTGATCAAAACCAGTTCTTCAGTTAAAACTTCATAGAGTATTAAATATAGAGATGGAAAGGAAACACGTGGAAAATATTTGGAAATGACATATCAAACAGAAAAGAGACTTGAGTCTAACAGGATGAATATAAACAGCATATAGAGCCCGCGAACATAGAAGTACAGAAAATGTGAACAGCATAGAAAGTAAAAGAAAACATCAGAACTACTTTTAGTCAGGCTGAATAAATTTTTCCAGCTGCATGAACACTAGTGAAAGAAGCAATTTTGTACTTTAAAGAATAAAAAAAGGGAAAAGTGGGATCAGTATGCAGTGAGGCAAGAATACAAATATAATCTACTGACTGTGTGACATGAAATGCAACTTTTGTCTTTGTCTTGGAAGAAAATAAAGCCAAACACCTGAGTGAATTCAGGATGCTAACAGAAAAGAGTAAATAAAAATGCACAGATGGAACAGAGAAACAAAACTCTAAAAATTAATTTGCTTCAGACATTTACAGTGAAGTTATCAAGGTGTAATAAAATTACCTATATGTACTCAAGAAAGGGAAAAAACAATTAAGTCTGCATTAGATGAACAATTACTCTTATTTCAGCAATATTTTTGAATTATGAAGTTATTAATGATAAAGAAGGGTTCACTTTGGTTAGGCACTATCTACTCTAGGTAAATTTTATGACCCTTTTTTGCAATCTCTTTCGCCAGCTGACTAATTTGCTAGTTTGTGAAACTGTTGGGTTGTGCTTCATGAGACACAAGATTAATTGGACAAAAGGTGATATGTCAAGTTGGTAAAGAACTGAGTAGAAGGACAATGACACAGGCAGTACTGGAGAGGTAAATATTAGACTACAAGAAGGATGTCACTAGGATGATTTCAGGAACCATACCATTTTAGGTTGGTTTTTGTTTTGTTTTTGAGTTTTTGTTTGGTTGGTTTGGGGGGGTTGTTTGTTTTTGTTTTGTATTTGTATTTTTTTAATGATAGCCTTAATTAAAATGACGAATTTGCATTTGCATCCCAGGCATTTCATTCCCTGTCTCTCTTTGCAGCTTGAGAACAAAATCAGCTTTGAAAAACTTACAGAGTGGACCAGTCTCAGTGTTATGGAGGAGAAGAGAGTGAAAGTGTACCTCCCACGCATGAAACTTGAGGAGAAATACAACCTCACCTCCGTCTTAACGGCCTTGGGTATGGCCGACCTGTTCAGCCCTGCGGCCAATCTCTCTGGCATCTCTTCAGCACAGAGCCTGAGGGTATCTGAGGCCATCCATGAGGCGTACATGGAAGTCACTGAGGAGGGAACTGAGGTGGCTGGTTCAGCTTTTGTGACAGGAGACATCCAACATTCGTCTGATTTTGAAGAGTTTAGGGCTGACCACCCATTCCTCTTCTTGATCAAACACAATCCAAGCAATATGATCCTCTTCTTTGGTAGATATTGTTCACCCTAAAGAAAGAAAGAGTTGGAAATAATGTTTGCCTTCCCCTCAGAAACAGACCCCTTTTACTACTAGTATTGTAGTATAATCTTATCTCTTCAATATTTTCTCCAGTTTGAAAGGCTAATCTAAGACATGCCCATTCAGGAAGCCTCCATAGCAAAGACATACCTGCAGGTGACGAAACAGCATCAAGAATGTTACTCCTTTCCTTCTGAGACTGAGTGTCTCAGTGTTGCCTGAGCCAAGCAAAGACTGAGCCCACAGAGAATAAAGGCACTCACAAGACAGGAAGGGGTCAAGTGATTTTCAGTCTAGGAGCTAGTTGCAGACATGATTCCAAGTCTTTGGACATCCATTACATAGATAGCCATGGGCTGTGCTCATCCCACTCCCTGGTTGCATGCTGCTGACAAACCCATATTGTTGTTCCTGAAACACAGGTTTGAGTTTTCCAGTCTGGAGGAGATGCTTGTGGATAAAATTCTGCTATGCAGGTTCTTAATTTGTGCCTATATAAATTCTAATTTTTTAACTTAGTTGTTGGGAAATGATATACCTGTCCACTATTACCAGAGTTGTCCTCTCACCTCACAAGATTCTGAATTTCTTATAAAGGTTCTTCAAAGTCATGGAGAATCTCACTTCCACTTCAGAGAGTGCAAGGAGAGCTAACTTTGCCTGAGTGCAGTTATGGCTTCTCACAGAGTGTGGATTTGATGACTGAAACATGGATATCCAGATGGTCCAGGACTCAGAACTGCCAGGGAAAAGAGCTTCAAATTTGAAAACATTTTGATTTTTGTGAAAAATCCTGCAAGTGATGTCAAAGAATCTGTTTTCTCCACAGGAATTTTGTGGAAAGACACAGGTTTTAAAATACTGCTTGTCTCTGTTGATCTTGCTGAGCAATTAAACTTTGCAATTAAACTGGAAAGCTTTCAGGTGTTCAAAACAGCAGTATACTATTATCCCATGAATGCAGCTGGGCTTCTTTGTTCCTATGATAGTTCGGAGTTACATCTCTTGCTCTTAATAAATACATGAGAATCGTCTGTCTTTTGTTCCTGTGTCCATTGCCATTTCCAAATATGGATATATTAGCACAATACCACAGCCAGTTTCCATTCTAATCATACATTATTAATTTTGATGCATACAACTGATTTTGTTAACATAATAAAAGAAAGTCACAAATGCTTGTCCTGAAATAATATAAATTTTCTTCATTTTCTGAACCACAAACCCTTAAAAATATTATTACATTGTGAACCGTTGTGAGCAAAATGGGATTTATGCAGAATCCTCCTGTTTTTAGAATGAATAAAGCATGTAGATATGAAGCTTCCTAGGCATTTATGAATTGAGTGAATGCACACATCTATAATTTGATTCCCCTCTGTAGTATGGATTATCACAAAATAGCCCAATGGAATACTAATTTGTTCTTATGTATTTTTCAATACAATTCCAATGGGTATTAAAGATGCACTGATAACTAGTCTAATAAATATTTCAAGGAACAACTATTCCAGCAACTGCCATTTTTGATGATGAAATAATCTGAAAAGTCATATAACTCAAAAGGCATAAGAAAGAATAAATAGATTAACAACTATTAGGCAAAGCATTTCCCCAGTGAGAGGTTTGATATGAGGTGCTCTGTCATTACTATTGGCTGTTGGCTCCAGTATTAAGGGGCAGGGCAACCCTGGACATATGTACAGAGTGGGCAACAAGACACTGGAGAGCATCCCTGCAGAAAGGGACCTGGGGATCCTGGTTAATGTCAGGTTGAACATGAGTCAGCACTGCCCTGGCAGCCAGGAGGACCAACTGTGTCCTGGGGAACATCAAGCAAAGCATCACCAGCTGGTCGAGGGAGGTGATCGTCCTGCTCTGCTCTGCCCTGGTGCAGCCTCACCCTGAAGTTTTGAGCACCACAATATAAGAAAGATATTAAGCTGTTAGACAGTATCCAAAGGAGAGCAACAAAGATAGTGATGGGTCTGGAGGGGAAGCCATATGAGGAGTGGCTGAGATCACTTGTCCTGTTCAGCTTGGAGAAGAGGAGACTGAGGGGAGACCCCATTGCAGTTACAACTTCTTTGAGAGGGGGAGAGGAGGGACAGGAACATCTTTTCTCTCGTGACCAGTGGCAGAACCTGGGGAAATGTCAGAAAGTTGTCTCAGGTTTACATTAGACATTAGGAAAAGATTTTTCACTCACAGGGTGATATCACTGTTTCAGTGATTGGGCACTGGAACAGGTTTTCCAGGGACGTGGTCAAAGCACCAAGCCTGACAAAGTTCAGGAAGTGTTTGAGCAGTACTGTCAGGCATATAAAGTGACTCTGTGCACATAGTGTAGTCCTGTGTAGGGCCAGTTGTTGGACTTCAATGATCCTTGTGCATCCCTTCCAACCCAGGGTATTCTATGATTCCATTTCCACATAAACACAGAGTATGATCTGATAAAAGCAAATCTGTAGAGGAAAGAAGCTGGTGCTGTATGTCTGACATTGACACTGTTTGAATATCATCAGGGTATTTGTGATATAGACACAGTTGTCTTTCAGTGACAAAACCAAGCATACGTTAGGCTTTGTGCTTTAGAAATTAAAGCAGTGGTATGAACAGTTCCAAGAGATGCAAAATTTCAACATCTCCAAGCTTATCAGAAGCAGTTTCTTCACTTTCTGTATCGCTTGTAGCCAGAAGCAGTTGATCCAGTTTGTTAAATTTAAAAGCCTATGTACTTAAACACAAAGAAGAATTGAAAGGGGTTAAATTAGCAAACTTTCCTTCCTGTGACTATTAACCTGGAAAGTACTGAAAGTACAAAGACATGCCTCAGTGATGAGGTTGGCTTCTCTGTGCTCTCACCCACAGAGTAAGCATGCAATGGAAAGGTGCAGGTGCTCCTGGAACACGGAGGGAGCCTATGCTCTGCCTGATAACCTGTGTGCTTTCTCCCTGCAGGTTTCATTTCCCAGGCACAGTTCTTATGCCAGTAGGCAGTTGAGTAAATTTGCGTAACTGCCCCCCCTCCCCCCAAGCAACCCCCCTAACAATATTAAAGTACTCCAAAATTTTTTATTTGAAAAAATGCAAAAATATGTGTAAATACATCTTGAAAACTTCCTTATTGATACTGGGATTCTGTGATAGCCCTCCAAAGGCTTCTGGCCTTTTTTGTTTCTTGGAGAACTGGGACTGTTCTCTGACAGACTACTGTGCAGCACCACATGGAAGGTAATAAATACATGAAAGGCAAGACAAAGTCTGAGACCTTCTGCACTTCTTGGTGTAAATAACACACTTCCAGAAAGCACAAGGGTCCAAGGGTCTGCTACTATGAGGCAACGTTGCTCTTCATACAACAAAGGCTAAAGAAATGGGCAGACTCCAATAATATGAGATTTAACAAGTCTAAGTGCCGGGTTCTTCACTTTAGACATAACAACCCCAGGCATCGCTATCAGCTGGGGGAGGAGTGGCCGGAGAGTGGTGAAACGGAGAGGGATTTAGGAGTAATGATTGACAGGAAACTTAATATGAGCCAGCAGTGTGCCCAGGTGGCTAAGAAGGCCATTGGTATCCTGGCCTGTACTAGGAATAGTGCAGCCAGTAGGACTAGGGAAGTTATTCTTCCCCTACACCTGGCACTGGTCAGACCACATCTTGAGTACTGTGTGCAGTTCTGGGCTCCCCAGTTTAAGAGGGATGTTGAGCTGCTTGAGAGGGTCCAGAGAAGGGCGACAAGGATGATGAAAGGACTGGAGAACAAGCCCTATGGGGAGCAACTGCAGGAACTGGGGTTGTTTAGCCTGGAGAAGAAGAGACTCAGAGGTGACCTCATTGCTGTTTACAGCTACCTGAAGGGAGGTTGCAGTCAGGTGGGTGTGTATCTCTTTTCTCAGGCTGCCAGCACCAGAACAAGAGGACATGGCCTTAAGCTACGCCAGGGGAGGTTTAGACTGGATGTTAGGAAGAGATTTTTCACAGAAAAAGTGATTGCTCACCCAACTCAGAATAACCTGTGAACCTGTGAATATGGAAACAGTACTCATCTGGAGAACATGCCATGCACTCCCATTCCAAGTGCCTCATCTACACCACAGTACTTTCTTCAAACATTAATATTCAATAACCCCATTGTCTCCATCTCACTTTACATTTTCCCCACAGAGTCACAGAACATCTGAGATTGGAAGTGACTTCTAGTGGCTTTCTATTCCAAGCTCACCTCTCCCATCAGGGTCAGCTACAGCAGGTTGCTTGGGACTGTGTCCTGCTGGGTTCTGAATATTTCCAAGGATACAGTCTCCACAGCTTCCATAAGAAAATGTAATTTTTAATGTTTAAATGCAATTTATGCTATTTGAGGTTATGCCCATTCCCTCTTGGCTGTTCACAGGAGAAAATCTGGCTTCATCTTCTTTTCACCCTCCCAGGTAGGTTACGCACATGAATAAGATCCTTCCTGCACCTTCTGCTCTCCAGGATAACAAGTCACAGAATCACAGAGTATTCTGAGTTGCAAGGTACCCACAAGGATCTTTGAGTCCAACTTCCAAGTGAACGCCCACATAGGGATCGAATCCAGAACCCTGGAGCCATGGGCACCACACTCCCTCAATGCAACCCTCCCATCGCCCTAGAATATGTCACTGAGTTCCTCATCCAGTCTTTTGTTCAGCACCTCCAGGGATGGTGACTCTACCACCTCCCTGGGCAGACCATTCCACTGAGGGATCACTCTCTCTGGGAAAAAGCTCCTCCTAACATCCAGTCTAAACCTCCCCTGGCGTAGCTTAAGGCCATGTCCTCTTGTTCTGGTGCTGGCAGCCTGAGAGAGATTCACACCCACCTGAGTGCAACCTCCCTTCAGGAAGTTGTAAACAGCAATCAGGTCACCTCTGAGTATCCTCCTCTCCAGACTGAACAGTCCCAGTTCCCGTAGCTTCTCCCCATAGGGCTTGTCNTCCACTAGTCACTGACCACCAGGTGGATGTGGCACCATTTACACAGCCTCATTCTGGCTGCTGGCTGATTCCATGGTCTTGAGGGATGAATAAAGGACTTCACATATTCTGTGGTGACTAACAAAGCAACTGCTGTGTGTGCTGGTTCAGAACTTGTATGGCAGCAGACCCTGGATGCTGTGAGTGCTGATAAGCAAATGCAGTCAGCAAGGGTGAGAGACTTGTTACCTAGGCTGTCACAGGATCTTTCTGAAGATACCTTCACTGCAGAAATTTGCTCTGCCATTACTGAAGGATGCACATCCCTGTCACAGCCTGTGAACTATCAAGGCAGCATTGCAAGAAACAGGGCATGACCTTTCAGAATGGCACAGGGCTGTTATTTAAAGGTGTCAGATGGGCTATGAACTCCTGTCTGCAGAAGCTGCAACAGGCACCTCATTTTCTTCTGAAGGGGGAAAGAACACATTCCTACAGGACAACTGAGAGGGAAACTATCATTGACAGCTACAGCATCAAGTTCTGCAATGGCAGCTGATTGAAAAATTGCTGGCACTCACTCTGAGCAAGACAAACACAAAACAGTCAACATGGTCCTTCCTACTGACAGAAGAACAGCTGCACGGATATGAATAAAATCTTGAGTTCTGTGTGGGGTGTTGTGATTGGATCAGAGGCTTTGGTCTGTGAGCTGACCTGGACTTCATATCCTTTTGTAAAGGTTCAAATGTCCAAGAGTCTGTTGGTTTAGGGACAGTTCCACAATTAAATGCCCAGCAGAGGAAAGGGCAGCAGAGCCTTAGCTGACCTCTTTCTTGGGACAAGCATTGTCAAACAAGGACATGTGGATAAACACATTGTTTTGTGTTTATACTGCATTGTAATGGCTGTGCTGGACAGGGCAATCCATTATCTTTTATCCCAGGAAGCGTTTCAACTGCAGGAAGGTTTGCTTAATCTCAGTAGACTCTATGACGGATCTAAAGTTGCCAACTTGACTAGGCAGTACCTCTTATATTTTTACAATTCTGTGCTGATGGCTGATCATGACCAAAAAATTTACTTACTTCTGGAATGATTTTTCACCTTTTATAACTTGCTTTACATTAATCATTAATAAAAATCAAAAATAGAAATGCTAACAGAAACAGTAACCCAGATTGAAACAGAAACAGTAACCATGCTTCTTGAGGAGTGGACTGCCCCTTCTCTACTGTAAAACAAAAAATTCCTTTCATTAATGAATATATTCTACTCAGAGGTATTTTGAAAACCACGCCATTACTAACAATACAAATGCCGTGAGTTGGCTCCTACGAAACCACTGTATTGACTCACTGGACATCTTTGTAGCTGCCAAGTTACAGGCTGTCTATGATGATACAAATGTGATTCAGCTAGATGATGTCCAAACGCTAAGGTAAGGTGAAGTATACCACTAGACAATTTGAATGTCAAGGAAAAAGATTCAAGGCATACTTGAAAGTAGAAGCTACAGGGTAAAACATATTGACTAATCCTTTGACTTCTGAGCTGTCAAGTATATGACAATGGACCATGGCTGTGAGTGTTAAAGGCCGTTTGAGCAGCAACAAGGAATTCTCAATCAGAAAAGCAGCCTCAGGGACAGCCTGCCATCTAGGGAGCACTGCCAATTGTGTGGCTAAGGATTCATCATACACAGGCTCATGCACCCATTTGACCTGTCTCTCGCCAGCATGGTGGTACCATTTTAAGATAAATGGGACTCACAACAGTGGTGACCCATTAACATACTGCTCTTGCTAGAGAATAGCTCATTCTCTTTACAACAGATTTGCAGTGATGAGCCCCCTAAGCAATCCAAGGTCCAAAGATCTTTCCTCAAAAGCAATATTGCTGCATAATAAGGGTTGGACTGGACTATGCACTGTTCTATGTAAAGTACTAGTGGTATGTAAATGCACCAGCCCAGACTGAGCTCTTCATGGTTTCTAATGCATTAGCATCTTCAGCTGGACAGGACTATTAAGGATTGTATTAGGGATAAAGGTATGGATGATTCAGAGGCTTTCCTCTTGCACAGAGGAAATAAGAGGGTTAAAAAGTTCACCTCTACTATCCCAAGGCACAATCTGTTCTACACAATTTCAGACGCATTTTGTGTATTTACTTTAGATTTCTATTTTAAAATCACATGGCATTTAGAGAGGTCAAAGCAGTTTCTTTTATTGTCTGTCCATTCTTTTATTTCAAGGGAATTATGTGACTGCCTTCTGCTTTCTATTGTATATTATGACTGTCTGGCAGACCATGAATGTTTCTTCAGCTGGTTTGTTCAGCTGATGTGCCATGAAGTTCCATGCAGGAGACTTGTAAGAATAGTCTCTGTATGTACAAAAGGCACATTTTGAACATCTGGTGCTGTGACCTGTGGAAAAGAACACAGGTTCAGTCAGCTGCCATTGCAAAACTTGATGCTGTAGCTATCAGCTAATGATAGTTTCCCTCTCAGTTGTCCTGTAGGAATGTGTTCTTTCCCCCTTCAGAAGAAAATGAGGTGCCTGTTGCAGCTTCTGCAGACAGGAGTTCATAGCCCATCTGACACCTTTAAATAACAGCCCTGTGCCATTCTGAAAGGTCATGCCCTGTTTCTTGCAATGCTGCCTTGATAGTTCACAGGCTGTGACAGGGATGTGCATCCTTCAGTAATGGCAGAGCAAATTTCTGCAGTGAAAGTATCTTCAGAAAGATCCTGTGACGGCCTAGGTAACTCACCTTAAACTACCCTTCAAAATTCTAGCACTGAGTTCAAATGGTTTTCTGGTGGCATCTGACTGGGATCCAGATATCCTGATGCCTGAATTTAAAAAGCAACATCAGTTTTGTCTTTCTTGTCTTCTCAACCCCTATTTCCCCAAGACATTTTCTCTGTGAGACACTATGTCTGTGGTCTTTTACAATGCAGCAAATCACAGAATCACAGAATATTCTGAGTTGGAAGGGACCCACAAGGATCATCGAGTCCAACTCTTAACACTGTCTCCCTGGGGGGAATTGAACCCGGGTCTCCCACACGCCAGGTGGGGACACTCACCACTGTACTAAAGTGGATTTTGTTAAATGACACTAGACAGTTGCATACAACTTTTTGCAGAAATATCTACTTCAATATTGCTAAATTTGGCAACTAATATTTGGAGGAGGTGGTCTTTCCCACATTCCCAGGTAGCAGAATTCTCTCCATTCCTCAGCAAGAACTATGGACTCTAGTATGGATTCTGGTAGGAAGAAATACTGGTTATATTGGTTAGTCCAGCCAATAATGGGAAAAAAGTTGCAATAAGTACAGCGGAGGCATTCTACAGGTAACAGTCCTGCATATGCTGATCTTACCAAAATTTATGAGTTCACAGAATGGCGATGCTGAAAGGGATCTGGCCTTTTATTCACAGCAGAGGAATAACAAGGAAAATAACACAAAATTCCTTACAGACATTCTGCAAGACTGAATTTCTCGCCTTTTATTCTTGATTTATTTTCACAAGTTATGCACACTATTTGCTACCCTAACCAAATCATGTTTACTGAAGAGTAAAAGTTCCAATGAACAGCTTTTATTATTATTTTTGCTGCGGTCATTTCAATATGCTCCTTCCTTCTGTGCAAGGTTTCACATGAAGAATGAATTTTCCTTTTTGGAGATTTTAAGGTAAAATCTTTTCATTCTGGTTTTTTTGTTTGTTTTAAAGAATGGACTTATTCCCAGTAAAAAGGGCATGTTTGACATTGAGCTCCATCCATCACTTTATTGGGTAAACACAGAACAGGCAGCATGGGGCGTGTCACAAAACAACAGGAGATATATTTCAAGGAGTTCGTCAAGTCTGCCCCAAGTACAGCTGAGAAGCTGTGCTATTACCTTCACAGGTGAATCTGATAAGGTAAGAATTTCTTTCAATTATGCTTTAAGTTCTAATATGCAATTTAAAAAATGTAAAATTTTTAATTAAAACATTTTTAATTTAAAAATTTTACAAAATTTGTAATCAGATTGATGTATCCTGATGGTTATGGCCTTCAATATCAGTTTAAGAAACAAACCATAAAGGACACCTTCTGGAGAGACCATACGTACCTTCACATAAGCGTTCTGTATTATTTTATTGTTTCACACTCTGCCATGCATAAAGTCAAAATACTTTTCTGTAAGAACTATGTATAGTTTTTCTACTTACTCTTCCACACTGAAAAGCTGGTGATGTGTTACAACAGGCTTTCTTCCTTCTTTCTCTACTGCTTTAACTTTTTGTTTAGAATCAAAAGACAAAATTGTTTAATTCACGGGGTTATGGAAGATCCTCTCTGAATGACATTAAGGAATGTTCAGGTGATCCCAGCATACTGCAGCTTTGTGTTATCTTTAATAAGTAGTTAAATTTTCAAATATGTACTATTAACACCACCACTACCACCACTAAATTATTTGCTTCATGAACATGTTTCTTCATCAGGAATGGAGCTTAAGCCTATAATACTACATCATAAGCAGAATAGGTGAATAATGAAAGAACGACTTCAAAGCATCTAGATATATGGATTTCCATTTAGAGAGAGAATGAGCATCCATTTCAGCAGGGGAACAGTTACATGCATTGTTTTTCAATTTATCGCACATTAAGAGATGGTTGTCGCATGAATGCATTGATCCTATAGGGATTGTGATACATACGGCAAATGTGTTGTCTTCTTTACTAAAAAAAAATCCCTCTTTTTGGTACCTAATGAAATGCTAGGCACCAAAACTGTGGGGAAAATGTTACAAGAATACCATGAAAAGGGCAGAAAAAATATTCAAATACTGAATGTGTGAAGATCACTGCAAATAAAATGTGAGGTTAAACAAGCACTGTCTAAGTAAAAGGTTGATTTTATTAAAAAGGTGACAGTAAAAATTAAAGAACACTTCTTTTAAATGGAGTGAGATGTCATTGAATCAATGATGAAAGGAACATACTAGTCTTAGATATTTTTCAGAAACTGGATTAATTTAGTAAATAATTTGTGGTTTCCATTGCTGTGCCTTCATTATCCTACTCAAAAAAAAAAAAAAAAGGGGGTGTTGTTAACATTTGAGACCTCTGATAAAGCAGGTGTTGTAAGAACCTAGGGTCCATTTACAGTGGACTGAAATCATAGTGAATCTAGTAAAACTTATGCTGTTCCTTCAGCACATTTTATACTGGAAGTAACTGCAGTTTGGATAACAGAGTACTACTCCCCTTTTGAGGTCATTAATCTTAAAAGTGATGTTAAAAACTATGGTGAAGAACATGGTTTGCAGCGTCAAAACAATGAAGATTTTGAAGGAAAACCTATGTGTGTGTTTTTCCTTAAGGGATGAGAAATGACTGTTAAGAAGCTTCTTTCAAGGCAGCTAATAGTCTTTGCAAGATTTTCAGCAATATGGTATACATGTGCAGAGAAGGAGAGCTTATGTTTCAAATACCAGAATCACCAACTTATGCAGGTCTGGCAGATGTCCAGCATTTTGATTGCTCATGAATCTAAGAGCCTGCCTGCCTTTTAAATCCACAACACTGGATTCTCTTCACTGTAAACAACCCTGTGCACCAAGTTTGGTGGTTCATGGTTAATTACATTACAATTAACATATTCATCATAATAAGTCAGACTCTTTCTGTTTGCTTCAGACAACCCAGATTTCATAATGGCCTCTATCAGTGCAGCAAATGCAGAATTTTGTTTTGATATATTCAAAGAGCTGACAGCTCGCCATGCCAACGACAATGTCGCCTTATCTTCCCTGAGCTTGATTTCAACCCTGGCCATGGTGTTTCTGGGAGCAAAAGGTAACACTCGATCTCAGATGGAGAAGGTAAGTTACCTACATGGGTGTAAAGTGACCTCTACTTGTGCCAGTTGTTCGTTCTAAGTAATGTCACCGAAAAACATTATCCATTGACAAGATTCTCATCTGTTCTAAGGCACAACAAGTAAGCCAAAGCCATAAAATGGAGAGTTGGCTTTGACACAGGGAAAAAAATCTCAAGGACAATAGCAAAATAGATTATCAGTCAGCAGATGTTATTATATGACCTTTTTCCTAAGTTCTGACAACTTCCAGACAATGTAATCAGATTTTTTTTTAAATATATAAAAAAGACAAGTCAGGAAGAGAGGAAGACTGAATATTATTAGTGGTATGTAATATGTAACATACTTTCTAGACATTCACTAGAAAACATGTAGTCTAAGCAGAGTAGTATTTACATTTCCCAAGAAGGCCACAGAGGGTATAGACTAGTTGCAAGCTCATTTGTACATTTTCAGTTAATCTATATTCTCAGTTAGCCATTTTTTTTTTTTAATAAGTCAAGAGTTTTACCTCAAGCATCTTGTGGAAATTTCAAATTCACATTATTTTTGGTCATGCTTGTCATATTTTCTTTTCAGGTCCTTCACTTTGGTAATGTTACAGGAGACAGAGAGCCTGATGACTCCCAGGTAGAGAAATAACCCTTAATCTCCCTCTCTATCTTATTTTCTCCTCTGAACAAAGCTAGAACAGTTCTGTCTCTCCTTTTGGCACTTTCAGACCCTGACAAAAACTATGGTAATGGCCTCAAATCAAGGGGATATGTGGAGGGAGGGAGAGAGGCTGTGATTCACCTCTTTTTTAACAAATGGAGAAAGACAGCAGGTTGCTCATCTTGCACTAAAACAAATGATGGTATGGAGTAGAATGCTTTAGGCACTGGAGTGCCTTTCTGGGCAAGTGCTACTGCCAGGAGGGCATGTAAAAGGGACTCAAAATCTGGAGTCAGGGTACAGGAGTTAGATTTGCAGCTGAGAGACTCCAAAGCAGGGCAGGAAGATGCTGGGCAGAGAAGAGCCCAGACGTCTCAGTGACAGGAACACAACCACATCTTACAAAAAGCTGATTTCAGGGGACTTGTCTTGACAAGGATCAACTTGCCAGTTCAATGCACCATCATTGAACCAGCACAGCACCAGTTATCTCAAAGGTGACAGCCCTATGTCTGTGGTGGAGGACTCCTCTGTAGCATGATTCTTAACTCATAGGGACAATACTTCAGGACCTTATTTCCTTATGCAATCTTTCTTATTTTCACGTCATCATCTCAGTGTGGCCCTTCCGAACGCATCCACCAACCACTCAAGGATCTTCTTTCAGACATCTCCAGGCAAAATGCTACATACTCATTAAGGATTGCTGACAGACTCTATATTGACAAAAGATACCCTGTTCTTCAGGTGAGTTGCATTCCAACATGATTTCCATTAAATTTCCAGCAAAAGCCCCAGTGATGCTACCCTAGAGAGGCACGACCAACAGTAGCTCACCATCTACTGATGAAGAGGTGGTAGTGAGTCATGGAGGGAACTGGTACAGAATGAGCTTGGACCTTTCTGTAGCTGTTAGGTTGAGGCCAGGCAAAGGTATAACAGCATAAAATATGCCCATGTTACAAGTCACAGGGACAGGTCAAGATTACTCTTCATTAGCTAGAAAAATGGCTTCTAATGAAAAATGTCACTCTTCAGGGAAAATTAAATACATTTTATGACTTGAAATAATGAAGAATGAAATTGTCAAATTTAGACTTTTCAAAGCTAAATATCAAATCTTTCCAGTGAAAGGAAGTTTTGTTTTTGAAATCTAAGAACATAAGAACAGAGTATTCAGAATAAGAAGTGGACACAAAGAAAAGGAGACAAACATTGTCTGTCCTTAAAAATGTTTGCTCAACTGAAACTGTTTTGATAAAACAAGACTATGTATTTAAAAATTTTAACTTAGAACCCTATCTCATGAAAAAGTGTCAGATCTATACACACAAAGCCGTCTTCTTGCACAGCTTTAACATTCAGTTACAGGAAGACAGCTGTGACTGACACATTCAATAACAACCATATTCACACAGGAATAAACATTCACTGTTCTTTTAACCATTCTGCTTTATTTCACAATCTTGCATTACACATCCATATAGTTCCAAGTTCTCATCAGTCTGACAACTGCAATATTTCTGCTTATAGGAATACATAAAGTGTGCGAAGAAATTCTACAGAGCAGAGTTGGAAGAAGTTAACTTCAAAACAGCTGCAGAGGAAGCAAGACAGCTCATTAATTCCTGGGTAGAGAAAGAGACAAATGGTGAGGACTGAAAAATGGGTAGGACCTGTTTTCTCCCAGCCACCAAAAACTATATCCTTGTCTTCCTCTCTTCATAAAGTCCAGACAAAGTGGGTCAAGCAAGAGCAGATTGCTTATTGCTATGAAAACGAACTCCACAAAGCAGGACCTCCATCCCCCTTCATTCCTACATTGCAGAGATTCATGCCTACCAGAGAAGAGGTGTATCTTACCACTTTCTGCCCTGTCTCTTTTTTAAAGGACGGATCCAAGATTTGCTTGTGCCAGACTCTGTTGACCCTGACACTGCCCTGGTCTTTGTGAATGCTATTTACTTCAAAGGGATATGGAAGACCCCGTTTGAAGCAGAACACACTCGGGAAGTGCCCTTCAATGTGACAGAGGTAGGAGGGCACAGACACAACTTCTGGCCAGAAGAGTTGTTAGCTCACAGAGCCAGCAGTCTGGGTGTTAAAATACAATCCGTTGCTGTCACAGGTTGGATGGTTTAGCTGGGTTCTTCACTGTCAGTGCCTGGGCCTGAAGTCAAGAAGTGTTTGCAAGAACTGTGTCTGACCAGGATTGCAGGGCAAACAAGCAGGCAGGAGAGAGAAATGGAGACACAGCTCTTCTTCAAAGGCAATGTGCTTGGAGAACAAGTCCTGTACCTGCACATGTGCCTGAAGAAAGAAAAAACTGCTCTTCCATCACATTGTCTCACATTTCTGTTTTTGCAGCAAGACACCAGACTCGTGCAAATGATGTGTCAGAACAGCACCTTCAAAGTGGCAAGACTGGCTGCAGAGAAAATTAAGATCCTGGAGCTTCCATATGCCAGAGGAGATCTGAGCATGTTGGTGCTTTTGCCTGATGACGTCTCTGGCTTGGAGCAGGTATGACTCTGGTAGAGGAAGCACAAGAGTTCTTGCTTCAGTGGGGCTTGGCTGCTCTCAGACCTTCTGCTGTCCATTTACATTCCAGTTTCCCTGACCATGTCTGTGCTGGGCAGACAGGGCAGCACAAAAGCCACGCAGGTGCTACCAGGAGCTCAGGCCTCTTCAGAGAGCCCTGAACTCAGTTTTATAAAATGAAGGTAAAGCAGTGTAGTGTTTCTGTATCCCTGAAGAACGTGAGTTTGCCATATGCACCAATCTTCATTAGGTATCAGAAAAAGACATCCTAGCAGGATTTGTATCACTCTGAGTGATTTGAAAAGTGCTAAAGGAAAGTTTATCCTAGCAGAGAGAAAAAAATGGAAGTGACAAGCATAGTGTTCCAACAGATGACTAAAAAGCAAATGTGAAAAGCAGCATTAAAAAGGAATGAAGTTGAGGAAACAGAGCAATAAAATATCATCCAAGAGGAAGAGTTTTAGGGAAAATTTTATTTGGTGTTTTCAAAACCTATACTTTTATTAAAAAAGACTTGATCAGATGAAGAAATTTTCAGATAAAAAAAATTTGAGAAACTTCCTCAAGATACAGTTTGTAGTCAGGAGGAAGCAAACAGGACAAACAAATGCATTTAAGATTAAATATCAGTTCCACTGTGTACACAAAGTAAATGCAAAAAACCAGTAACGTGGTATAAACACACCTTTTAAGGCCATCAAACTTTTGTCTCAGACATTTCATTCACTGATTCTCTTTGCAGCTTGAGAACAAAATCAGCTATGAAAGACTCAGGGAGTGGACCAGTCCCAGTGTGATGGAGAAGAGGAGAGTGAAAGTGTACCTCCCACGCATCAAGATTGAGAAAAAATATAACCTCACATCCGTCTTAACGGCCTTGGGTATGAGAGACCTTTTCAGCCCTGCGGCCAACCTCTCCGGCATCTCCTCAGCAGAGACCCTGAAGGTATCTGAGGCCATCCATGAGGTGTACATGGAAGTCTCCGAGGAGGGAACTGAGGTGGCTGGTTCAGCTTTTGTGACAGGAGACATCCAACATTCGTCTGATTTTGAAGAGTTTAGGGCTGACCACCCATTCCTCTTCTTGATCAAACACAATCCAAGTGACATGCTCCTCTTCTTTGGTAAATATTCTTCTCCCTAAAGAGAAAAAGAGCTGAATAATGCTTGCCTTCCCCTCAGAAACAGATCCTCTTTACTCTATTATTGTAGTATAATCTCATCTCTTAACCACTTTCTCCAAGTGGAAAGCCTTCATTACCTAGTGAGATATTTTGGAAGAAGTGTGTGACTTTTCAGATCCTTAGATGCAGGTATTTCAGCTTACACAAGTTGCACTTATATCCAGGATTAAGTGCTAATTACAGGAGGTAGCTTAGAAGTATTTCCCATTGTCATTGAATAAATTAAGAGACAGGGACAGTGTTTTGATTTTTGTGAAAAAATCTGACACTGAAAAGGAAAACCTTTTCTGACAGGAAAACTCCTACAGGAAAACTCCTAGTTTTCCTGTAGGAGTTTTCCTGTCAGAAAAGAAAACTCCTAGTTTTCCTGTAGGAATCCTCTGAAATAAACACAGCTTTCAGAATAAT
This sequence comes from Pitta sordida, assembly GCA_013390025.1. Taxonomy (NCBI): domain Eukaryota; kingdom Metazoa; phylum Chordata; class Aves; order Passeriformes; family Pittidae; genus Pitta; species Pitta sordida. The sequence goes on from WEKX01028865.1 coordinate 723,254, forward strand.
CATGTTTCTTTCTCTTGAACTGGTTGGGCAACCATCCTTGAATTGATCCCTGGACAACTTGCAAAGCATTCTTCTTCCAGGAATGTACTTGTGTTTCTTTGTGCTGCATGTATTGTAGGTTTCTTGTTCTGAGGGAAAATACAGAAGTTTACCATGTCTTCAGAAATCATCATCTCCAAATACAGCATCTTCCTGACTGATATAATTTCCATCTTCATTCACTTGACATGTAATTGCTTTTGTGAATGTTAATTGATGGTCCTTCTATTTATTCTAATAAAAGCATTGCAAACTAAATATGTCTTCAGATATTCTGGTTTACTGTACCACACAACCCAAATATATGGTATAGTGGGTTGTGATTACTGACAGAAGCAGTTTAGATGGGGATTGAGATCCTATTTTCAAAACTGTAATACATATACCCATATATGAAGTCATTAAAGAGCTTAAAATTTTTACTAAAATTATGAGCTAAAGCAAGGTAAACCATACACTCCTATTCTTACCTTGTGCTTATATCTATATGATATTAAATAACTCAATTTTTTGAGTTTGCTATTGTATTTCCATATAGTTTTAATTATTTCCTCTAATTGCCCTCAGTAAATATACTGAAGTGATTCCTAAGAGACATAACACCAAAATCATGAGAAGAGTCTTTTTCTTAAAAGGTGGACTGCTTCAGCTGGAAATCTTTGTTACTGAATCTTTGCTGAAATAATCCCCTAAAATAATTATTTCCTATTTCACAGTCTTTAGAGGGAAGGTTCGTTAGGTTGCAGTTTATCGAGTTGAAAGAATTATTAGGGATAATCAGTGACTTAAGAAAGTCTTCTGCTGGGATACACATGCAGAACTGCAAATCACAGTATCACAATTTTAAAAGTGCTTAAAAAAGAAGACACATGGCAGTATCTGAAGCTGTCTCAAACGTTTTCAAAGCCACTATTAGATATAACTTGAAATGATGATGCTGACTGCAGGGAAACAAATTTTCTCAGCTGCCATGAAGTCTATGGGAGAACTGCAAATACTGGTCTTCCAAGGACGGTTTTAAGAGATTAGATAAGGTTAACACAATTATTCGAGTAACAAAATATTGTAAAATATTTTGTAAAATATTGTAAAATATTTTGTAAAATACTGTAAAATATGGCATTTCAAGGTTTACAGTGTATATTCTGTTCTGCTTCCCTTATAGACTAAAGCAGTTAACAAGGGTTCTGCTACAACAACAACAAGAAGTCAGGAGCTATAAAATATTCCTCTAAGGAACAGAGTGTGAAAGTTTATTAAGCAATTATAAATCTCTTAATAAACTGAAACCAGCAAGTCTGTCACTCTGCACTTTCTAGGTATAATGACAATAAAACTAACATTTATTATAGAAGTATTTCTTACATAACACGAACACAAAAATAACCATTCTCTTGTTTAATTGCTCTTTTGCTTGATGAAGAAAATCAAGGCTGAAATGGCAAATGTCTTCCTAAAACTACACACGAGAAATGTTTTCAAGGCACAGGGTTCACCTAAACCCTCCTGGTGAAACGGTGGTGTTTGACTCGTTTCAAATAGGGCCATTAGGTGTCGCTGGGGACACAACATGATCTCGGTTCGGGCGATTAATTGCAGCTTAATTTGCAGCTTCTTAGTTTTTGTGCCAGCAGATGATTATGATCAATACACTGAAAATGTAGAGCAGCAGCACTGTGCTCGGAACAGAGAAATTTTTGAAATTTTTTGAAGAAAAAGACAGAAATACTTGGTGCAAAATCAGAGGCACTTTATGATGTCTGTGTCCCAGATGAAAAAAATACTATCACAGTCAAATAGTGTAGAAGGGGTAGAGCTATTTGTTTTAGGAAAGAGAAAACATCCTCCATAGAGGCTAAAATGAGAGGTAAAAGTGCACCTTCAGCGAAGTTGAATAAAATCAACCCCAATGTCTGGGCCCAGTACTGTGCCTGTGCATTGCTGGTCTGGGCCAGCATGACCTGCTGTAAAGGCACTTCCATGGTCAGTGTGATGCTTCAGCTCCCATAGGAAGCAATTCTGAAAACAGAAGCATGGAGAGTGTTACAAGGGATGAGGAAAGAGCAGCCAGGATCAGAGCAAATATTGCCTGCTGGTTCTGCACTCTGCACTGAAGGCCTGCAATAGTTTATAAACATGAATGAACATTTATAAACTCCCAGGAAGTCTAGGTGTTTTCCAATAATCCATTTTGTTCCCTGGCAGCATCATTGAAGCTGATATGTCAATAAATTGCCATGTGTCCATTCACTACACTCTGTTTTCATTATGAGCTGTGTTGTTCTGGATACACAGTGCTGCCAGGGGGTTGTGGAACAAAAACAAGAGACGTGGACAGGCAGCATTCAAAATGCTTCAAGAACTTCTTATGTCGTCTGGGAATGACATATCTTCCCTACCCTTTGGGAAATATAATTGTATGAGACCAGTCCACACCTTGCTGCATATTTGACTTGCAGGAGAGGCCCACCTTCTCCTAAGCAAACCAAATCCGTGGCTGAAGCTGAAGGCACAAGATTCGGCAGACAGTATACTGTAACATAGCCACCAGAAGAAGTGCACTCACAGAACCTCCTGGACTCCAGAACAAAGCTGCCATGGGCCCTCGAACGGTAATTGAGAAAGCACAGTACGCTGAATCAAACTGGAAGCTACGTATCTGCTGGGAAGCTTTTCACATGGAGCAGTCCTTCAGTTTTCTTTTTCTTGTGGCTAGTTATACAGATTTTTTCAATCTGGAAAATAGACAGCAGTGAGGGATTGTTGAGGAGCAGCCAGGGGGAGGCTGCTGGGCAAAGCAAGCAGTCCCAGGGCAGCAGGTGACAGCAAGGCTAGCAGGGCAGGGGCCTCTCGCATAAGGTATTCAATGCTACAGTTCCCTATTCCACTGCTACAGTCCAGTAATTCTCAAACAATCTGTAGTGAGAAGGTATGTCAAATATCAAGCCTAGAAAATCTAACAATCAGGGGCTGTAGTGATCGTAACTAGAACACATTGTATATTGAGGAGTTAGTGACCGCACAAAAATGGATCTGATCAGACGTTTTGCCCTAAGTTATGCTGCACATACTGCTTGGCATACAGGTCTACACAGAACTGAACGTGTCATGTGGCTGCAGGCAAAACTTAATCATAATGGAGAAGCTCATAGATGGTGTCAAACTGACACCTAGTGATGATGCTACTGGCACATCCTTATCTTTTTCTTGAAGTGAAGCAGCATTTTTCTATATAAATATACTTTCAGCCATCAGTAGAAATTAGAAACAGAGTTGCTTCCTACTAAGAACATACCTATAAAAGTGTAAAGATCACACCACCAGAGAACCTCTGCATGCAGTATGTACAGTGTGCTGTTCCCAGCATTCGAAAGGACATGAAACTATCCATACTATCTCCTTTCTCCCTCTCATGTAATTTCCAATAAAATGCACTTTAATAATTCTCTTCTTAGTGTCCAAAATGAACACTTGCTGAGGTGCATTACAGGGCCCATCTTGGTGAGGTTCATGGCCAGCTGGTGCTCTTTCTGAGAGAAGGACACTAACTGTCCTCAGCCAGTTGCAGTAGGCCCTGTAGTGAACGAAAAAAACTCATTGTATGCCAAACCTTCAGTATGAGGAGCACATGGCACCTCTACTTGAGTATAATTAAGAAAGGGTGGCAAGAGAAATTGTGACAGATGTTTGGAGAAACAGAGAAGACACAAGGAAAGAGATGTTATTAAGGGCACAGAACTGAAGCCCCTGAAGCAGACTAGAGCAAAGATAAAAGTGAGCAGCAACAACTGGCAGATGGAAAGAGTTAGACACCAACCCAAATCTCTTTCAATGCCTGCTGCTTCACCAAAGGGACTGGGATGCACTGAGTGCAACAAGGGAGTTGAAACTAGTAAGCAGAGGAGCATTTTATATTCCAGTTGAATGCAGGCAAGTGGGACGAAAAGTCTGCTTGTTACATTGGTTTTGGTCACTATCTAAATCAATAACAAAAATGTTATGGTTTTCAGCAAGCAATTATGTGAAACTACCCCAAGTCAAGGCGGCTGCCCATAGCAGAAGCTCATTTCAGCCTAACCGTAGCCCTTCAGTTCCTGCCTGAAGTATGCTGTAGGTGCCTGTCTCCAGGCCTGCCTCCTGACAGACTTCAGACCCAAGCCTTGTAGCCCTGACTCCAGGCCCACCTATGTTACTCCTGAGTGACAGAACTCTAAGTGCACTAATTCACAGGTTCACAGGTTATTCTGAGCTGGAAGGGACCCTCAGGATCATCTTGTCCAACTCCCCACCAACTAGACCATGTCACTGAGCTCCTC